>CM060956.1:35613281-36213281 GCA_030765055.1 Mantis religiosa
AGAAGAGAGAAGAAGAAGAAGAAGAAGAAGAAGAAGAAGAAGAAGAAGAAGAAGAAGAAGAAGAAGAAGAAGAAGAAGAAGAGAAGAAGAAGAAGAAGAAGAAGAAGAAGAAGAAGAAGAAGAAGAAGAAGAAGAAGAAGAAGAAAGAAGAAGAGAAGAAGAAGAAGAAGAAGAAGAAGAAGAAGAAGAAGAAGAAGAAGAAGAAGAAGAAGAAGAAGAAGAAGAAGAAACTGTAATAGAGGGCTGTTCAATAAAGAATGATCACAATTTTTTAAAGACAGGGCTGGAAAACATTTTTGAGAGATCCTTCAAAATCGCCTGCGCAGCCCTCACCTCTGCTTCTGATGATGGATGCCTCCCAGGAAGGCGTTTCTTCAAGTTAGGGAATATAAAAAATTCACATGGGACTAAATCCGGACTATAGGGTGGGTGAGGATTGCACTTCACGTTGATTTTTGCAAGATATTCAGCAACAACATTGGCAATATGCGGCCGCACATTATCGTGGTGCAGCATGCAGCCTGCTTCACGGAAATGTGGTCTTTTGCGCCTGATATGGACATCCAAAGTTTTCAGGACATTCCGGTAGTATTGTCCAGTTACTGATGTGTGTGCAGGTACAACATGCTGATAAACCATTCCATGAATATCAAATAATGAGATGACCATAACTTTCCCACAGAAGCAACCACTTTTGCTTTTTGTGGGGTTGGTGATGAAGAATTTTTCAACACTGAGCTTTGCTGTTTGCTCTCAGGATCAAAATGTTGTAGCCAAGTTTCATCAGTAGTAATTACGTTTGAAAGAAACTCCGGATCTTCCTCTAACATCAACTTTAACTGCATGTTACCTCCATTGCAGCGGTAGACGATACTGAACATGTCTTAGCTTATCTGGCTCTCACAGGCAGGAACCAGGAGTGCCAACAATGAAAAAACTACGGCATGTTTGTTTCACATTAAACTAACAGAATATAATAAGATTGAATTTTAGTGCGAAAAATTATGACCGTAAAAATTATTATCATTCTTTATTGAACAGCCCTCGTATAATCACACAAAAGAATAGCGGGAACTAAATTTAATTAATTAAATCTTCATTGAAGCTTAAAAAGCGATCTTTGCAACGTTAGTATTGCATTTAGTAAGATATAATTCTATCTTTTTCATAGCGGCTCAAATAAAACGTGTTTTATCTAAATTAATTACTGAAAAAGAGGATTCCCTCTCTCTATTTTGGTACCTCGGTCACCCTTAGCTTGTTACAAAGTCTAAAAAGTTTCACCATTGGGTCAACTGCGGTATTTTACGGCGCCATAAAACCCTTTCTTCGTTTTCTTTGAAACAGTAATTAAATATGTTAACTTGAAAACTACAAAGTGCTACAAAGTTGTCAGTTAATTCTTGACCTCCTGGAGAACCAGAAATCCGTCATTCGGTTAGTCATAAAATTCGTTTAAGGAGCATGCGTGACATCCTGAATGAATAACGGTTAGCTCAGGAGCCAGAATTGCTTGAAAAAAAAAGAGAGTAGAGAAACAAAGAAATAACAGAATGGCTCCAATATGTCGCCAGAACGACTGTTTTATTACAAAACGCTCGCTTGTCTCTGTGTTGCGAGGAGAAACGCCATTTGCTAAAAACCCTTTCAGAATGTTTTCCATTACATTCATTTTAGAATTTATTGTGAATTTATAGGTACTGATAAAGATTTTTCTTTTGTTTTTATAGTAAAGGCGCCCCTTTCTTTGGTACAGATATGTTTTACTTGCTCTATCTTGAAGTCACGTGAAAGAAAGTATTACTTTAGAAACAAAAATTCGTTGCCAAGATTCTCTGAATCTTGAATGATAACTGGGTGCTTTCTCAACTATTACCTACAGTAAACACAGGAAATATTGTATATAAACTAGACATTTAGTGCAAATATTTCATTGAAAACCCACATTTTCATGTTCGTGTTTGTACTGGTTGAAGTACTGATTTATTTCGGGTTGGTAAGACATGAGTGCTCCATGTTAGCCTTAGCCATTCGCCAGATTCACCCTTTACAATTACAAAATCACTTTCATAATAATATTTCATCACTTGTAGACTAACCAAATTTCAGTCTTCAACTATCTTGCTCACAGATTATTTCCATTTATTTTTAACCTTCCACTGAAATTTTCCCACATTTTTTAGTTCTGAATGGTCTTTTAAAATTTTATAACTGTCATCTCTTTGTTTCTATTCAACCATTTTCTGCCAATAAACTTTTGTCTCCAAAACTCTTTCTCCGAGCATCTAATAATAAATGAATCTTAAACTCTTATTCCTCAATTTCCAAATTCCCAAACGAAATCACACAATGCCTTTCCAATTCTTTTACCACACACTTTAAAGTATAATTCCCTCCCAAATTCGGGTTTCCATTCCTTACAAAAACTGCCTTTTTATCCCTCATTTGCGTATGTAATATTTGTCTATTCTTATCTTCTAGTCTATTCTTAACTATTTTCTAGCTTCCCTTCATTAACATGTATCCTGGTGCCCACATATCTTCTAATACATATGGTAAGAAAATCTCTTTAATTGCTCCAAATCATGTTCTATTTTGCTCCTTTTTTTTTAAGTTCAAGCACAGTTTTACAAGCTGATATGTAGTTTCCTTATCCTAAAGTAGTGTTTTCATATTTTTTTTCACATTCCTCACCCCGTACTTTTTTAGCCGGCGTGCCCCAGGATAGCGTCCTTGCGCATCTTCTTTACAGTCTACATACTTCTGACATACCTGAACTTCCTGCAACAAGTACCGCAGTGTTTGCTGACCATACAGTCATCTTTACCTTGCACTTCTCTATTGAAACTGCCGTTGCTACCCTAAAATCTTCCCTGGACATTTTCCTGCATTGGTTATCTCACTGGGGTATCACACTTAGTCCAAGCAAATGTCCTCTTAAGCTTTTCACCTTGCGCAGGCCTGCTGCTCCGGCAAATATGCGACTCTGTAACACTGAAGTGCCCTGGTTACCTTCTGATTGTACAGTCAAATATCTTGGCATCCATCTTGATCGTCGGCTGACATGGAGTACACATATCAAAAGCAAACTAAATCAATCCTATGCTCGTCTTCACAAGTTGTATCCCATCCTCAACCGTAAATCCTCTTTACGAGTCGAATGTACGCTGCTACTATACAAGAGAATTCTACGACCGCTTCTTTCATATGCCAGAACTGTATGGAGATGTGCTTCACCTACTCATATTCACCAACTTCAAGTGTTTCAAAACAGGATATTACGATTGTCTGTGAACGCCGCGTGGTACACCCGGATTGCACAGCTGCATAGAGAATTGGACATAGTCAGCATTAATGAGTACATCTCTACAACGAAAAGCAGATTCTTTGCTCACCTTCCTTATGTATCAGGTGCTTTATTCTTCCAACTGGGACGTCGCCTTGATGCTGCACCAAGACTGAAGGCACGCTACACATCTAATAATCACTTTTCCCAATTCCAGCATACCTCCGATATTTGCAGCATTTTGTGGAATGCCCAAAATGGATTTACAAAACATTGTTAATTCGGTATTCACTTAGCCAACCTTTAGAAATTCGTATTTATGTGTATGTGTTTGTCTTGCCTGCATAACTGAAAAACTTTTAAGTTTAACTTTAGTTTTATAAAACTTTAACTTCAGAGTTTTCCAAAGTTGTGACACAAATATTTTGAACAAGCCCTATCCCGACACAAAACTACTCTTCAACGTTTTATGAATAACCTATAAAAATCTTTTGCTACGAAAGACTTTTGTATAATTGTTAAACTGTAAAAGATAGGCAACATCGTAATACATAAAAATTGAGATTCCTTTAAAGCATATAACGTATGTAAGACTTGAAGCTTTCGCTGCGAGCTTTATTGATTAAGGCTTCATGGGTGATCAGCCGCGTCAAATTTAAGAAGATCAAGCTTTCGGCCGTTTTACACTCTATGGCCGAAAGCTCGATCTCCTTAAATTTGACGCGGCTGATCATCGGTGAAGCCTTAATCATTTAACTTATGTCAAATAAACATTTTTGTAGCATCAACCATTTCCGATTTATTCTATGTTATTAGTTTGAATTTTCAAATTATTATACGTTTTTACCTTTTCTACCACATATGCAATAGGTAGAGAACTCCACCCACATGTTAGATATTGAGATTTAACTAGATATATGCTTTTGGGTGTGTTTATACAAAACAAAGATACATGTATCTACAAAATACTTTATAAAAATAAAATATAAAATATAAAGGTTTGTTAAAATGTCACTTTTTTATTTAATTTGTTCAAAAACACTTGTTCCTTGAGTAATTGACACAAGTACACATGACCTTGTTTTTCTACAGATAATTTATTTGCAGTCAGGCAACATAAAAACGAATATATCCACTGGGTTGAATGCAACACTTTTGCTGAAGATAAGTGATAAAACGTGTAAAACTAATTGTTAATAGCCTAGATGGAAATATTTTCAAATATGGCCTTCACTTAAATTCTTAATATATGCAGTTATGTTCTTTTATTTTTTAATGTTACGTCCTCCAATGTTCAGCCATACCTACGATGACTGAAACTGCTGAAATGATGCTTAAATGGAGCCCAGCGTCCGTAGGGCTGAGAGTTACCAGATAGTCATCTTTCAGGATATGCAAAACCCCCGGGAAAGCTTCTCCAGATAACTCACCGTGACCGAAGATTCGAATGTGAGGCAGAAACCCTACCACCTGCGCTACCGAGGCGGGCAGATATTTCAGTGATTGCAAACTATTTTGTAACTGTCATTGGTCCTCAGATAATGATAACGTCTCACTGGATTGACAATTTATCCTTTGGAAACAACTTTATAACACGAACAAGAAGGGTAAGACTCGTATCAGTAAATCACAAAACCAACAGCTTTCTGAAAACATCGGATTTGAAGGGATGTCTTTCCCGAGTCATTATATATTGTCACAAGTTTGCTTCTAGGAGATTATAGGGTTGAAAAGGGTCCCTTGGGTAATCACAACATTTGTCAGAAGGGATGAAGTAATCTTTCTCGTTACCTGTGTCGGAGTGTGCGTGTTCTATCTGCTTCACACATCGAATCCTTTGTCGCCAAGATAAAGCTACCCAGACCGCTTCTCTCTTTATCCTTTTACCTCCTTCTTTTTCTCAATTTGGATTCACTTTCAGTGGTGGGATAGACAGCTTGAAATGAAAAAAGCATAACGAATGCACTATTTAAAGGGTAGGTAACTTGCATCAAAGGACATAATAATTTATTATAGTTATCAATGAACACAATTTGTTCTAAAAATTGCTGCATATACACTTTTAACATGTTAATATATTTTTGAGCACACATTAAAATTAAAAAAAATGAATTCAGAAGCATTTCATAAAATAAAAATCACAGACATATTACTTTCGTATTTGTAATCGCTGTTAGCATTCTTTGGAAAGAAGTTGTGTTCCTGTTTTATTATTATTATTATTATTATTATTATTATTATTATTATTATTATTATTATTATTATTATTATTATTATTATTATTATTATTATTATTATTATTATTATTATTATTATTATTATTATTATTATTATTATTATTATTATTATTATTATTATTATTATTATTATTATTATTATTATTATTATTATTATTATTATTATTATTATTATTATTATTATTATTATTATTATTATTATTATTATTATTATTATTATTATTATTATTATTATTATTATTATTATTATTATTATTATTATTATTATTATTATTATTATTATTATTATTATTATTATTATTATTATTATTATTATTATTATTATTATTATTATTATTCACTTACACTAAACTGAACAATGAGATTATAAGATTAAGTTACTTATACTATTTAGCACAAGGTCCAGTTAATCAATGGCTTCTTCCTAACAAATTAAGGCTTACGGTCAGTGTTACCAACAGTAATTCAGTTGTTGGAGTCTGTGTAAAATTCGCTATGAAATATATCTGTAGACATAACTTCTTTGACCAAATTATCCTTACGGAAATGATAGCATATGCCTTGGGTAGATATCCGGGAATAACTAATAAAGATAACAGGTTATTCGAAATATCCGTCCTTAAGCCATGTCTTCAAATTAATGGACAGAATTTTTCGAGCATAATCGATGAATTGCTGAATCCAGATATCCAAAATAGTACATTTAAATCTGAATGTGTATTCCATAAGCAATATTTTTTTTAAATAAACTTGATACCACAATGACTATCTATATTCTACAGTGACTACTCTGAATAATCAAATTTTTAAAATATAAAACTATTTTTATAAGAACTGCTAAAAAAAGTTATAGAAGTATTTATTTTTGCCTTAGTACTTATACATGGAAATAGAAGGTCTTCCACAAATTTAAGGGACAAATTCTTAAGTTTTATATAGGATAAATTCGCTATCAATTAAAATTAATGTCAAGTTCATGTGATAACAAAAAATACATACGTATAATTTTAAGTTGTCTTCTAGAGACAACTAACTAAACAAGCTAAAATACTTGTTATAATTACGAATTCGGCTATAATTTTACAAGTTGAAAATTTAGTTTAGATAGAGATCTCGCTGAGTATGTTGATAAGTAAAGGCCGGAGGCTTGTGTGTTTTTCGTTGGGCATACTGTACATGGAATGTACTACTATAGCTCGGCTATGTAAACAAATGTAGTCTGACCAAGACAACCGCCACATTGCGAGAGGAAACAAAACAGTCGCGCTATACTACACCTTGACCTTGCTTATTCATACATTGAAAGGCAATTCTTCACTAATCTCTGTTTCATATAACCTTGCCTCGCTGACATGTACCATTCAGCGTGCAACTACCTTTCCCCTCACCCTAATTGGCTAATGTTTTCGCACCATGGGCCATAGGCGGTGCCTTCTCGTCACATTGAAACCTACAGTAAACGTCATAATAATTGCCAGAAAGATAGATAAAATCATACAAGTAAGAATATGAAGGCATGCAAAAATAATGAACTTTATCAACTGAGCAAGTTGAAACTGAAACAAGTTTATAATGAAAGGCCTTCGGCCTTTTCTACTGAGACGTTTTAAAACCAGCACACACACTTTGCAAAAATGTCTGTCTTTCAGTCTTAAAAGTCGTGTCACGCCATACTTGTCGTGTGACTTCATTCACCCAAGTCTCGTCAAGATAGTATATTTTGCGATTTGTATTCTGGTACAGTCTGATTGTCCTTAAATAACGTCTTCGCCACACAGCAATATCGCCCCTGGAGAAGTAAGTTTTCCTGTTGTCTCAATTTCAAGTCGCATCTAACACACCTGTAAGTTCAGAGCACAGCTGTTCGACTTCTCTCACTGACAAAGACGGATTCTTCTCTGTGAGTGCATTAAACACATGCAACACAATTAATTCTTTTTCACCCCTTTGTAAAGGGTTTCCCCTGCGATGCTTCAGCGAAAAACTGGCGGTAGACTCTGCCATTATACATATAATAAGTACACGCGCAATAAACGATCAATAAAATAATTCAGCTCTTGCATTCGGCACAACACACCTTCGAATGGCGATATATGACTAATCCAGTTCAAAACAAAGTCAGTGATAAAAGTCATATAAACAAATATGTCATCGCTACCGCTAAATCACGTGCTGTCGTGCCATGTGCTTGAGAGCAAAGGAATCTCCTCTTTACTTCGTTTAAGATTTAACATGCATTTCAGATAAATGAACTCTGTGGCGTAATATATTTAATTCAAACAGTTACGAAAATATAAATTTGACAATTCTCTTCCAACATATAAAGATATATCACCATGTTAAATAACGAACTAATTTTTACCACACAACAGTCTATACTACAACAGCAGCCAATTAGAGGTGATAAGGTCACGTGACCGATTAGAGATACAGGGAAAACTTATGTGAAACAAGGATTAGTTCACAGAGTACTGCGTTACGTTGTTTTCGGCATTTCCATATTTGATGACCGTGCTGTACATCTGTTGTCATTCATACTCTATGTCCAGCTAACTTATATTTCGTGCGAGCGGACGTCCCTACAGCCTTTATTGGTAGGATTTACGCACTTTACTTACATTTTCATAGACTTTAAAACTCTTGGAAAGAGCAGAAGTTTCAAACGCGTACTTCATCTTTAAGTTAGGTGTGAATTCGTGTTTGAAGTCTAGGTCACGTTAGAGTTCTAGCTGAAACTGCATTACATTATTAACTTTAGTTACATTGTTTACATACATTATTCATTATATACATCGTTCATATAAATTTATTTTCAACGAATCAATGAAAACAACTAAAGTCAAAATCATATTAATCGAAGAAACGAAATAAAATAAATTATGTAATTTGGCATTTATTTACAAGGGTGCACACTTAAAGAGGAAATGGAATATGTTCGTAAGCTTACTTATTACAATAAATCCAAATTAACTACTTTTAAAGATGTTCTATCAGAACATAAAAACTACCACCGTTTCCTAATATTTGAACTTGTTAAAATAAACTTATATATATATATATATATATATATATATATATATATATATATATATATATATATATATATATATATATGCAACAATCTAAGAAGAGTGGTACTACAGGTGCCTGGTTTGTTGTAATAGCACTATGTTAAGCGGTCGTTAACTCTCGTTTTTATACAAAACAAAAACATACATTTTGAGGTCAAATGTTTTTTTCAGTGTGGCAAGAAAGTGTTGTATGTCGTCACCTAATCGCTGAACCTAGTATTCCATACGCCTGGTGATTTCGCAGAGGCGTATGACTTGTTGGTCGGAGAAGTGGCCTAACAAGCAGGCGTTCTATAACGAAGACCCTTTAAGTTGCAAGTAGAGTGCTTGTCATTGGCTAGCGAAAAGCAAAGTGAAATGTAAGAGAGTGTTGCAATTCCCATCTGCGAATGTAAATAAAATATCATCTGCGGAACAGATTGGGCAAAAAAGATTAACATGTTATTCTATTTTATTTCATTTTATTTTCTAATTTTGTGTGTGACAATTTAAGACAGATTAGTTGCTTTACGGTTATGATTAATATGAAATACCTTAGCCAATTAGGAAAAAGAGTCGAGATATGTAATACGTGGGTGCACCGTATTCATGTATAGATGTAAATGGCTAACCAACATAACACTCTCCCCATTATCCTGACATTAAGACATACACTTCAATGTTTCAAACCACTTCATATAGCCATGGCAGAGGTCATTAGCACAGCAATTCTTCTAAACTGTGTTTGCTAGGCAACTTCACCATACATATTAAAATCTACGAGGGCTGTTCAATAAAGAATGATCTTGATTTTTACGGTCATAATTCTTCCCACTAAAATTCTTTGGCTTAAGGTGAAACAAACATGCCGTAATAGTTTCATTGTTGGTACTCCTGCTTCCCATCTGTGAGAACCAGGTAAGTTCAGACATGTTCAGTATCATCTACCGCTGCAATGGAGGTAACATGCAGTTAGAGTTGATGTTAGCGGAAGATCCGGAGTTTCTTTCAAACGTAATCACTGTTGATGAAACTTGGCTACATCATTTTGATCCTGAGAGCAAACAGCAAAGCTCAGTGTGAAAATCTCCTTCATCACCAACCGCCAAAAAAGCAAAAAAAAAATTGCTTCTGCTGGGAAAGTTATGGTCATCTCATTCTCTGATATTCATGGAATGTTTTATCAGCATGTTGTACCTGCACATACATCAGTAACTGCACAATACTACAGGGATGTCCTGAAAACATTGCAAGTCCATATCATGTTCAAATGACCACATTTCCATGAAGCAGGCTGTATGCTGCACCACGATAATGTGCGGCCGCATATTGCCAATGTTGTTGCTGAATATCGTGCAAAAATCAACGTGAAGTGCATCCCTCACTCTCCCTGTAGTCCGGATTTAGCCTCGTGTGACTTTTTTCTATTCCCTAACTTGAAGAAAGGCCTTTGGTGGGAGGTATTATCCATCATCAGAAGTAGTGGTGAAGGCTGCGGAGACGATTTTGAAGGATCTCTCAAAAATGGTTTCCAGCATGTCTTTGATAACTACCAGAAACGCTGGGACAAGTGCATCGCATTCAGGGGAGACTATTTTGAGAAGGACCATCAAAATTATGAGGATGAGTAAAGGTACGTTGTCAAAAAAATGTGATTCTTTTTATTGAACAGCCCTCGTATATTACAAATATATATATATATATATATATATATATATATATATATATATATATATATATGTATGTCAGGTGAAGTTTGGTCATACAAGTAACAATAATTGCTCTAATCACTTAAATTTTTATTTCATAGGCCTCTCTTTTGTTGAAACAAGACCTCAGCAATTTATATAAGTTTTCATTCATCTTACTGTCATCATTATAAGGGAATAAGCTTGTTCCGTCTTCAAGAAAACTGATCTGTTCACCTTATTCGCGGTCAACCAACAGTGTTTCTACCTACTGGTTTATGATTTTTATAACCTTCTTGTGTTCAATCTCCATTCATTCTGTTACATGACACTGCTATTATTCTTTGTTTTCAAGTATCATTTCATTTAGGGTCTGGATCTTCAAATTGTTTTCATTTGTCATTTCTTCACGTGAAGTCACCTCCTAAGAGTATAATATCCCTAATCGTTCCATTCTTACAAAAGGGTTGAATAAAACAAATGCTGTTGAAGCAAAGTATTTTGCTCCCTTGATGCTCCCTTTGTCTTAGCCACTTCAGACGAGTGCTCTTTGACGGAACACAAGCAAAGCTAATCTTCATCCTCGAGGACCTAACGTAATGTTGCTAGATAGTTTAAGTTAGTGCTCCAAATAAGTAGTTCGCTACGGTAGATTGACCAAAGTGGAATTCGGCTGTTATTTTACGGCAGTGTCTTTCAAAGATTCGTTTAACAACCCTGGTTTACACGTTCAATTATGGCTCTAAATACATCAGGTAAGTCAGTACTTGCTGAAATACTTATAAGGAGTATGAGAAAACAAATGAATTAAAAAATTTTTCCTTGCTTTGCTTTTAAGATGCAATTGTTTTTACTTTCTTAACCATCTAACTATAACATGTTAGAGTAAGTAATGTATTGCACGAAAATTCAACATCTATATTTTAAACTATTTTAGATCCCTGATTACTCGTGCACAAGTGTATCTGTAAACACCATAATTCAAAAATGAAATGAATGCCAAGCTCGATATTTGAGGCTATGTATCTTTCAAGTATGTGATACAAATATTTTTATAAAAACCTTCATGCTGCAAGCTATCATTTATTGGATTTATTTTATTGTTACTTTCTCAAAATTATCATTTTAAGACATTTTTACAGCTAATAAAATAATGATTTGGAATTTTAGTTAATTGATGGAAATAAATCAGTTCTTCACACTAGCCGTACATAAGCTAAGTTTACTAATAGAGTCAACGTGAAAAAGTCTATGTCACGGCCGGAATTTAAACCACGGATCTCCTGGGTTCCGTCCAGTCGCTCTTACCCATTGAGCTACCATGTCCAAGTTGCCGTCATGGCATTAAAGTCTCCATTTGACTCATATATTTCCCCGGTATACCACTAGGGGCTTCACATCCGAGAAACGCCGTTTGTGGCGACTTACTATCTTAAGTACTTGAGTCCCAGGCTTCATCATTTAACTCTTATTATTTAAGTTAACTGATGGAAATTAACCATTTCTTGACACTAGCCGTATATAGGCTAAGGTATTTAATAGATAGAGTCAACATGAAAAATTCAATGCCATGGCCAGGATTTGAACCACAGATCTTCTGGTTTCCGTCCAGTCTCTCTTACCCATTGAGCTACCATGGCCAACTTGCTGCCATGGCATTAATTTCTCCATTTGACTCGTATATTTCCCCGGTAGACCACTAGGGGCTCTCGCATTCGAGATACACCGTTTCTGGCGACTTACTATCGTAAGTACTTAAGTCCCCGGCTTCATACTTACTTACTTAAGGTAGTAAGTCGCCACAACCGGTGTACCTCGAATGCGAGAGCCCCTAGTGGTCTACCGGGGAAATATATGAATTAAATGGAAAATTTAATGTCATGACGGCAAGTTGGCCATGGTCGCTTAATGAGTAAGAGCGACTGGAAGGAAACCAGGATATCCGTGGTTCAAATTCCAGCCATGGCATTGAATTTTGCACGTTGACTCTATCACCCCGTAGGGGAGGGGATCCTTCCCCTTCAGCTGCCGTGGTGTGGGCGCTGTGGACCCCTAGCACTCGTGGTACCTCTGACGTTACTAAAGGAACCTCGGGCCGAACATTCGAGTCCCTCCTTTTGGGAGTTGTTCGGATTGGGTTGGTCTCGAGGGGACAGTGGTTCCCGATACCCGTGGGTGATCGGGTACGTCTCCGGACGGGATTGAGGGAAGCCATTAATAATCCCGCGTACTAGCCTGCAGAGCTAGTAGAAGGCGTGCTAGATCACCAGGCGGCCCCACCGAGGTCATATCGGTAGCCTTCCCATTTTGGTGTTGGCGCGCGTAAGTGGCGTATTCACTTCCATCCCGTCTTGTGTCCTTGGACCAGATGGGGGGGGGGCTTGTTAGTAATCCAGGTCTTGCCCTATGGAAAGCCCCACGGAGGACGCCGGGCGCCCTTTGGGACAGATCGGATACTCCCTGGTTGAAAGAAGCCCGGGTCCTTGGTCCTAAGGGTCCAGGACTAATGGGAGTATAACCTCTGGACTCAACTCAACTCAACTATTGACTGTATCTATTTATTTGGAATTTTCTGTAAATAGCCTGTGACGTCTTCATTAAGAATCAATGTTCCATAACTGTTAAACCCTTAAGTATAGACAAAAATAAGCTATAAAAAGTATCCAGATTTCCTTATAACACCCAAATTAAATTATAGTCTTTTGGGGGGATTAACTTAACCCTTTTCATACATAAATTTTAGCTTTCGCCGGGTAATACAGTGAGTCATATTTCAAAGCCACATAGACGCGTTTTTAAAGCCTTGACCATAGCTGTATCTCTCTTGCACCTACACGAAATGTGCAATAAAGTTATTTGTGAAAATGTTTCTCTTGATTTAAACGAAATAGATAGAAATTAAGCTTTTTAATAATAACTAGTGTTAGAGAAAGTCATATGACTGTAATAGACGTTAGCTTTAGGTGCTTATGTATACGTAGGACAGGTTATAAATACCTGAAACATATTTATCATCACCTCCTTGTACCTTATCTATTTTTAATCTGAGTTGACAGATATAAAGTGAATACTGTACAACTGGTAATAAGTTTTTCAAGCTCCTGTTAAGGCAACTTGTGATGACAAATACCTCACCCTGAAGGCGACCATTAAGGCTCATATTTAGCTCATATTTCTTGCTGGTGTACGTCACTAATGACTCCACACATTCCTCAGAGGGTAATTTACTTTGTCGTGTTCTCCCCCATCTTTGCCACCTTCTCTTAAAATAATCCTTGCTCTATTAGTGGCTTTTAACCCACTGCCACCCCTGAAATTATGGTGCATATGGATGCAATGTGAGAGCGAGGGCAAATAAATCGTGGACCTCTACTAGAACTCCCTCTACTGCAGCAATGAAGTGTTTGTTTATTCTTCAGCATTGAGACATAGAGTTGTAAACATTGTTGAGAGATCACCATCTGGAAGAGAAGGAGTTTTATCACTGTTGAGGAATATGAAGCTAACATTCTTCGTGTAAGATTGGTGTGTTCCAGAGAATTTAAATTAACCTGTTTCATCAGTGCTAACATAAACGTTACTTTCAAGTTGTACCAAATTAGTAAACAATTCATAATTAGTTTATAATTTATGCAAAAACTTGGTGAGGAGTCGATGCTCAAATGTTTTTACAGGCATTATCAAAAACCAATGATGGCGAAAATCAAATATTTTAATGTTTTAGATTTACTTGTTCTCTATTTACGTCTCACAAACTGTCTTATTAAAGCTTATTCTTCTGTCTGCTTCTTATTAATCAAGAAAAGAATTTGCAGAAATAATTTCATTTAAGCTACAAGAGAAATGCAGTTGAGGATAATAAAATACTTAAAAAAGGATCGCCTTTTGATGCCTTTAAAATTCCGCTCTCTTCTTATTACACCTCCCGGAAAAGCAGTTGAGCTAAGTAGAAAAGTAATTTGATAATCATAACAAATAAAAATGATATATCGGAGATAGATAATGCTACAAATTGTTTGTTTGTTTGTTTGTTTTACATTATTCATGTGCTTTAACCGGATAGAAAGTTTTGTTTAGTAATGTAAGACTTGAAGCTTTCGCGGCGAGCTTTCGGCCATTTTACACTCCATGGCCTTCATCAGGAACTGATGATCCTCTTAAATTTGACGCGGCTGATCACCCGTGAAGCCTTAATCAATTTTGTTTAGTAACTTTTTCTGGTCTTAAAATTTGCAAGCTATACCAACTTATGGAAAATGTAGAATTAAGAAATATCACATACTTTTTGTTGAAAATTAAATATACAATTTTTTTCACGAATATGTCTTAAAAATACGGTATTCCATTCAAAATCTACAGAGCCATTTTGAGATAATTAAAAAATGATGAAAATGTCTCCATTTAGATTAATTTGGGATAAGGGAATCTTCTCGAAACTTTGTTTCACATCGAAATGTGACCAAGTTTTGTATTTAGCCTACTTTTCCTTTTAAATAGTGCTGTTCAGTAACACAAACATGCACACGCACAGATAGAGAGGGAGAGAGAGAGAGACACGCATACTTTTCATAAAATGCGTATTTCTGGTGAAATCCAGGTATCGACTTTTTGGACGGAATCCTACATTTCCTTCTGCATTTACACAAGATTAGCACTTTATCTAACTTAGAAACCATTTCTCTTAACCTTGAAGTAAAATCTAAGCTTGTATCTTTTAAAGGAATCTCCAATATTTCGTAAGATCTTCACTCTGAGATCAATGGTCCTGGATGTTCTGTAAACAATTTAACTTAATCTACATTTGCACTAGACACCATCATAAGTAGCATATTAATAATATTTTTATTTGTCCTAAATAAAATGTTCTGTTAATAAAAACAGAGCTTTTGTAAACAGTAGACCAGAGTAAGTCGTTCTGAGGGTCTCCAGATTCTCAACTTGAGCTAAGTCAGGATGTGAAAAGGATGCGCCGTGTGGATCGACGACTATAAGTGTGATATACGCAGTCCGAAAAATGTTTACATTATGACCTACTAACTCAAGTAGCTCAAATAACTCAAGATAATTTCTGTTTCAAGAACGGTTCGCATTGACCTACTACCAGCCTAGAAGATGAATGGCGATTATTACAATAACCTGAATATTTTAAAGTGTATCATTTCAGTGGAAAAGATATAGAAGATGTATTAGAATGGTTTAAATAGCGTTGTTGTGAATCCTGTAAATTAACCTTAATTGTTGGCTTGTTTCATAACGTAAGATCACTATTCTCACGTCAACATGTTCTGTTTTGAAAAGCAGCTACATATTAACTTTTGATGCAGACTGCAGTGTACTTTATAAATAAGAGACCTTCATGCTACATAATATCTAAAATACAAGCCATGCCTTAAGGGTGATGTTTGTTGAAACGTCTAAAAATTGCAGTTTTTATAAATGTAAATACTTTGAAAATGGTATCACGTGCTACTCTACTACAATTATAAGTGTATTTTACGTGCAAATATGTTTAATAATTTTATAAAAATAAAATTATTTTACTATCATCATACCTAATAAGGTGTTGCACACGACACGGAAATCATAATTATGAAAAACAAAATAAAAATAACGATCAATCATTTGAATATTACTAACATACGTACTGTGCTTTGACTGTTCAGAAAAAGGTTGATTCAGAAAAGGAAACATTTAAGTTTATGCAACCTCTTATCCCAGGGGCGGTTCCTCCATAAGGTTGCAGGTTTGCGCTACACCCACTGATTCTGAATATACAACAGGTGCATTTTGCACATTAAAGCTGTACTTGTTTTCATTGTTTTATATACAAACATGTTTCAATTACGCTTATCGTCTGTAGCTGCCCATGACCGCAGAAGTCGAAATAAACAGTGATTAGCTGTAGGAGCCGCAGGTTTGCAGCGAAGAGTTAACCTAAGATTTCGCCCAAATGTAGGCTCTCTGAGGGGGTTGCGGGAAGGTGAAGAGATGGGAGAGGCTTCTTATACATTGCTTAAATGGAGGTTTATAAACCTAGCTCCTCGTACTCTTAGCAACGGCTATAGCGTGACCTTCAGACTTAGCTTCTGTGTGCTCTGCTTTTCGAACACAGGGAGAATTTAATTAAATGCATGGAGGTTATTCAGAAGAGAGCTCTGTTAAACAACAACGCCACACTTGTTCAGGCTTCTGGGTTTATGGCCACTTTAAAAGATTATAATTTTGTATTCTGGCTGTCTTTCTTCTACAATATCATGCCACATGTGGACATTTTGTACAATCAGCTGCAGAAACGAGACTGCAATGTAACATTTGCCATCGCCCAGCTAAACGCATTTAAAAGGGAAGTGCAAAAGGTAAGAAATAGCGTGGATATCGAGGAACACGAAGAAACTGCAATTAAGAAGAGAAGAATAGAAGATCATGATGTGAAAAGAAGAAAAGCTCTTGAAGTATGTGACATTCTTAGAGAAGCAAAGGACAGATTTAGCTTCACGCGGCATCTGGTAGCCTCAACTTTGTTTCATCAAGAAAATTTCTAAGACATTTCTAGAGGATTCCCTTAGAGAAACAATAAGGTTCTATCCTTTTATCATTGGAACAAAAATTCGTAGAGAACTGACTGTAATTTATAGTCGAGAGGAATTTCGTGGAATGTCCGGCGCTTTGTGCTTAATGGACTTCAATAAGGAAAACAATTTATGTGCTGCATTCAGCAAATATGTCAAACTCCTCCGAGTACTGTTAACTATGCCAACGTCTACCACTGAAGCAGAATGCTGTTTCTCAACTTTAAAAAGAATAAAAACTTTCCTTAGGAACACAATGTCACAGGACCGATTGTCAGCATTAGCAATGCTTTCAATTGAGAGAGATTTTGTTATGAAGATCAGCGACTTCAACGCAAAAGTTATCGATAGATTCGCCAGGTCTAAGGAGAGTAGAGCAGAGAATCTGTATAAATAGGTGAGTCATTACTACTCTGTATTTTATTTTTCATTTGTGCACCACCAAGAATTTAACCCACCCGCCGCCACTGACTTATCCTCAATGATCGAATTGTTTTTATCATGCCATGAGCGTTTTAAAAGAGTCATAAAACTATATGCCAGCATTTAAGCTCTTTCTCTAAGGTTTTCTGAAAATTTGAATAATATTGGTTTCAAATTACACAAAATGTTAAATGTCCAGAAGTGTAACAATAATCAAAGTCAAGTAAAACGTTGAAAACGAATACAAATCAATGCAAATTTGAGTGATCAAGTGTTTAAGTTTTAAAAAGCTCTATGATATGTAATTGAAGTTAAAATTTCAAAGTATTTTTGTTCATGAAAATTAATTTTTCAATTCTTTGAAAATGTTCACCAATATCTTAGCACAGCAAACTCATCAGTGGATATATAGATAATCTGAGACAACTGATAGATTGAAATTGGCAGTAATAAACTACCTAATTTAGTAACAAATAGAGCTTTAATTATTATTGAAGATTCAACAATAAGATTGAACGTTTGAATCTGTGGGATTAAAGGAATGGGGGAGGGAATTTTCAACATCTTTTATTAAAGGGAAGCTTAATTATGATTTATATTGTTTCCCCTGTTTCTGCTGATTTCTGCAAATGCATTATCACAAAAGAATAGGATCCGGTTTATCGGCCACTCTCGCTTATTCCACCACTGTGGTTGGACTTCATCACACTGTATGTACAATAGTTATACATTTTTACGCACTGTCTGTCATTTTGTTACAGTTCAAAATAAGTTAGAATTAAAACGGCCATCTACAAATGAATTAGAGGTATGGCAATTTCATGACGACCCAGAAAGTTGACTACTTAACTGCTGCCACTGTGCCCCAGTATGTCAGCCTGGGACACACTGACTCCTGTATTCAAATTAACCTAAAGAATAGCATATCTAGAATTTGAATATTTAGTTAGAAACCTTGGTATATCAACACATTTTACAGCGGTTAAGCACAGAAAAAGGAAAGTTTTTTCTCTGCACTGCTATGTTAAATGAATTTGGGTTGTAGTTTATAATTAAACCTGTGAAACAAGTTTCCACTGTATTGCACCGCGGAATGAAAACACATTAAAGTAAATAACCAAAAGGGAACAAGTGGAGACCTCCAGTGCAGGTGTGGACCAGACAGAAACACTGACGCTTAAAACAATAAATATTTGATAATTCTTTACACTTGTTCCCTGACGAAACACTCATTACGGAGATCTCAACACTGCCGCGAGTCGAGTTGCCAGGGGTAACAGAAACAGAATGCCCCATTTATATCTCTCTGATTCTAGAGGTAGAGCTCGACCTCGTAATACACGCTAAAATTGGAGCATCTTTCTTCTACTCATATTAACACTCGCTGCTCTTATAAAACCTTATTACTCTATTCCTTAAATGAGGTAAGTGTTATATTAACATTTAAACAATAAACCAATAAGGAAATCTCGGTATTTGCAACTGCACAAAAATAATGACAAATGAGATACGCATTTTTGTACAGTAAGATTTTCTCTATCTCTTACAGTTTGCTAGTTATACAAAATTAATTCCGGATGAAGCAAACTTCTGACACTTTTCCCAAGAAAACTCAAGATATACATTTCATCTGACGTGCAGAAATCTTGGATTCCAATCAAAATCGTTAAATCCATTTTAAAACAGCAAAAAAATGAAATACTTTTCTACGTAAGGTGTTTTGGGGCGTAGGACTTTCCTTAATACCTTTGTATAGTATCCTTGGAAAATACTGAACTTAGTAACTAGGGCATTCAAATTATTTTTTTATTTTCAGTTATGAATCTTTTAGAATAAATAATTCAACTTCTAGGTTTAATATCATTAATTATTTTAATAATTTCTTTTATTGTAATACTATTAACCAAGTTTTTAAATAATTATCTTAGGTCGTGATATATTTCTCTTTACGTTTTATTAGATTTTTTTTTCTGTAATATTTTTTTCTGCTGTTCACACACAGCACAAAGCAGAAGAAAGCTTTTCTAAAGTAAAAATTTTATATGGGGATAACTCCAAACCACATTTCCGTGAAATTTAAATATCAGATTTTACGAGGGCTGTTCAATAAAGAATGATCATAATTTTTTACGGTCATAATTTTGCGCACTAAAATTCAATCTTATTATATTCTGTTAGCTTAATGTGAAACAAACTCGCCTTAGTAGTTTCACTGATGGTACTCCTGGTTCCCGCCTGTGAGAACCTGGTAAGTTCAGACATGTTCAGTATCGCCTACCTCTACAATGGAGGTAACATGCAGTTAAAGTTGATGTTAGAGGAAGATCCGGAGTTTCTTTCAAACGTAATCACTGTTGATGAAGCTTGGCTACATCATTTTGATCTTGAGAGCAAACAGCAAAGCTCAGTGTGGAAATCTCCTTCATCACCAACCCCCAAAAAGCAAAAGGGGTTGCTTCTTCTGGGAAAGTTGTGGTCATCTCATTGTTTGATATTCATGGAATAGTTTATCAGTATGTTGTACCTGCACACACATCAGTAACTGGACAATACTACAGGGATGTCCTGAAAACATTGCAAGTTCATATCACGCACAAAAGACCACATTTCCGAGAAGCAGACTGGATGCTGCACCACGATAGTGTGCGGCCGCATATTGCCAATGTTGTTGCTGAATATCTCGCAAAAACCAACGTGAAGTGCATCCCTCAGCTTCCCTATAGTCCGAATTTAGCCACATGTGACTTTTTTCTATTCTCTAACTTAAAGAACCGCCTTCGTGGGAGGCATTATCCATCATCAAAAGCAGTGGCGAAGGCTGTGGAGGCGCTTTTGAAGGATCTCTCAAAAATGGTTTCCAGCATGTCTTTGAAGACTGGCAGAAACGCTGGGACAAGTGTATCGCATTTTGAGAAGGACCATCAAAATTATGAGGATGAGTACAGGAAAGTTGTCAAAAAATAAATTATGATAATTCTTTATTGAACAGCCCTGGTAGTATATATAGCAGCTGCGAATAATTTTGAAGAACTTTATGTACTAAAACATCTCCAGCAACGACAGTTGTAACTGTTGAAATTTAAATCCCACTTAGAATGTATTGGCCTGCATTTACAACGCCCATTGCTTTTTATTTTTATTCTCAATGTTATCATATAGAATACATAGTTTTCTCCAACTAAAAGGCATGTTCCTAGTACTTTTTAAATATATAACTACACTTTTTAGGAAAACGATGCACGAAAGTAAATGTAAAGGTAGCTAATAATGCAAAAATTATTAATTTTAGAAAGATTAAGTTGAAATAACAGATTTATATTCATTTCTTTTTTAACAATTTGGCATTTGATATTTTACTATAGCACCCTAATACATCACACAATATAATATGTTAGAGATAATGGAGTAATTTCAAGTCATTCTCCCCCTCTTGTAGATTGTAATAGTACGAGCATGAGGTGATAGTGTTTACCGGCTGGTTGTCCCGGTCTCCCTTAAGAGAGTAAGCCGACAACGACGACATGTTTATTTTTAAAAGGAGTCAGCCGCGAGGATCGGGTGTCTCAGTAATGAAGCACCCAACCAACCACGTGCGACCAAAAGCCCGCAGACACACGACCCACCGTTGGAAAAGAAAAAATTATTCTAAAAACATTCCTCGGGCTTATGTATTCTTCTCTAATGCCATATGTTTATCAACTCCAGATGCACCGTGTTTGGATTTTTGTTCATACAAGATGGTACTAACTGTCGGAGGGAGCACTTTCAACAAAATTTACATCGGAACAACACTATACAGACCTAATGTTTGTCTTCCCCCTCAGTTTTGCATGTGAAACGTTGTGAAAGGCAAATAGGGCAGAAATAACACTTCACAACTTTCATACTTATAATTAATATAACGTGAATTAAGATATTTATTATTAATAACAAGAGAAAACTCATGGTAAACGCTTCGAAAAATATATGATCTCCAAAAATTACGTAGACTAATTCAGCAGTAGAACGTTTATTTAAACATTACGTTAGAACATGCAAAATATGAAACTAGATTCAGTGAAACAACAAATACTATATAAATATAATAATTTGTAACATAAAACTTCACTTATCTTTAAGGAAAATGATAAAAATGTTCTTATTGATTGATGACGATCGCGATTTCGTGAAATATCATTCACATCATTAGCTCAAACAGCCCGTTGTCAACGTTACAATCGCTAGATGTCACTATGTTTTTGCTAGTACTACCAAAATCTGAAAATGAAGTAAACTTAAAAACAGAATCGACTGCCGGTATTTCAAAATTCATTACGCGATGTTTATTTTTTGAATAAATAACTTATCCCAAACCATTAAAGCTACCGGACTATTTAATTGTTTTAATAATTTAACTTCTGGATTTATTTCATGGTTTTCATTAAATTCAACAGTGGCTTATAAATAATAAATTAGTAGCAAATACAGATAAAACTGTCTCCATTAACTTTAGTCAAAAAAACTCGGTATGACCCCATCCAGTTTCCCATAAACAGCTCCTTTGTAACAGAAACTCAGATTACAAAATTTTTAGGAATATGGATTGATTCCAGTCTAAATTGGGAGCATCATATAAAGCAATTAGGTGAAAAGCTAAGTCGACTGTACTACGCGTTCCGAATTCTAACAAAGGTACTAAACATTGAGGTATTAAAAACAATATATTTTGGATATATACAACCTATAATTACATATGGAATTATTCTGTGGGGGTCCACATCCAAGTCCTCGTGTATATATAAGATGCAAAAAAGAATATTAAAAATAATTAAAAAGGTTCCCTTAAGAACAGAAAGCAAGCCAATATTTCAAGAATTTAACATCTTACCTGTTCATTGTATTTATATTTATGAAGTAGTTTATTTTATACATAGGAATAGATCACTATTTACAAGTAATTCAGATTGTCACACATACAATACAAGGAACAGTAAAAATATACATCTAAATCATCATCGTCTCAGTCTGAGTCTAGATTTCATCTCTCACAAAGGAATCATTCTATATAATAAACTCCCAGCTAAGATAAAAAATTTAAATAATAAAAATTTCAGAAAAGCTGTAAAAAATATCCTAATAAAAATAATGCCACAGACAATAGATGAGTTTTTGAGAAGTAGAATTGAATAATAAAGTAAATATTGTTTTTTTTTTTTTGGTAAAAGTTATGTCTATTACAGTCTAGTTTTTGGAAGTGTAATACATTAAAAATTGTGTGACCTAAGTTGCATTATTCTTAATTACTATTGTATTATTATTCTGTCAATTACTATTGTATTATTTAACTACTATTGTATTGTTTAATTACTAGTGCATTATTAATTACTATTGTATTCATAATGTTATTGCTCAAAAGAATTGTATTATTCCTACGAGCACAAATTTTACGAAGCCATGAATATTGTATGTTCTTACGGTGAATAAAACTTACTTACTTACTTACTTACTTACTTACTTACTTACTTACTTACTTACTTACTAAATGACCAAAAATGATCTGCTGCGACCGATTTATCAGTTTGTTTATACTTAATGTTACGAAAATGTTTTTCATTCTGGTTTCCAAATTACGTTTTGTCTTTTCAAAATTTTCAATTTTTTTAAGGTTTACCAGTTATACAAAATTATACGAAATTCCATCCAAATGCGGAGTATTTAAAGACTAACCTATATATTTTAACTTGAACTTTTTGTTCATTATATAAATATATTAAATAAATATACATTACACTTAAAAGAAATTTGTTATAGATATCTTTGAGAATGTAAAGAAAATCAAAGACGTTCCTGTGCAAAAATTATAGTCTTTATTGGTCATTTTCTATTTTTATGTATTTATCTCTGGCTCTTGCAATCATTTAGTTTTTGTAAAGGCGCTGATGACCATGCAGTTGAGCGCCTTTATATACAATTCAGCATCATCATCATCATCATCATCATCATCGCTCCTGTACAAAGATTACTTTGGGTTACGAAATATTCTTTAAAATTTTGGTTAGATCTTTGAAGTATTCTGAATTTAAATGGCTTAATTTAATGGGTGAATTTAAATTTTGATTTTATAATTATGCTGTTCACACACACATACACACACACACACACACACACACACACACACACACACACACACACACACACACACACACACCGAACCTTTTCTTAAAAGCGCGATACAAGTGGCCTCAAAACAATTATTCAATTCCAAAATTTTGACATGGTAATTGTGATTGAAATGCTATGGCTTCTCTGTGAAAGTATAAATGTAACTTCTTCGAAACAATTTATTTCAAATAACTTTCTAAGACATCAGCCCTTTTGGATCAGGCGGTTTCGTCTGTGGCCCGCATTCCAGAAGCCCTTGTTCGATTCTCGTGGTCGACTTACCTGACCCATAAGCTTTTAGGGATTTTTTCCCGGGTCGTCAGCCAAATGCTGGGTAGGTTAATTACATCCCTGGAATTTCCTGTTCCACCATTCCATCTTCATTATCATTTCATATCATCTCTCATCTGGTGGTCTGTTTCAGGGTAGAAGTGTCGGCGGGTGTCTCGGCGGTGCATGGTGGCATGTTATGATCCTGTTACAGTACGCGCAAGATAAGTTGAGCGCTGGATTTACGGTGTGGTGCGGGCAGAAGTGAAGAAGCGAGAGCTAAAACCCTTTTGTTTTTGCAGTGTGGTCAACCTTGAAAAACACAGTTAAGTAAAATAGCGTGTAAGATAAGCGAAGATATCACAAGTAACGTTGCATCCTCTGAAAACATTCCTTAGTTTTGCCCACGCCAGCTCAAATGCATTCAGATCACAGTTATGCGGAGGTAGACGAATAATAATGTGTCCCCTTTCGAAAGCCAAAACATCCACAAATGTTCATACAAATATAAATCATATTCAAGCAAATGCTGATGTACATTACTACCACACTCGTAACGAGGATAAACTGTCAATTCGAGCGCACCAAACAAGTCCTCATGAAGGAAGCTCTAACTACAAAGTACTAATGTTATATAATAAACTTCCAAATTCATTTAAACAGGCTGCATCATTAAAACACTTTAAGAATGAGGTTAAGGGTTTTTGTATGCACACTACTTTTATACGGTTAATGAATTTTTAGAACTATAACCATGTAAATGAGCACTGGGAGCATAGTACATTCACAAACCTGTAATATTTATATTATGACATTTCTTGTAGTAAATTAGTCTATGCAAATACCACATGAAACCATATAAAAGCTGCTTACTGTGTATATTGTATGTAATCAATTTGAATTTATGTATATACTGTATTTATACATTTTTACGTGTCTCATAACATGTATATGTTGCTAAGGACGAACTAAAATTCTAATTCTAACATACGATTGTTGTAAACTGGTTAGCTAATTAACCTCGAAATTGATCATGGCGAAATATGGCGGACATGATAAATCTTAGCGTATTAGTCACTAGATGTCAGTGTGTAGCGCACTTCAAATTTCAAAGTTGCCATCTATGTTTACGGAGTTAAACGAAACTTGCCGAATGAGGACTTGGAACCCGATCGCTTTTCTTATCGCGCGCACACTTCCTCCTCCGGTGTGACGGTTTTCGGTCTTCGACCCTGGTTTGGTGGGGCGCTTTCCGGACAGCAGCTCGGTGTACTGCCGGTCGTGCTGGCCTACCGGGGAGTTTCCAGCTGGTAAAGTATATGGACCCTGACCGCTGTACTATCGTGTCTCTTTGGGACGGCAGCCCTTTGCCTCCTCTCGTCTCATCCTTCCTCCCGCATTACGCCCCACTTGGGATATAGGTACAATAAATTAAGACTGATAGCAGTGCCGAATCCCCTCCGTACAGCAATCAATTCAATCCATCAGTCCTTTCCTTTACCTACTATCGAGATATTTGGTAGATAAATTAAAAATATGACATGCATTGCCTTCTAAATTATAACTTAAGTTCTTCTGTAACTACAGTCAATCCATTATTGTATTTGAGGAGTCACTTGAGTGCGGTACATGACTTCGAAGTATGGTAATAATAGGTACATACGTGCTAAGTATAAATCAGCACCATCTGGTTGCTCCAGGAAGACACAGAACCTCTTTGTCGTCAACGAAATGAGGCGGGAATGAATTTTCGGCAACTGAGCACAAAGTGTAGTGTAGTACAAAGCAATTACTGCGCGTTTTGCAGGTGCTTAGTGACAGAAGGGATAAATCCACTCGGTGGGAGGATTCCCCATTTCCACAGAGCAGAAAACTGTCAGGTTCCAGTGGCGGCTCCTTTCATCTCTAATTCAAAATTTATTTCTCTTTTACTTTCTGTGGTGCTTAGCAATTGTACGCAGAGGAAGCATTCCCTTCCATGATATTGTGATTTTACTATAAATTTATGTTTTGATCCTCTGAATGAAGAAAGCATTTGATATAAAATTCTCGTGTTGGGTGTATATGTGAACAGCTTATCACAAAACAAAAACATTTGTATCTAAATCTGTATATAGGTTCACTGTCTTCCAGAAAGAATTTTAAGAAACTTCTCTACTTGCAAAAAAATGCAATATTTTTATACTTTTTAAAAACTGCACTAAAAATTTTAATTAACATACAATATATTTTATATCTGCATTTTTTTTTTTTTTTTTTTTTTTTTTTTTACGTCCTCCAGTGTTAACTCATATCGGACGAAAGATACTAGTGAAATGGTGTTCAAGTGAGCCCAGGATCCTAGAGCTTAGAGTTACTCGACATGTTTCAGGATAAGGAAAACCCTGGTACAAACCTTATCCAGGTAAGTCACCCTGACCGAGATTCGATCTCCAGATCTCTTGAATATAAGGCAGGCACGCTACCCTCTACGCTACAGAGACGGGTTTGTGTTTAATGTAAGTCTTGATTTTTACGTGAATAACATGTTAAGTAAATTCCCTTCATTTTCATTGACTGCTAAACTTGTTATCCATAAGGGGTAGACAACATCTTACTATATAAAGAGTAAATATCTCATTCAGACACACAATTTATAAGAAGTAATTCACGTGAGTGGAGATATTCTTGTTAATCCGAATTTCCTCTCGCTCCATTTCCTCTCCATCATCTCTCATCTGGCAGTCTCTTTCAGCGTAGAAGTGTCGGCGGGTGTCTCGGCGCTGCATGGCAAGATGATATACTCATGGTAATCACTTTCTTCTTCGGTATGGCGGTTTTCGGTCTCCGGACCGTCCTCTGTCTCTTCTCGTCTCATTCTTCCTCCCGGAGATGCCCCACTTGGGGCTTAAGTTCAGTAAACCACAGGTTTCTAATCCCCTCCGTAGTAATACTAATCCTTGTTAACTATGTTAGATTTAGAATACTTATACTCTTCTCAAGCGGTAATTCACTGCTTTTCTTTTCTTTTCCCCTTCCTTTTTCTTTCTCTCTGTAAAGAGCATAGACCCTCAAAGCCATCATATAGCGACACACACTTTAAAAATATATCACTTTGTTTACCATATTTTACAACGAAATATGCAAATGCACATTTAAAGTTTCTTTAGATTACAAGGAAAAATAGAATGATAAGCTTTGTAAGAATTGTTCGTATTAGAATCGGTAAGGGAAAGTCAGTGAATGTAGTCTTGGAGAAACATAGCAAGTATAGCTTTAACTTACCAGATGTGAATATTTTTACACACAAGCCACAGGACCAATAGTGGATCAAAGGTAAAAAAATGTTTTAGTCTTAAAAATTACTTTAAAATGATTATTGAAATGGCAATAAAATGATCAAACGAAATAGGTGAAATATCTGGTTCCATCGAATCTCTGTAATACATCAACTGATTGTATTTTTGACGTGGCTTTCCTCATTTAACAAGTAAACATCGCCTTGTGTAATCATTATCAAGACCCATTCAATTCACAGAATAAAATACATAGAAATTAAATGGATGATAAAAGAAGTTGACTGCGCAATTAATTTGTCGGTGCAAGCTATTGTATGGGTTGGAAGATTTTCTTCACGTCTGAGCTATGCTACTCCCACTAATTGACAGCCAATAAGTTCCTAAAATTTATTTTGTTTTAAAGAAGACTTGTCAAGTTATTAAAAGTGAGATATATTTTATATAAATAATGAGCAGCTGGCATGCTTAATTTTTTTAAGATTACTCACTCAGACTACTCAAGTTGAGTAGTTGGTGCACCTCCCACTGAAGATGGTCTGAAGCAAAGACCGAAAAGCGTTTCTGGAAGGAATGGTGAACATCTGCCTAGTCTGAGTGAGTAATCTTTAAAAAATTAAGCATGCCATCTACTTATTATTTATATTTATTTTGTTTGTTGGTATCAGGGTAGCGCAAGGCATATACAGGGTGGGTCAAATGAAAACCTTAAGTACCTTTTAAATATTATTTATTGTGCAGAAGTGGTACAAAGCTGTATCACTTTTCAACATAATCTCCTCCACGCTCAATGCAAGTCCTCCAGCGCTTACAAAGTGCATAAATGTCTTAACAAAACAATTCTTTTGGTAGTCCCTGCAACCACTCATGCACCGCGTGGTGTACCTCTTCATCGGAAAGGAACTTCTTTCCTCCCATTGCATCTTTGAGTGGTCCAAACATATGGAAATTACTTGGGGCAAGGTCTGGTGAGTATGGTGGATGAGGAACACACTCAAAATGCAGGTCTGTGATTGTTGCAACTGTTGTACGGGCAGTGTGGGGCCTTGTGACAAAATGACACCTGCTGACAGAAATCCACCTCGCTTTGATTTGATTGGAGGCCACAGAACATTTTTTAGGAGATCTGTGTATGATGCGCTGGTGACAGTGATCCCTCTAGGCATGTAATGCTCCAGAATGACGCCTTTTTCGTCCCAAAAGAGAGTCAGCATATCCTGATGGTTCTGTACGAAACTTCTTTGGTTTTGGTAATGAGGGATGGCGCCATTCGTTTCCGGTTGGTGGAAGTGAACCCAGGTTTGGTCCCCAGTAACGATTCTTGCAAGGAAGCCATCAGCTTCCCGTTCAAAGCGACGAAGAAGTTCTTCACAAGCATCAACACGTCGTTCTCTCATTTCAGGAGTCAGTTGCCGTGGCACCCATCTTGCAGACACTTTGTGAAACTGGAGCACATCATGCACAATGTGGTTTCCTGACCTATGACTAATCTTTAAACATGCTGCAATGTCACTCAGTGTCACTCGGCGATTTTCCTTCACTATGGCTTTCAATGCTGCAATGATCTGTGGAATCACAACTCGTTGTTAGCAAACGTGGAAATTACCGTGCAGACACCTTAGACATGAATAATTTTCCACACACTACCATAACTAAGACGTGTCTCATTCATGATCATTTGGATGGTTGCTCGTCTGTCTTCCAGTATTAAACAGTCCACTTTCTTCACTGTGACAGCTGACGGTCTACCAGCTCTTGGCTCATCTGTCAGGGACATGTGACCAGTTTGAAAATTCCTTTTCCACCTCACAATAGTGTCATCCGATGGGCAATTATTTCTATAAACAGCCGTCATCTCATCATGGATTTCCCGGGAAGTTTTGCCCTTTAAATGCAGGAACTTGATCACACTACAAGAATCAATTTTCTCCATCTTACACCTCAGTCACTTTTGGCACTCACTGTAAAAAAACAAAAGGACTCAAATCACTGAAACTACCAACATTATGTCACGAGAGATGAATGATGACAGTGAAAAATTTTCATCACTCTAGGATAAAAAGTACCGGGTGATAATGAACGGGTTTTACGACAACTTTCTCTATTCTGCCAAAAACGCCATCCGATTGTATATCATATCACATGTTATCGATATGTCGGTCTGCCCTAATTTTAATTTTAATTAATTTTTAATTTAATTTATAATTTTAGTTGTCTGAGAAAGTAGCCACTTGTGCTGCATTTCTATAACTGTGACATTTTTATTTTGTCTACAGTATCCATCAACTGAATGGTATTAAAGAAGCTAATTTAGCAGATTCTTTAGTTCTTCTTCACTTTTAATCATCACGCCCGCCTAGGTAGCGTAGATGGTAGCATGTCTGCCTCACGTTCAAGAGGTACCAAGTTCGAATCTCGGTCAGGGTGAGTTACCTGGATAAGGTTCTTCCGGAGTTTTCCCTTATCCTTACAGACGAATGTCGGGTAAATCTAAGCTCCATGGACCCTGGACGCATTTGAGCATCATTTCACCCAACTCATCCACCGTCAGATATGACTTAACGTTGAAGGACTTAAAATTACAACAAAAAGTCATCAGTATATAAAACACAGTCTGCATTTTTGAGCAATGAAGGTGTTAGGATAGGAATACCAGGGCATTGAATAATAACGCTATCTTAGTACAGCACTACTTTATTCCAAAGAACATACATACAAAGATAATACACTTAACCTCAATGAGGTTCAAGAGAAAGACATTCCTCCACAGAAGGAGTGTTCTTTCCAGACGGTAAAAATGTTCTGGTATACTTGTTTGGAGTAGTATCTGCTTGACGAGGTACTAAACTAGACCTACTAGATCAGACTGGACAACTGACTATATATGGATGAGGGGCATTTCTGAACTAAAAATGGATTCCACTGGGTCCATTCTGAAAATAACACGAAAGTTGTCATTACATTTACATGAAAAAAGAAAAAAATTGACACTTAACTACAGCAAAGAAGAATGAATATCAATTAATATGAAGCTATTTCAAACTCATTTTCAGGATAAGGAACTAAAGGTGTTCTTTTATATACGTGTTCTATCTCAAGGTTTACGTAAGTGTCAACTTAAGCCCTCTGATAAATAAGTGACAGAATATTTTAGCTACTAATTAAAGTTATGCGCTTGTTAACATAAGAGCAAAATACTTCCTTTTTAAACTCAAGGGGAGGATAAATCTCTTAGCACGCATTGAAAATTGCATATGCAAAAGAGAGAATAGAGGATCCGCCGCTGTTTGGCAGCGTCACGACGCGTGGCGGATGAAGACGGATGGGCGCCACCCAGGGAGCGCCTCGTTAGGAACGCTTGCGGGAATTTATTGCGCCCAATTACGTAAGCACTTACCACACATGCGGCAACATTATGTCGCTAATTTCATCTCTAGCTGCCAACACTCTCCAACACTTCCAGACACCTTCCCTCGCAAATCTGGAGTCTTGATAACAAACCAGAACAGTGGTAGAGGGGGCTGCTAAAATATCGTTGGGAGAATCATTGATCATGTCTTTCGAAATACAATCGCAATGGTAGTGCACGTTTCCTTACTTTGGTTTCTTAAATATTGTGTCGCAGCAGTTATGGCGCAAGGTCATCGGAAGGTCGGTGTCGGTTAGTCCTAATGGTAAATAAAACAAGCCGTACGTTTTCCAGATTAAATACGATAAGTACTGTACAGAGAACTAGAAATCTTCTGGGTGTTTCCACATTACAAACGTTCTGGAAAGTTACTATTTTTACGTATGTAAATGAGCGCCTCGTGAGTCATACGGATTTCGGGAGTGAGGGAGTCTATGCAAGCAAGCAGTTTGACTGACGGAGTTCGCCTCGCGGAGCGAGTGAGTGAATGAGTTAGCTCTTGCGTTTCTGGATCAACGTGGTTCTCGAAGTGAGTCGATAGCTATCTATAACTCGACTTGGTGTTACGGATCTCTGATGGCAACACGGAAGTTAAGACTCCTTGTATGAACTGTGCGGAAGAAGAAGCTACGTCGGGCGTATTTTGTTAGGCCATTACTCTGTGGAAGAAAATGAAGTAATTGTGAATAATAGAACCAGTTCACATTATGGAAGTGAGAAAATGGATTAACTAATTGTCATGGGAAAGATGAAATAGGTTCTCGAGTAAGAACATACAAGTGATAGTTTAAAAAAGTGGGCGACGTCAGAAGATAAGACGGCAAGTTTTAAGTATCTGAGCTGAAAAGAAGTTTGAACAGAACAGACCTGGAATAAGTATTGTAAAAATGTGAAATAAACGAAAGACTAATATACAGTCAGGAGGAAATTGAATCGGATTGCAAAATTAAAATCCTTTTACAAGCAACGTTAATTTCCAACGCAGCATTCGGCTAGTAACCAAAGAAAACCGTAAAAAATATCCTTTGGTCAGTTTGACTGGTCACCGGGGATCAAACCCACTACCTCCAGAACATAAGACGTAAGATAACCTCGTGATATTAGTCTAATGGGAATTGAACGTGGTTGTTCCGGACGTTACCCTCTGAGTCATCTCTCTAGGAGAATTCAGTTGTTTTGAACACAAATAACTGCATCAGAGAGATAACCATCTCTTAGTTGAAGGTAATTGCAGTTCAAAGCGAAAGATTGCTTACTGGAACTTAAACAAAAGCCCCGGTTGTTTTATTATTAATGGGGCCGAAGGAGTTGACGCGGTGCAGGAGAGAATTACATACCATAGAGAACACGAGGGCTTTCACGTCCAATTAAACTCGCTAGTCGCACAAACATCGCGGCAACGTACAGTTTAAAACGCCTTCTTGGAACAGAGAATGAAATGGAACGAAAAGTCTTCCTTGCTTTGGTAATAGCTTGCAAAAGACATCCCCTTCCCTTTGAGCACTCAACAAACTGTCATAAGTATCAGACAAGCTGAGAGAAAAGATCGTTTTGTCCGCTAGATGGTGTGGAAAGTGGCAAGCTATTACCGACCGTCTCTTAGTGCATCAGGATAGCGCATTCCACAGACTTGCTTTGGTAGTTAAATTTTATGGGGCCTAGAGAAGCGATGTGCACAGTAAATTATGTCCTGGTAGCAATATTCTCTTTAATCACTTGCTGGAACATTATTACCTCGATGAAAGTTAAGTATATACATTTGTCTTTTTGTAAAACACAAGAGAATCAAATAGATACATTAAAATCTCAAAAGATGTGCCCTTATATTTTCATCCTTTGGCCGAATATGTGATAATATTCAATATACTACATTGAAAGATTCATACTAAAAATGTACAATTTATTTTCATTAAAGGAAATCTAAAATTGTGTCTCGCAAATTTTAAATTCCATAAGAAACTACTTAAATAGGCAATAATAATTTTAATAAAGTGGCTGCATAATTTTTAACCAATATACTTATATTCATAATGTTGTGTATCAAGGAAGGTAGGTTTGCTTTTCAGTTATGCCAACTTATGATTATGCTCAAGTTGTTCTCGGGAAGCAAGCCAGGGGAAAAGACGATTAGAAATCGACGTTTCGTGAATGTGCATCTCTCCCATCATCAGGATATTTATTAAATGTTATAACCACAAATGAATCACTGCATATAACACAAATATAAACAAAGACAATAACAACAACCCATGGCGCGACAGCCCTTAGAGGGCCAAGGCCTACCAACCCGACTGCCGGCCTCACGCCCACTTACCACGGCAGAGGTGGACGATCATCCAACCGATACGGGGAGGAGATGTGGTCAGCATCTCGACACCCCCAGCCGGAATGTTGGTTTTCGTGTCCAGGGCCGCTTACCTAGCGTAAGCTTCTCACTGTCCTCACGATGCTGAGTGGGCACCGGTCCCATACCCGAGACCTAAAATTCCAACCACATGAGTGGGTTCGAACCCGGGCCGCTTTCCGTGGCCAGGGACCAAGGCTTGCTGCCTTAGCCCGCTATGGCACGGCTCAGGACAAAACAAAGACAATACACTATCAAAATTCGCACTACTGAACAAAAGACTGTTTTCAGTAAATTAAATGCCAGGTCAGGAGATGGCGTGAGTATAGAAAATTAATTGGGTCAAAGAAATGTAACTACTTAACTTGATTATCAAGCTGTATAGATATGTGCTTCTTAAGTCGACGGATTTCCATTTTTAAGGAATTTTTTTCATTTTTTTATCACTTACAGCTTGTAGATGAGGTGACCAGTGGTTTTAACAATAGAGATTATGTTGCAGCTCTCTTTCTGGACATTTCCCGGGCCTTTGATTCCGTGTAGCACAAAGATCTTCTATTCCGATTAATTCATTATGATTTCCCTCCATATTTAACTCACTTAATCCATAGCTCCTTCGAACATCGCACATTTGCCGTTGCCACAGACTACATAGTCTCCCAACTCTACTTCATTAATGCAGGAATACCCCAAGGTAGTGTCCTTGGCTCCTGCTCTTCCTAACCTATATCAACACCCTCCCTACCCTCAGAGGCTGCAACCTTTATTTATTTGCTGATGAGACCGCAATAACCTTGGCATCATCAAATCATCTCACTACAGTACAACGTTCCCAGTGCTATGCGGATATGCTCACCGTCTGGTTTACAACTTGGCGCCTCAAGATTAATGCCAACAAGTCCCAGGCAGTCACATTTACTCGTCGCCACTTAAGGGATGTACCTGAGTTGCGCTTAGCTGGATCAGAAGTGCCATGGAGAACAGAAGCACAATATCTTGGAGTGCTACTTGATATGCGTCTTACCTGGAAGGCATATATTACATCACTAGCTACCACAGTATCCAAGCTTATAGCGAGGCTCTATCCACTGTACAAAAAAGACCACCTAGGGCTCTAAGGAATAAGCTCCTTCTATACAAACAAGCACCTTCACCTAAGCCTGTCAGGTCTGGGGCACAGCTGCAAAAACTCACCTCTACAAACTTTAAACACTTCAGAATCGATATCTCCGAGTAGCAAGAGCTACTGAATGGTACATTCCTAGTAACAACATTCATTCAGACCTAAAATTTCCCAAATTAAATGAATATATCTTCAACCTCTCTCATAAATTCTATTCCCGTCTTCCCTACAGCTTCAATCAGCTTATCCGAGGTCTCGGGAAATATGACATTGATCCCGGGGAGACCTACTAGCATCTCAGACTCAACTTAGGCCCATCATAACCCAATAGTCTCCTATAGTAAACATAACCTCTCTTTCATCCTACAACTTGTGATATTTCATAAAAAAGAAACCATCTACACTAGGTCCATTATTATAAATTTATCATAATGTCAATAAGGGACAGAGTCCGGCAGTGGCAAAACGTCGAAGGCTCCTTGTCCTCGGAGAAGGTTGACTCTTCAACGGCACCTCTGTGCTGTGTGTAATGCACATATAAACAGTGCAATGCAAGAGTTTGCACTCCAAACCACAGATCATCAAATTTTGTGGTTGTCTTGCGTACATAGAATAAGAATTCCGCATTTCTTTCTCCATGTAAAACCAGCTTTCGAACAACACACGATCGCGATGCGTGACTTTACGCCATCTACTGTACAATCATGAAACTCTCCCATTTTACCGCGCCACGCCATTTCAAATGTTGGCGCAAGACATTGATCTGTTGTTTGCTCGGTATAAGACCTATTTATGAATACTTGAAGAGTTTTGGAATTGGATATTATAGGTTATGTCACTCAATTTGAAGCTTGCAGCAATTTATGGTTCTAGGAACGATGTCAACTTCTTTTGTTACTCCTTACGGCTGCATTGTGAACTTCACCTCTGCGCTTATGCTGTTACGTCTTAGTTATAAATAAGGAACTTACAGTATAAAGAAACGTATGGTTAGTGTATCCATTTTATAAGAAATTATTGATTTTAGTTCTTTCCTATAACATTCTTACAAATGACTAGTCAGATAATAGGTTATGTCACTCAGTTTGAAGCTTCCAGCAATTTATGGTTCTAAGAATGGTGCCACCTTCTTTTGTTACTCCTTACGGCTGCATTGTGAACCTCACCTCTGCGCTTATCCTGTGTTACGTCTTAGTTGTAAATAAGGAACTTACAGTATAAAGAAAGGTATGGTTAGTGTATCTCTTTTATAAGAAATTATTGATTTTGATTGATTCGTATAACATTCTTACAAATGACTAGTCAGATAATATATGTGGAAGTATATAAATTTAGGTAAACTGCTCAGTGGTATTTATTCCCTCGATGAGTTTATGGCTACAGAAAAGCAAGTTTGGTATCGTTTGCTTTACGACCTGGACACGTTTAAGAAACAAGCCGTGATGTATTTTTGGAAGCAGTGGGATTATGTTTGAGATATGAGGCAATTCTGTGGATGGATGTTCTGCTTGTAAGAATGTGTTCGTATCCTACGGGCCATAAAGTAAGTTTTAACGACTGCATTTATTACCCCCCAGGAATTAGGCTTCTGTAAATATGTCTGCAATGAAATATTTTTAAAGTCCCAACAGAGAAAATATTCACAGCCATTCATGTGTATTAGCTACTTCTTTCTTCTCTTTTGTCTCCCTATATTTTTCCCATAGGTGAACTTAAACATTGCAAATAAGTACTAACAGATTTACGTACGAAACTCCTCTGTGGCTACCGGCGAGGTAACTCATGTCTCTCAGTTAGTGCATTCGTTTAAGTGCAAAGCGTGTAATTGAAATATTTCAATTTATTGTACACTATATCTTAGCTTTCTTTGCTTATCATATTAATTGTGAAGGTTTCTTCAAGGCTGTTTTTAAATATTTATTTACCTTTCTGACATGTTCTGATTAAATACAAAGCCTAATAATTATTTACGTGAATTAGAACCTCTGAAGCGACACTGGGACTGAAAAATAGCCCAAAAGTCTCAAAAATTGCAATTTTAGATTTATACATACAAATGTTCCCCAAACCTTCCGTTATTGAATTATTTTAAGAGTTTTTATATCCGCCATTTTTAAAGGTCTAACGCAGGGTTTAAATTTTCAGGGCGTGGCCATTTAAACGCCCCCTTTCATACTTATCCAGTATGATGGCTTGATATTGCCAATTCTGATCGTTTTTGACAGCTTTTTCTCTAAAACTGCGTTCAAATCTTACGGCATAGCTTAGTGCTGCTATCTAGAGACAGTTTGGTAAACTATTATTATGTATTCAATACAAAGTGTTTAATCAGAAACATTCAAACATCAATGCCATATAAAAAGTCGTCAGCACATCTTGAGTGTTTCAGCACCTAAGAAAATACAAAAAGTTCATAATATCTGTGATTATTCTATGTTCTTTGTAATAAACTTAGCGAATACTTGTAGATTCATTCTTGTTTTGATTGTCTGTGTTTGCTCCAATGTATAATGGCGACTTCCATGCGAGAAATGTGATTCTGTTTACAGTTTGTTTTAAATAATGAAATAGGTGTATATGCAGTTATTTGCTTTTCCTGTAGTGTAGTGTATTTTTAACTATATAAACAACATAATGCATGCGATTTCATCACGTTGGCGTAAGCAGGTGAATAGAAATAACGAAAAGAAGGAAGCTGTCAGAAAACATGGTGCAGCTAGATGGAAAAGCAAAAATTGGGAGCAGATTTCCATTTGATATGTACAGTTGGACATAGAGAAACATCTAATATTTCAGCTTCACACTTGCAAATGTACATAGATGAACCTGATAATGCTTTCAAATTATATTTGTAAAAGCTAAAAGAAATTTGCAAGATTTCAAGAACTAGGTGTATAGTACATAGTGTAAATAGTAATTTAAATAGCAGACTACATTAGTGAAAATAGTAATCAAATTTTGAATCCCAGTGTACATAGTAGTAGAGATGACAGTGTAAATAGTGTGCAGGATAGTGTAATTACTATTTTTGGTGCATATTTTTAGAAAAATTGATTTTTCTCCATTTTACATTTTTAATACAATATCTGTTCCCACTGCTTTAGTTTTAGAGTTATGGCTCTGAATATTTTTGAGCATATGCTCCATATATGGGGCCACAACATCGGTCTCAGGTTATAAGATTTAAGAGTTGGTTTGGCTGTAATAACATTTTAAATGCCAAAAAGTACTAAAAAAAATAAATTCAATGTACTACATACTTAAAAACATAATTTTCCTAAAAGTAATAGTCTCCCCTGAATGCGATGCACTTATCCCAGCGTTTCTGCCAGTCTTCAAAGACGTGCTGGAAACCTTTTTTTAGATATCCTTCAAAATGGCCTCCGCAGCCTTCACCACTGCTTCTGATGATGGATAATGCCTCCCACGAAGGCGTTTCTTCAAGTTATGGAATATAAAAGTCACATGGGGCTAAATCCGAACTATAGGGAGGGTGAGGGATGCACTTCACGTTGATTTTTACAAAATATTCAGCAACAACTTGGGCAATATGAGGCCGCGCATTATCGTGGTGCAGCATCCAGCCTGCTTTATGGAAATGTGGTTTTTTTGCACCTGATATGGACTTGGAATGTTTTGACGACATCCCTGTAGTATTGTCCAGTTACTGATGTGCGTGCAGGTACAACATGCTGATAAACCGTTCTATGAATATCAAAAAATGAGATGACCATAACTTTCCCAGCAGAAGCAACCACTTTTGCTTCTTGGGGGGGTTTGTGATGAAGGAGATTTCCACACTGAGCTTTGCTGTTTGTTCTCAGGATCAAAATGATGTAGCCAAGTTTCATCAGCAGTGATTACGTTTGAAAGAAACTCCGGATCTTCCTCTAACATCAACTTTAACTGCATGCAGACCTGCATGCGAATGTCCTTTTGTTCGGGAATCAACAGTCTTGGAACCCATCACGCACAAACATGTCTCATGTGTAAAGTTTCTGTCACCAACGTGTGGGTGGCACCCAATGAAATGTTCAGTATTTTAGAAAGTGATCTTAAGGTAATTCGTCGATCCTCTCTCACAATGGCAGCAGCAGTATTGATGTTTTCTTCCGTAAGAGCAGTAACTGGAGCACCGGGTCCACCTTCCTTTGAAATTGATTGTCTCCTCTCTTTAAACATTTTAAACCACCTTCGAGCTGTGCTGTAGGGAAGAATAGACTCTGCATAGGCCTCCTGTAACATTGTTTAGGCCTCAACTGAAGATTTGTTGAGACGAAAGCAGAATTTCAAGGCGCATATTGTTCCTCGCGTGTTATCTCCATTGCAGCGGTAGGCGATACTGAACATGTCTGAACTTTCCTAGTTCTCACAGGCGGGAACCAGGAGTACCAACAATGAAGCTACTACGGCGTGTTTGTTTCACATTGAGCTAACAGAATATAAGATGAATTTTTGTATGAAAAATTATGATCATTCTTTATTGAACAGCCCTCGTAATACGTTTATACACTTGGATATTCATATGTTTATGCATCTCAGACACATTTGCTAAATATGAATTGCTTCTTTTCCACAGCCCCCACAGAGATTTCGTGGTACCATTCTCTATTTTTCTAGGCTCATTTGAGCATCATTTCACACATTTCGTTCATCGTCCGATATGAACTTAGCGTTATAGGACGTAAATAAAAGAAAAATTGAATCCGCTTTGCCTGCTATTGTAGCGGTATTTCTTTTTGACCGTTTGCAGCACTGGATTAACTATCATGACAAGGACAACTATGAATATAAGAAAGTCTGTATTTTCTTATTCTACAAGTTTATGGAGCAATTCCAGTGCCCATTCGTTATAAATCTATCTTATGCAAACCTAAAAAGTAACAAAAAGTCAGAAATAGAGCAATTACGTACTTATTTTCCCCAAAAGAGCTAGATTTCTCACCTAGACTGAAGAAACACAATCGTATTACACACTTAACTGTCTCAGGTAGTGAACTTCTTAATACACAAAGGTCATTCCAACACTACCGTCCCCTAGGGAGCAGATTTTGACAAACTCCAAGTCGCCCGCCAATATGAATCATGCTAGATTCTCCAGAACACTTAATGCGTGTGTATTGAAAACGGAATTTTCGACCATAGTGAATAAAAGAAACAGAACTTAAAGGAAAATAACAATAATGTATTAACATGGTGTTGAACAGGTGGATACGGTAGCAAGGTCATCAACCTTGGTGATTGGCGATCGATTCCACTCCTGGTTCTTGATATAAAGATCAATAACTTACATAGCCGTTGCTTGAATGATATTGTAAAGTAAATATCAACTAGTAAAAAGGAAGTAAATATCCAGGTAAAATTTAAAACATAAAATTCAGCTGTTAAATATTATTATATCCCATATATGCAATAATAACTACATAAAAAATAGAGAATTTCATATCTTTCATGCACATAATGGATTAAAGTAACCAAATCATGCAAGTACGTACGTTACCAGACCTGAACACAAGGAAATTGAACTTTCCACAACTGCAGCAAGAACGGAAAATGGTCCAAGACTCATAATTCCTATTGTAGAATAGGAATCATGCTTTCAACTATATGTATTTACTTGTTGGAATGATTATTTTCAACAAATCATAAAGATTTTGGAACCTATAGAAGTGTATATTTTGTTGTTTCCATTTTGCTTCTTTGTCTATTACACGGTCACTGAACTGAAGAATCATATCTCCCTAACATTACCATCACGGTCTTATATTGTCGCGCTGCTCAAATGGTTACCCTAGCTTTATCTCTTTTAGTAGCTAACGCAGTGATTATTCCACGTGGAGTGGACATATATCTGTCATTTATGATTTCTGAGCATTCCATTGGCTGAAGTGATGCATTCATTGGTACCTAGCACAGGTTTCAAAAGCGCCCAGTACGCCTCTCACTCTTGCGAGAATAATCAGTGCGTTATCTGAGATGTTTGTATTAACGAAGGTAAAGACAGGGTAACTTACTGAGCAGCGCGACTATACCTTCAATATTTTCTATCATTGTGCTCTAAAATTACTAATAAAATATATCTTAATCATATATACACATGTGGTGACTTTAGTAATCAATAGCTAAAAAACATATTTAAAGTTGTAATTAAATAAACAAAAATATTCAGCGTAATAATTTGAAAACATCTGTAAGTAAACCATGTTTATGTTAATTCAATATGAATTACGTCCCCATCGCATCTAAGACCCCTAGTTCATTAAATTCTGTGAATAATACACTGTCCACCTCCCGCCTTGAAACGTTCAAGTCACTCGTTTCTTCTGTCCTTTGTACCTCGTTTTAAATTTACGTAATAGTGACGAAGTTGTTTCGTATAACTGGTTGTGACATTTACATTCGAATTAAACTCATTTTCAATCGTTTCCCACGTCACATCTTTCTCTTTCACATTTACCGCATTCGTCCTTTTATTTCTCACAATATCCTTATATTTAGTTTCCAACTAAACTAACAATTCTTTCTCCATTGATGAAAAATTTGTTCCATGGTTTCCCTTTTGATTCTGTTCGCCGTCATTTTTTCAGCTGTGTGTAAACGAAGTTATAAACAAAAGCGCATCGCAGTACGTTCAAAAAATAACACGATTTATCCACAGCCTTCTATATCTGCAATATTTACAAGTCTCTAGGTGTTAAAACGTGTTTGTTAACATTTTCAGAAAGCAAGTTGGTGAAATGCAGTGGCGGCTCGTGCCGAAAAATAACAGTGTGCTGTGGGGAACAAAGTCCATGCAACTCACCTAGTTTCGAAAAATTAAGTCCATGCGCCCATGTTTCTTAATGGTATAAACAGAATTTCTACTTCCTTTCGCTTTTTGCTCAATTTTTAGATCGGGTATTGGTCGCCCTAATATTTTTATGCTAACTCTTTCTGCTAATGCACGCCTTGAAAAGAGAGTTTTCAGAAGTTTATTAACAGTGTTCATTATTTATTGGTTAAAGTTTTCGTTACTCATACATTGAATAAAATAAACTTATAACACGTTTCACGCTCACACATAAACTAAAGAAACTGATATCAGCCATTAAATAAGTTACACAAAATAATACTTGGATACATGCAAGCATGCGAACTACATTCACTTGTTATGGTCGTGGGAATGGAGTATCGTGCCAACATGATAGGTGCATCACAAACAATCTGTCCTGCGAGTTAATAACCATTAAGGTATTGGATCTGTTTACGTAAGCAGGACGGAATTAGTTTCTAGAACTAAAATATAAAGCAATAATAGATTGTTAAATTATTTTCATTGCATATTCAAGTTCTACAGCTTAACAATGAGTGTTGGTGGTCCTGCTTCACCGTGCAGCGAATGATCGCCGCGCAACAACCAGATACAGCACGCATTTGTGCGAAAATCTAGTGAACTCAGGACATCAGGGAGGAAAGAGGGGAAGGTTGTACGCATGCGCAATAACTGATTACCGAGCTTGCTAGCTCTCAGCACGTTGACGTCACGGATGCTTTCCATTAGTTACGCAGGTGTATCCATGCATCAAGAGTTCATTATTGGTCTACACGATTTCTTATAATAATGCATTGTTATTTGCATGGTCTTTTAAAATTTCTACAATGTCATTTATAAAACAGAAAAGAGCGTACTGCAGAACTGCAGAACTTAAGGACGAGCCGCCCCTGGTGAAATGGAAGAATTTTAACACTTTTGTTAACGCTGTAACAATTATTACGTTACATTTGTTAATGCTGATTTTAACATCTGCTGATGAAATCGGGCATTAGTGTTATGCTATAACTCCGATGTATGTTGAAGGGTCAAGTTTTGTTTTCTACCAATACTACTCATAACTGAAAAAAATGTTTGCTTTTCTGAATATGAAACAGTCGGTCAGCAGTGATGAAAGATACACTGAATTTAATCTGGAAACAAAACTATACAATTGTGACTTTGTGGGTTCGTAAAATTACAAGTCAAGTTTGCAGAAATTCAAAATGCTCTTTATTTCCATAGAAAGACACTGTTTGTACACCCCTTTGCAGCAAACTGGCGTAACATAAACCAACACAGTCTCTCGTCACTTCTGCACACGTAAATAAACAAAACAGTTCACTTTCAAATCACAGCTGCACGCGCACAATTATCGAGTCCAATTACGACTGACTCTGGCAAACTAACCACGGCTTCCTTTTATACCTCCATTTATTGTTCTAGAATTTAGTGGAATGTTCTGTAACAATCAAGAAAGCGAACCTTCCAGTCATCTATCTTTATCTGTTTCGGCAAGCTTTTATCTCCATGCTGCATTGTCTCTCTCTTTGCGCGCGCCGGCCGCGCTCGTCGCAACAATGGGCTCGTGACACTATCAAAACATAATTATAAGGAACTTGTGTATATAAAAATACTAAGAAACAATTACAAAATTAAATCGATACGCGGATGTAGTAGCAAGAACCAGCTGATCAGTACTTACTTCTCACAAACTTTACAATAGGGAAGTTTTTTTATATACAAGGAGCGTCCAGAAAGTAAGTTCTGTTTCAATTTATCTCCGCTGCAGCGCTACGATCACAGTTCTGCACATGCGCGGTAGACGCTCTGTATCAAGGAGAAGAAACGTGCGCCATTGTGAGAGCGCTGTCAGTCACGTACGCTTTGTTGCGCTTGTTTACAATGTCGGTGTTGATTGAAAATCCCGCCGCTTGTGAAATTAGATCTTGATTCGTTTTCTGAATGCTAGGAGAGTGAAACCAATTGAAATTTATCGGCTGTCAAAAGGTGTTGTGTTTCTTCACGACAACGCACGACCACATACTGCAAATGCGACAAAAAGCATCCTACAGGGATTTGACTGGGACGTGTTTGACCACGCCTGTACAGCCCTGACCTCGCTCCTAGAGACTTTCATCTGTTTTTGCGTCTCAAATCTTTCCTTGACGGTCAACACTTCAACAATGACGAAGAGCTGAAAGAAAATGTTTCCAACTGGTTGAAGACACAGGCAGCAAACTTCTATGAAGAAGATATACAAAAACTTGTGCCTCGCTATGACAAATGCCTGCAAAATTTCGGCAGTTATGTGGAAAAGTAGTTTAAGAGTTGTAGAATTTTGTACAATAAATAATTTTTCTGTATCTGTACACAATTTAATTGTATTACCAAACAGAACTTACTTTCTAGACTACCTCGTGTATATACGAATCTAAGGGCTGTGTCACATAGAGTACAGAACTGAGATGTGTCAACATGTTTACTGCAACTTTCTGGATCTCTGGATTTCCAAGCACCTCCTTGAACGTCATATGTATTGCTGTGTTATACTGAAGTTTAAATATTTGAGGCTGAACTTCAGTAGGATAGTAACTTATATCTTCCACAGATAGGAAAATGGAAGAAATAAATACTCTTTTTCCTTCAAAAATGATAGTTTCTAATCTGAAATTTGTGATGCTTACTTGGAAAGGTCTGAAAACTTGAGCCTGTTATTAAAGTTCCGTATATTGATTTATTCATCCGCATCTTAGTATCCTCACCTTTCAGAAAACAAAATAATTTTGCCATGTTTAAAACTATAAAACAGCACAAATTTGCGTGAGAATACTTGCTACTTTATGAACCACAGCACTAGTTGTAATTGCAAACATTTTAAGCACAGAAATCCTCAAGGGACGTATGAACTTCCGCTGAAGTTGAAGTGTGCTTCATTAAAACGCTACACCAACTCTCAAAAACAATAATCACTAATATGAACCGTTGTAATCTGTCTGCAAACAGTCTCATGCTTTCCCTGCTGTATACAAAAAGAACGCCCGTAACATCTCATACATATGTTATGTACTTTTAATTGAAATAAAAGACGAGAGGCTCTCGAAAACGTTCTGGTACTCCCTAAGGAAAAACAGCGGAAGTAGAAGGGTTTGAAATTGTGTTCGCGAATCGAGAAAGACGGAATAGAGACTGAAGGAGGAGGGGAAGCTAAAAGAAAAAGGAAGATCTTATTTGTTTCCTTTCTCCTTGGACTGATGGGCTTGACCCGCGTAACCCCCCAGCCACTCATTTCATTTGTTTCTTGTCCATCTCTTTTCCTGGAGCCCCCAAAGTCTATTTCTCTCGGCTTTTAAAATATACGGAGGTGAAGTGGGCTTCTAGATGAAGGAAAGCGATAGCGGGGAATTGATAAGAGAGAGAATCCCAGCTGGAACATAAATAATAAATGGAAGGTGCGTTGCGGGAGGAAGTTCAGTCCCAAGGGAGCCATTTCGTGTTAGAACTGGTCCAGTGAAGCCGTTGTATCCGAAACAAGATGGACGACGTGCAAAGCCTGCCCTTTTCCAGCAAGTAACAGGGTTACTCCATTACACATATTGTGTCAAGGGAAATTCTCTTTTTCTTTGTGAATCGCAACCCTTTTTCAGGGCGTAAACATTACTGCTCCTTGTAATGATGCAGTATTTGTACAGAATAATAGTTTTATGCGCTATTCTTGTTACAAAACTTAATTATAAAACATAAATAAGAGAAATTAATATTTTCTAAAGAATTGCTGTAACGTGAGTGTGTTTTCTGTTTATATATCATTGTGTCTTTGACATCTATTGTAATTCATTTGTTTGTACACATTAAAAACAAAGGTGCATTTTCCAGAAGATATATTAATAGAAGCTGAAAAAGCGAAATTATATTTAATTCCGGTAAAATCATATGCTATAATCTGTCTGAACCTAGTTTAATCCTGCTGTAAACATCTGGGCGGGAAGAGAGACAGAGATATTGGGACAAAAAGCTGTTAAGATGTTGATTGGTTTAGCGAACTTAATGAGGATCTTCGTTTATTTGCATGCGTACGACAAACTCCTCCTTTAAGTACAGTACTGTAAGTAGTTCTCTGATCACTGCTCTGTGAGAGCTAATTTCGGAGAGAGGAAAGTATGCAAATGTTTCGATTCTTTTAAACGTAATAGTCCCAAATTTTATCTTTCTGCTTCACATACCACAAAGATGTGTTCTGTATAATATATACAGATTAGACAGAAAACAGGTTAAATTATACACACCTTTAACTTATTATGTTAAATTAATCTGAATTTTATTTAAAAATTACTAAAGGACACTGTTATTATATAATATTCTTGCATTCCTATACCAGGCAGCTCTCTCACAACGAGGTCTGTATCGAGTTTAATGCTGATTAAGATGTTATAGTTATAGTTTATAGTGTGGAGTTGCTTCTGATATTTAACATTCTGTATTTACTGTACATCTCACGGACCTCAAAAACCCAAGAGCACTTTTGTATAACACTTTCAGACTACCTGGATCAGCAAGTAAGAGCACGTGGAAGCAAAGTGGATGGTCTACAGTGAGAGCGGTTCTTTCAATGCTCAATTACAACAAAATCACGTAGTAATTTATGTGATGTGTTTGTGAGAAAACTGTTAGATGAAGACAAAAAACCAATAACACGTGGAAGTGGGTACATATTGTGATTTTTTGGGTTCGTAGAATCAAAAGTCCAGATTTCTGCAGACATTCCAAAATGCTCTTTATTTCCGTAGAAACACACTTTGGTCAGCCCTTACAGCAGCAGAATTACATAACATACACAAATACAGTTCTCAAGGTCGTTTACCACAAACAAAGAGTTCACTTTCAAAACACAGCTGCGCGCGGACGATTCTCAAGTTCCGATTACCACTCTCCACACCACTAACGTCGGCTTCCTTTTTATACCTCTACTCATATTTCTAAAAATTAATCCAATGCACAAGACGGCACTAGAACCCTCCAGTTATCTATATTTATCTGTTTTGGCAAGCTTCTTATCTCCGCGGTACACACTCCAGTTATCTATATTTATCTGTTTCGGCAAGCTTCTTATCTCCGCGGTACACACTCCAGTTATCTATATTTATCTGTTTCGGCAAGCTTCTTATCTCCGCGGTACACACTCCAGTTATCTATATTTATCTGTTTTGGCAAGCTTTTTATCTCCGCGGTACACACTCCAGTTATCTATATTTATCTGTTTCGGCAAGCTTTTTATCTCCGCGGTACACACTCCAGTTATCTATATTTATCTGTTTCGGCAAGCTTCTTATCTCCGCGGTACACACTCCAGTTATCTATATTTATCTGTTTCGGCAAGCTTCTTATCTCCGCGGTACACACTCCAGTTATCTATATTTATCTGTTTCGGCAAGCTTCTTATCTCCGCGGTACACACTCCAGTTATCTATATTTATCTGTTTCGGCAAGCTTCTTATCTCTGCGGTACACACTCCAGTTATCTATATTTATCTGTTTCGGCAAGCTTCTTATCTCCGCGGTACACACTCCAGTTATCTATATTTATCTGTTTCGGCAAGCTTCTTATCTCCGCGGTACACACTCCAGTTATCTATATTTATCTGTTTCGGCAAGCTTCTTATCTCCGCGGTACACACTCCAGTTATCTATATTTATCTGTTTCGGCAAGCTTCTTATCTCCGCGGTACACACTCCAGTTATCTATATTTATCTGTTTCGGCAAGCTTCTTATCTCTGCGGTACACACTCCAGTTATCTATATTTATCTGTTTTGGCAAGCTTTTTATCTCCGCGGTACACACTCCAGTTATCTATATTTATCTGTTTTGGCAAGCTTTTTATCTCCGCGGTACACACTCCAGTTATCTATATTTATCTGTTTTGGCAAGCTTTTTATCTCCGCGGTACACACTCCAGTTATCTATATTTATCTGTTTCGGCAAGCTTCTTATCTCCGCGGTACACACTCCAGTTATCTATATTTATCTGTTTCGGCAAGCTTCTTATCTCTGCGGTACACACTCCAGTTATCTATATTTATCTGTTTCGGCAAGCTTCTTATCTCCGCGGTACACACTCCAGTTATCTATATTTATCTGTTTCGGCAAGCTTCTTATCTCCGCGGTACACACTCCAGTTATCTATATTTATCTGTTTCGGCAAGCTTCTTATCTCCGCGGTACACACTCCAGTTATCTATATTTATCTGTTTCGGCAAGCTTCTTATCTCCGCGGTACACACTCCAGTTATCTATATTTATCTGTTTCGGCAAGCTTCTTATCTCCGCGGTACACACTCCAGTTATCTATATTTATCTGTTTCGGCAAGCTTCTTATCTCTGCGGTACACACTCCAGTTATCTATATTTATCTGTTTCGGCAAGCTTCTTATCTCCGCGGTACACACTCCAGTTATCTATATTTATCTGTTTCGGCAAGCTTCTTATCTCCGCGGTACACACTCCAGTTATCTATATTTATCTGTTTCGGCAAGCTTCTTATCTCCGCGGTACACACTCCAGTTATCTATATTTATCTGTTTCGGCAAGCTTCTTATCTCCGCGGTACACACTCCAGTTATCTATATTTATCTGTTTCGGCAAGCTTCTTATCTCTGCGGTACACACTCCAGTTATCTATATTTATCTGTTTTGGCAAGCTTTTTATCTCCGCGGTACACACTCCAGTTATCTATATTTATCTGTTTTGGCAAGCTTTTTATCTCCGCGGTACACACTCCAGTTATCTATATTTATCTGTTTTGGCAAGCTTTTTATCTCCGCGGTACACACTCCAGTTATCTATATTTATCTGTTTCGGCAAGCTTCTTATCTCCGCGGTACACACTCCAGTTATCTATATTTATCTGTTTCGGCAAGCTTCTTATCTCTGCGGTACACACTCCAGTTATCTATATTTATCTGTTTCGGCAAGCTTCTTATCTCTGCGGTACACACTCCAGTTATCTATATTTATCTGTTTTGGCAAGCTTTTTATCTCCGCGGTACACACTCCAGTTATCTATATTTATCTGTTTCGGCAAGCTTTTTATCTCTGCGGTACACACTCCAGTTATCTATATTTATCTGTTTTGGCAAGCTTTTTATCTCCGCGGTACACACTCCAGTTATCTATATTTATCTGTTTCGGCAAGCTTTTTATCTCCGCGGTACACACTCCAGTTATCTATATTTATCTGTTTTGGCAAGCTTTTTATCTCCGCGGTACACACTCCAGTTATCTATATTTATCTGTTTCGGCAAGCTTTTTATCTCCGCGGTACACACTCCAGTTATCTATATTTATCTGTTTCGGCAAGCTTCTTATCTCTGCGGTACACACTCCAGTTATCTATATTTATCTGTTTCGGCAAGCTTTTTATCTCCGCGGTACACACTCCAGTTATCTATCTTTATCTGTTTCGGCAAGCTTTTTATCTCCGCGGTACACACTCCAGTTATCTATATTTATCTGTTTCGGCAAGCTTCTTATCTCTGCGGTACACACTCCAGTTATCTATCTTTATCTGTTTCGGCAAACTTCTCATCTCCGCGTTACAAGCTGTTTATCTCCGCGGTGAACTGTCTCTTTGTGCACATCGGCCGCGCTTGTCGCAACAATGCGATCGGCAACAATATTAATGTACCAATTATCATTATATGTATGTGTGTGTGTGTGTGTGTGTGTGTGTGTGTGTGTGTGTGTGTGTGTGTGTGTGTGTGTGTGTGTGTCTAACTTCCTCTATATCGGCAAACTTGGTCTTCTCTCTTCTCTGTGAGTTATATGCTGGTATGATGACACAAGAAACCAAGGAATCAAAAGTACCTCTAGCTCTAAAATTTTGTTAAAGAAATGGACCAGCATCGTCTTACCAAGGATGATATGGAGGCAGAAGAAAACTATAAAAGTGCTAGACCAAAGAGAAGGAACAACAGGAGTAGAGAGGTTCATGACAGCTCTGAGTATGGGGCAGAAATGTTTTAACAGACTTTGAGCACTGTAAAACTTTAAACTCGTTTTCCGAAGCTTTTGTTTTTGTAAGCCTTATGTACCTTTACTTAGAAACTCTTTATCATACAGCATATTTATAAACTGACATTTTTTCAACACATTTAGATGTTATTATCAAGTTCTTCAGAAAAGTTACATTGAAAATGTCCAATTTAACATGGCAGAGATAGAAGGCGCCTTCTCCCCTTAAGATTAAATACAGATTCTGCAAGAGTAATTCAGTAGCGGATGTGAGGGAAAACATAAGCGTGTAACAGTGGGTAAAAGTTTGTTTCTTTTCAGCGGACCGAAATCAGTTTCAGCAATCGCCTGAGGATGTAGCCACATCATTCGTCACTTGTCGAGCTGATACAGGCTTGAGTGACTGTACTCATTACCGCTGCTGATAACTTCGTCTCACGTTACTGCAGCCATTAATTATCGCATGATCCTCCATGCAGACTAGGCCGGGACAAAGGCGCCTTCTTAATGACCTGCACAAACAACCAGCACACAATTGCTCTCTTACCGAAATGAGCGCGACTGCTAGCTTGGCTACACTGAAGACTGCCTCCCAAGAGACTTTGTCTTTGGTATTTTTAGAAATATAACTGTGATTAGGTTAGCATTTAAACACATAAAATGAGCATCAATTTTAACATCCATTGGGAACAGAACATTCATATTCATTTGTTTACTCTGTTAAAAAAACGAATTGTCACAGCGTTTCTCTATTCATTATTACGTATCATGTACTGGGTAGGTATGATACAACAGAAAATTCAAACAATACCTGTTTTGTATTTGTAAACCTCACTAACTTATTCTCTGTGTAAGATAAAAGACACGAATTAACATAAATTAACGTTTTAAAATGCACTGTTTAAGGTGCTGGAAAAAATACGTAAACAAAACAAATAAACACGATATGGTAAAGTACAGTACGGCCATTGGATCTCCGGCTCTGACGTTTTGCGATTGCAGGAGGCAGAGGGGGGAAGGTTAATAGTACCAACTGCAATTGAAAACATATCCTCAAAATTTTCTTCAACTTCTTCTTCCTTCACGGGTTAGACTTAAGCCTGTTCCGGTCTCACATTTCCTGAAGCCATCTCTTTAGGGGGCGTCCTATTGATCTTCGTCCTCTTGGTTTATAATTGAAGGCTTGTTTTGGTATTCTTTCTCTTGGCATGTGATTAACGTCTTTGACCCATTTGTTTCTATATCTTTGTATTTCTTCTAATAATGGTTGTACTTCTAATTCTTTTCTAATAATTGCATTGCTAATATGATCTTCTCTTGTACATCCTTTGATTGGTCGTAAGAATCTCATTTCAGCAGCTTGTATTTTACTCTTCTCCTTTTCCCTTATTATCCATGCCTCACTTCCATAGTTTAGTATTGGGATTGCCATCACTTTGTAGAATCTTATTTGAGTTTATTTCCTTGCTTTATTCCTGAGGGTTCTCTTAACTGTTCCGCAAACTGCTTGGAATTTTTGTATTTTATTTTGATTTTCCGGTTCATAGGTTATATCACAGCCAAGGTATTGAAACTGCAATACTTGTTCTATTATAGTTTCCTCTACTAAAATTTTGGTCCTTATTGGGTATTTTCCCTGGAATGCCCTTACTTTTGTTTTTGTCTTTGAGATTGTCATATTATATTTTTTACAAATTTGGTTTAGTTGATATATTCCTTAAAATTTTCTTTAGAATTAAAATATAGGACTATATGTTAGCTTTAAAACATCGAAATTCAACTTGCAACCTGAAAAATTCAATGCCATGGCCAGGATTTGAACCTTGGATCTCCCAGGCATGGCATTGAATTTTTCATGTTGGCTCTATCTATCAAAATCCCTTAGCCTATATACGGCTAGTGTGAAGAAATGATTAATTTCCATTGATTAACTAAAATAATAGGAATTAAATGATGAAGCCTGGGACTCAAGTACTCGCCACAAATGTATCTCGAATACGAGAGCCCCTAGTGGTCTACTAGGGAAATATATGAGTCAAATGGAGCATTTAATGTCAGGTCGGCACGTTGGCCATGGTAGCTCAAAGGTTAAGAGCGACTGGACGGAAACCAGGAGATCCGTGGTTCAAATCCCGGCCATGGCATTGAATTGTTCATGTTGAATCTATCTGTCAAAAACCTTGGCCTATATACGGCTAGTGTGAATAAATGATTAATTTCCATCAATTAACTAAAGTTGCAATTTCGTTATTATGCAAGATATTCATTACAATACCACTCTGTTCGAATATTTCGCTCACACCTTTTACGTACACTAACTGCTTCTGTTGGTAGTACTGGAGTCTATCCTGTGTCGTGGTGTGCTAGCGCCAATCAGCATTGTCGCTTCTAGGCGTGGCTTCCGAATCCAACACCGTGTTGCCAGGTTAATTTTATTTCGCTTCAGTTGCTTTTGGTGCTTGCACTGGTGAACTTTGCTCTTTTGTGCGTGCGTGAATTCCGAAGTTTAGTGTTTGCAAATCCTATTATTATCGTTATTATAATAATACGGCTATTGGTTCCTGAAATATTCAAATGCGGAAATAATTAAAATACGTATGTTCCTTTGCTTGAAATTCCCGCTAAAGAACTGGCAACAGCCTGCTTCCCCCTCTCGAGAAATGTCAGAACCGGAGAAAGGGCGGCCAAACCGTACACAGCTATTTTTCTGACAAATTATTTTGTGCAAATTAACTGTTCTTTCATACTGGCCGTGTGTAGGCTAAGGTATGGAAAGATAGAGTCAGGCTGAAAAGTTCAATGCCATAGCCAGGATTTGAACCACGGATCTTCTGGTTGCCGTCCAGCCGCTCTAACCCTTGAGCTACTATGGCCAACGTGCCGACATGACACGTTTGTGCCGGGCCATAAAGTACTTACACGTTGTAAGTCGGCATTAAGGTAGTTGTCTCATGTGTTTATGAGAGCTCCTAGTGGTTTACCGGGAAAAACAGGAGTCAGTTCGAGAATTTAATGTCATGTAGGCACGTTGGCCATAGTAGCTCAAGGGTTAGAGCAGCTGGACGTCAACCAGAAGATTCGTGGTTTAAATCCCGGCTATGGCATTGAATTTTTTAGCCTGACTGTATCTTTCCAAAATTATTTTGTATTTTAATATGACCTATATTTTGGTGCCATAAGTTTTCGCCTTTGTTGCGTGATTTCTCAGTTATGATAAATAAATTGAAATTTAGGAGAAATGTTTGAGTAATACTGAAAACGCGTTTTATTTTATGCCAGTTCACCAAAAATGTAATGCTTAAATTAAAATTCTTAGAACGCTGTTTCAGAAATGTATTATAAGTTGTTATAACTGGAACAGGGCATTGCGCAGCTCTTGTTAACACCGTCTTGTGGGGTCCAGATGTAAGAAACAACGCATTTGTAAGCTACACACAGGCGCAACTGCAAATAATATTTAATCTCTAAACTTTCCCCTCTGAATAAGTTGTTTAATATAGGGTAGAGCGTGGCTATTCCGCTCATTTCAAATTTATGTTGTTATAAAACAAATAAAGCACAATATTTTATGTTAAACATAGAACAGAGCAGTCTTTATTAATCCCTTAAAGCATACAGATGTTATAAAGACAGTTGTGATCAAATAAAACGTCGAATGTTGCACAGAAAGGAAATCTCAGAATTAATGGGGCTATTCCGCCCCGGCCCTGGGTCTATTACAGCCCACAGTACCTTTACATTTTAATTAAATGCATTTGCCACAAATGAAGTTTTTCTTAACAACCGCACCAACGTACACTTCGTGAAACCCATAGTCCACATTTCTGGCATTTGATCCAGTCTCCTTTGGTTGGTGATTTCGGAGAATAAAACTTTAACCCACAAAATCCACATGGTGCATCTTCCTCATCACTGTATTCTATTTGGACTGGAACAAGTCATCACTTGACTCACTATTCCCATAATTTAGTTTTACAATAGGTCTACGTTTTTCTTTCTTTTTGCTCTGGTGTACATTCAAAGCTTCTTGCTGCCAAGTATTTTAACCTGGAAACTAAATATTTCTTCTCCTCCAAACTGAACACTGTAGAATGACCGACTGATTTGTACACTAATGCTTCTTGACGTTGATGTGCATGAACACAATCCTTGAGTGTAGAGTAAGGCACTCTGAAAAGGCCCACTGCTCCTCTCATACTTACATCGCCGTTTCATACGCTCGACAGCAATGTCGTCCTCGTCCAGTTTTGTTCCAGCTTCCTTTGTTTATATGTGTGTACCATCTGAAACGATCAAATAAAATTCAGTAATAGTTTTATAAGAAATAATTAGGTTAAAGAAGTGCAAAAAAATCTATATTATAACTGGGCGAGATTAACCCCTCTTTGCTTGGGCAGAATAAATGTTGAACTTTTGAAATTGCGTACCATGTGAGAGCTATGATAAAAGAAACACGCCATCTGTTATGCATGGACGTAACCCAAACTATAACCTACACTGATACTGATTTTCAATCAAAAATCTCTCTATCTTAGATACTAAACCCTAAGTTACAAACGGTATTTGTTATTTAAGGCAAAAAAGCAGCGCCTTGTGATCTTTTTCTGTTAATACTGTAACGAGACCGCTAGAACACCCTGTACCAGCTGCGAACGGAAGGCAGGGGGGAGGACCGCGTTAGCCACACCTTCTCCTCGTTTGTCTTGTAGTGGTGACAGGCTTGTGGTTAGGGGAAAACATGACTGGTCGTCTGTTTTCCTTCTACCTGTTTCTCGATCTTTCGTTTACCAGAACAATCTTGTAAACACCAGAAACCGGCGATATTCCTATAAAGAGGGTTACAGACAGACAGTGTGGGTCAGTTGTTGAGTTGGTTTTGGTGTAGTCAGTCAGTTGTTGGTTTGAGTTGGTCAATCAGTTGGTTAGTGAATGAGGACAGTTCTTGGTGTAAGAAGAGTTAGTCAGTGACGTGTTAATGAGCGAAAGGATTGTGAATGAGAAGACTGTGCGTGCATCGGAGTTTATGTAATCGCGAGTACAAGTGAAGTTGTAACGGACGAACTGGTAAATTGTAACTGTGTGCAGCAAGTAATTTTGTGTAATTGGCAAGTGTTAAACTGCAAGTCGGTAGAAATAAAGAACATTGTTGAGTGGTGTAATTGGACTTTTTATTCCACGAACCCACAAAGTCACACTGGCGTCAGAAGTGGGATATAACACAAAGTCACACTGGTGTCAGCAGTGGGATAAGAACATCACCGAACATTACAACGATGGAGGCAGCATTAGAAAAGATTTTAGCGGAACTGAAAGAAATGAAGACGGCTAAAGACAACATCATCAGGAAGATGGAAGAAATGCGGGTCGAATTAACAGAGACGCTGGAGACTAGAAATAACCTGGCCGCGGAACTGAAACTAATCAGGACGGCTAGGGAGAACATCGCCGCAGAGTTGAAACAAATGAAGACGGCAAACAACATCGCCGAGAAGATGGAACAAGTGAAGGCCGAGTTAACCACGGAAATGAGAGCAGCGAATGACGGTCCGGCTACCGAAATGAAGGTGGCGAACGAGGCTCTCGCCGCCAAGTTTGAAGAACAGTTGGCCGGCGTGAGGGATGACGTGACGGAACTGGGCGAGCGGAAGGGTCAAGTAGACGACCGCCTTAATGATTTAGAGGAAAAGGCCGACAACATCGCAAAACCCCTCACCCGCCTGACGGAGGAAAACCGGCCTTATGTGTGGACGGAGGACGCCGAAGACGCTTTCCAGCACCCGAAGGGGACCCTGTGCAGTGCTCCTATTTTGGGTTTCCCACAACCGGGTGGCGCCTTCATTGTGGACACCGACGCCAGCGACCATTGCATTGGAGGTGTCCTATCGCAGATCCAGGACGGCCACGAGCGCACAAGAGTGGAAGAGGAGGAGCGTGCCGCAGCAGTCCGAGTAGTTGTGGCAGTGCCTGCTGAAGGCTGGGATAGCGCAGGCCTGAGGAGGGAGCAGCTGGCGGACGCAGACTTGGGGCCACTCTTGAGGGAAGTGGACGCAGGGACGAGACCGACCTGGGAGGACATCGTACCGAGGAGTGCCACCTACAAGTCGCACTGGGCCCAATGGGACTCGTTGAAGACCGGAGTGGGCGTGCTGTTCCGGGTATGGGAGTCACCCGATGGGAAGGCGCAGAGAGGACAGTTGGTACTTCCCCGGAGTAAGGTCCCGGAAATCTTGGAGGAAGTGCACGCCGGTACTTCAGGAGGACACCTGGGAGCGAACCGAATGATTCACAAACTACGGCAGCGCTACTTCTGGCTCAGACTCCGGGCAGATCCTGGTGGTACACCTGGACCGCCTCGCACGCTACGATGGGGCTGTTCGAGGACGAACAGCTTTGAGGAGGGAGCAGTGTAACGAGACCGCTAGAACACCCTGTACCAGCTGCGAACGGAAGGCAGGGGGGAGGACCGCGTTAGCCACACCTTCTCCTCGTTTGTCTTGTAGTGGTGACAGGCTTGTGGTTAGGGGAAAACATGACTGGTCGTCTGTTTTCCTTCTACCTGTTTCTCGATCTTTCGTTTACCAGAACAATCTTGTAAACACCAGAAACCGGCGATATTCCTATAAAGAGGGTTACAGACAGACAGTGTGGGTCAGTTGTTGAGTTGGTTTTGGTGTAGTCAGTCAGTTGTTGGTTTGAGTTGGTCAATCAGTTGGTTAGTGAATGAGGACAGTTCTTGGTGTAAGAAGAGTTAGTCAGTGACGTGTTAATGAGCGAAAGGATTGTGAATGAGAAGACTGTGCGTGCATCGGAGTTTATGTAATCGCGAGTACAAGTGAAGTTGTAACGGACGAACTGGTAAATTGTAACTGTGTGCAGCAAGTAATTTTGTGTAATTGGCAAGTGTTAAACTGCAAGTCGGTAGAAATAAAGAACATTGTTGAGTGGTGTAATTGGACTTTTTATTCCACGAACCCACAAAGTCACAATACTATTAAAACAGCAGCCTACAATCTCAAGTAAATTCATAGAAACGTCGCACAAACACCAAGCTTGACAATGAACTGGCAGGGAAGTCATTGCTGCCCGTGATTGTTGGACAGTAAACCAATTTGCTTATTTCGGGCGGAAAAGCCCTGTGAGCGGAATAACCCCGCCCTACCCTATCAGGATATTGAAATCAATTGAAATGCTCAATTCCTGGAATCCCTCAGTGGATTAATAATAGTAATAAAGTTGCTTAGTGCTTCGATATCCCATTCTTTCTAAGGTTGTTTAATAGTATCTTTATTGATTATTGAACGTAATTGTATGATAATTAAATTTAGCAATTTCAGTTTTAAAAGTAGCAATGACCCTGACCTAGGTCATCATTTAAGCAATCATACACATTCTTTTGGACATTTTACATCCGGCTTCTCGCACTACTTGATTGTTTACATGATAATCTATCTTAAAAAAATAACAAGCAAACCGCAAGTTAAGGGACCGCAGGGTTAATTAATTTATCCAGAAATCAAGGGATTTCATTAGCACACGTAACATTTAAAAATAAACGAAAATGTTATTTTAAACTAAATTAGTGTTGAAAAGATAGAGTCAGACTGAAAAATTCAATGTCATAACCGGGATTTGAACCACGGATCTTGTGGTTGCCGTCCAGCCGCTCTAACCCTTGAGCTACTATGGCCAATGTGCCGATGTGACATTAAATTCTCCAACTGACTCGTGTTTCTCCCGGTAAACCACTAGGAGTTCTTATAAACACATGAGACTGCTACCTTAATGGCGACTTAACAACTTGTAAGTACTGTAAGATCCGGGCTTTATAATTAACCACTATTAGGTCTATTAATGGAAATTAATTGTTCTTTCACACTAGCCGTGTGTAGGCTAGTCAGACTACCATTAAGGTAGTTGTCTCATGTGTTTATGAGAACTCCTAAGTGGTTTACCGGGAAAAATACGAGTCAGTTGGAGAATTTAATGTCATGTCGGCATGTTGGCCATAGTAGCTCAACGGTTTAGAACGGCTGGACGGCAACCAGAACATCCGCGGTTCAAATCCCGGCTATGGCATTGAATTTTTCAGTCTGGCTTTATCTTTCCATACTTTAGCGTACACACGGCCAGTGTGAAAGAACAATTAATTTCCATAAATTGGTGTTGTTGTTAAGGCTTGACGTATGAACATTATTTCAGGTCGACCGGTATTAAAGTGTAAAGGAATGTGTTCTCAAATATCCAATGTTATTGAATTTCATGTAAACTTAAGGACAGTGTATTTAGAATCTCCTAAAAATTTAGAAAGTTCAGACGAGCTGCTTGCACGTATAGAGCTGAAATATCCGTTTAAACACAATTTGTGAAAAAAAAAAAAAAAAACTTGAAATTTTACTAAATTCAGCACAATATTAAGGGCCAGCATATGGAGTCCATAAAATGTTGTAAGGTTCGAGACAACTACTGAACGTAAAAGACTGAACTTGTCTGAAATATTTAAATAAAATTGGCACCATGTTTATGGTTGAAACCTGCACAAAACGACAAGCATTTAAATTATAGTGGTGAACCAAAGTTCTCAATTTTTGGGGTTATTTCTAAAAAATATACCGCATTCTTTTTGTGACAAAATTAAGACAGGTAAATCGAATGCTAAACGTACAAATAAAATAAATTCTACGACATATTTATCATCGTTTTGTATGAAAAAGTAAATAAATGTATATTTCTATATAAAAATAGTTTTGTTGGTTACGTTTTTAATGTTAGGCAGTCACACTCACGAATTCAAGAAAAAGTCAATATCTCGTTTTCATGGATAGAGTCAACATGAAAAATTCAATGCCATGGCCGGGATTTGAACCACAGATCTCCTGGTTTCTGTCCAGTTGCTCTAACCCATTGAGCTACATTGGCTAACGTGCCGCCCTGACATTAAATTCTCCAGTTGACTCATATATTTTCCCGGTAAACCAATAGGGGCTCTCGCATTCGAGATACACCGTTTGTGGCAACTTACTATCGTAAGTACTTGAGTCACAGGCTTCATCATTTAACTCTTATTATTTAAGTTAATAGATGGAAATTTATAATTTATTCACACTAGCCGTACATAGGCTAACATCTTTGATAGATGCTTTGATGATCTCGTTTTCAGTTTCTACATCTTTGTGGTAGTCTACATTAATTATAGAAACCTGGTCAAAGCAGATGGATACTGCACTACCATAACCAAGTCTCGCATAAATCTCTGGCAGAAGAGGAATGAGACAGAGATATCTGAAGATGCTGCTGCCCCGAGCCAAGTACTAACAAGCGGGCTCTTAAGACAGGAAACTTGTCTTAGTATGTAACATTGGCTACTACAAGAGCGCTTCTGCATTCTATCCTAGAGGCAAGCCACAAGTACCTACTGCTGCAGTTACATCTAATTTGTAAAACGAGACGCATTTCAGCGAATAACATTTCCTAAGAGGTCTTGAGAAACCGCACTTGTAAAAGATTGGCTTCTAACTTATAGAACAAGCATCAACGTGCCAGAACAGAACGCTTATGGAAGTTTCTAATTAAAATACGTTATACTGGAAACATGATTGGGTATTTTTGTGGTTCTCCTTGTGAATAGATGAATTCCAAAAGTAATTTTCTGTACTACAGTTATAATCACCCCTAGAAATAAAATAAGTAAAAGAAAACAGCAAGTAACTTAGTCGAGGTGTTGCATCAGGTAGTACACGTTAAGCTACAAAATAGATTATGACTCTGAATCAAACCCAGAAAAATATAGATGAAACATCACAAACAATTTATAGACGTTAAAATTCTTTTCTATTGGCCATATGTTTTAAAAATTCTTTACACTATTTCTTTATTCACTTTAAACCATTTTGGGTTGAACATTGAACCTCAGTTGCTCTATTCCAGTGCAGTGGATTACGATGCATTTATAGACACAGCCATATCTTGCTTTAATATTATAGTTATCAATGTACCGATGAATTTTAGCCTAATTATGGAGTTCTATTGATGCATAAATTGATAAATCATATCCTTTAACCGTTGTATCCTGTGCCAACATTATTTTCGTAACTACTTTCACCCTGTCAAATATCTTTCATGCCACATTTCTGTAACTGATGTTCTTGTTTTATTGTTTTTCAAAACGACACGAACTGTGTAATGGATTCGCCAGCATTGAAGCCTGGTCCAGAGTAAGCAGTCACGATAAATTACTACTATGCATTTATTATTTAGATAAAAGCAACAGTATAGCTAACTCTAATTTCGTTTAAATCTAAACACATAAACCAGCAAAATGAAAGTAAAACAGAAGAACAATACTTCAAAAACGATAAAATTAATTTATAGCAATAAAACAAATGCCACAAGAGGTATAAATATATTCAAGTACATATACAAACAATCAATCTCACGAGCTGTTTCTGTTATTCATGAAATAAAAACCGTGTTTACACCCCCAATATGCCAACTACAGCTATTTAGTTATGAATATAGCTCGGAAGTACATTAAATATTGTAAATCAGGTATAAAAAAAGTTACGACCGTGACAGGACTCGAACCTGCAATCTTCGGATCCGAAGTCCGACGCCTTATCCATTAGGCCACACGGTCATATGGTCTTAACTGCAAGTTGTTTGGCATATAGCCTGCAATTTTCCCATAAAGTGAGAAAAATTAGTAGTTAATTTAATTGTTTTTATTTAAAAAGACACACATAAATAGGTATATGTTGAGACAGACGAGAGAGGGAGTTCACAGCGAAAAATCAATTGTTTCTTTCCTGTCCGCCATTACAGTTTAGCCGTATCGTGGGGCTCGAGGGTGGCATTGCAACTGTTCTCTCCTTAAATAGAACTAACCTTAAAGACTCTTAGCGATTTCCTTTGTGATTTATGACCAAATAAATCACTAGTTTAAATGTAACCCATACTTTGATTTTCACTTTAGATATATTTGTAATTTCTTAGCAATATTGCGGTTTAGTGACAAAGCAACTAAGCTCAATGTTATTTATGGTGCCAACAAAGTACAATTACAACACCGTGTAGCTTGTTTTGTTCAAAATGTAGTTCTAGAACGTTTCCTGCTGGCCAAAACATAGATACATAGAGAACAAAAGTTCCTATATAATAAGCAGTTGGTCCAAACGTTGCATCACAAACAATAAGTGAATAAAACGAGTGCACTTTCTGCAGAATTTACGTTTCCTATTCATTAGTGAGGGAGGCAGAGTTTGAACATACGAAACGGAAGTCAAGTGGTATTCCTCTTTCGGGATTCTCTCAAATACACGCATGTGTATCGCATACTAGATTTTGAAGAACTGTGAATGATAGAAATTAACAATTTACTAATAATTGTTGTACATAGTTTCAGTAGCAAGGTCTACAGCACTATCCCTGGTGGCAAAGTGTTGATCTTAGGTCACGCCTGGCCATTGTCCTTGAAAAAAATCGAGAACTTACAGCTCGTGCTTACTGGCATCCACACCTAGGGGGATGACTCGGGTGATTTCGTCTGCAGCCCCATTCTGGAGGTCCGGGTTCGATTCCCGTGTTCAGCCTACATAACCCATGGGTTTTTAGGGGGTTTTGTCGAGTTACCAGGTGAATGTTGGGTGGTTTAACTACATCCCCCGAATTTTCTTCCCCCCATTTCATCTCTGTTAGTATTTCACATCATCTCTCTTTCAGGGTGTTTCGGCGCTGCATGGCAGGATGTTACGCTATTAGTAAACACCTCCTTCTTCGCAGAAATGACTTCTTGGTGGCTTTTAAATTCGTTCTCTTTGCATGTCGAAGAGATAAAAAAATGAATAACGACTTACCGTTGGATAAAATTATTTACAACAAACAAGGAATATTAGTAAGAAATATAAAAAATGTTTAGTTATTTCAGGGGAGCTTGAAACAGGTATTTTCACGAACATAGTACTATCGAATTTTTTTACCAGGTAGAGAAAGCAATAAAAAGGAAGTTAAGCTCCAGGTTAAATTTTAAGATTCAGTTATCAAATATAATTACGTTCGGCAATAATCTATTATATTCCGTAGTCACAGAGAATTTAATATGTTTCATGCATAAATGTGCAGTAAAGTTGTAAAACGTAGCTTGTTTGGGAAGTGGTTCAAAAATCACTATAATAAAAAATAATTTGCTTTCTGGAGTTCTGAGCTTTAGGAATAATAAGTACCCGATAATTCGTTACAGTAGTTCGTTGCTGTTTTATTATTTCTTAATTATCTTGTCGTCATTGTCTACGATGGTGGTTCGGTACAGCTAAAACAGGGGTCGGTTAATCCGAATTAAAATATATAAAGGTTCTGAAACATTTTAAACTAATTTTTTTTAATTTTTTGAAAGTTTAAAAAAGTAAAAATTAAAATTTCAGAATAGTTCTTTAATAATTAAGGAACTTAAGAATTGGAAAGTTGAATCAGACTAGAACGATCAATGTCACGACATGGAATTGAATCACGTGTCTGTATAGGGTCTTTCAACAAGAGTGTTCTATCTTTAACTTGTGATAACTACCTCATTATTGATTTACAGCAGTCTTTTTTTCATGTGGTTACAGTTGTTATTGACAAATAGCAATGCAACTTTGCAGCATTCAGCAACGCGTAGAAATTGTGAAAATGTATTATCAAAATAGATCACCTGTTTACCAAACCTTCCGTGTATTGCTTGATACCAGGCCCTTATAAGGAACTAATTTTGGTCTCAATTGGATGGTATGGATCTCAGAAACATCTGGTTCCAGCAAGATGGTGCCACATGTCATAGTGTTCTCGAAACTATCGATGTCTTGAAGGAGATGTTCAGAGGTTTCCTCATTTCCCGTGGTGGTGATGTTAACTGGACCCCGAGATCATGTGATTTAATAACGCTGGGCTACTTATTGCGGGGTTATGTTAAATTTAGAGTTTATGCCAACAAGCCAGAAACAGCAAATGATATTATGAATAACATCACGGAAAGTTGGACCTAATTTATGTTCTGTTATTGAAAATTAGATCAACTGTACACGTGCAACCCAACAAAGTCGCGACAGTCACATAGCTGATATTCTCTGCCACACATAATGACATTCTGTTCCAAAATAAAAAAATAAATAAACCTCTATCATGTATACAACATATTTTATTTAAGTTCAAAAATAGGACACTTGTTGAAAGACCATTTATTTACATTCCTTTCACTTGAGCTACCATTGTAAGGTTTACATAAGTATATTAAAACATTATCTGAAGTAAGTAAGTCCAGTAAGCCTCAAGTACTCGATATATACCTCAATTGGGAGTTAACTCACCAAATGGTTTATAATATATGTTTCTTATTTAATTTTGGTCATATTGCAACATTTTATGAAATATAACCCTTTCCCCTCTTAGAGCTGAAATCCTTTATCTATGTAAATAGCAAGGAAAATAATTACACGTGGTTATACGGGAACTAGCTAATGAATGCATACATCAAAATGATAAAGCGTGCCTAAACTTCTTTCTTACCTAACTGAATGCCATGAATAGGTTAGGATTCATAAGGATTAAAGAAAGAACGAAAGGAAATGAAGTTCAGCTGTTTACTCGACTTCACGCAATGACCCTGCCATTCCCTGTACAAATTGTTGGGTTTGCAGACTGCACTCAGCAGGCCGTGTTTACCTGCCCATCAGTGACTCACGACCTCGTTGCTTACGTCCTTTGCACTGACAAAATTATATATATTATATTGCCATGGTTATATTGCCATATTATATTGCCTTATTATATTGCCATGGTTACACAAATTCTAAACTTTTGTTGTATCATTCTCATGGCCTGCTTTACTTTAGACTTATATTTTAACGTAAGCTGAAATCTCTTCAACTATCTTTAATACATTCATTTTAAACGAATTCAAAACAACATAAAATATCTGCTACAGGTTTTGTAGTAAATGTATTCTATCCAGCGCTGTAGTTGGACCGGTACGGGCCGATACTCCGTTCCACCTGAAATTTGATGACGTTGAAAGCCAACCGTCTTAATTCTTGAAGAGATGCTTAGAATTAAAGAAAAATAATGTTTATTGATTGTTCTTATCACTAAACTGGAATGACATCAGATTTTATATTAGCCATAAAGCTTTTTGGTGTAACAATGAAGAGTCACGAGGTGCGAATCGCGATTCTTAAGTGACTTTTGGTCACTTTTTTCCAGTATGGTGAGCACCGTCTAAACATCTTTTCCAACTACAGCACTCATTCTCTCCATTTTCGGATATTTGCTAAGGATATTGCTTTCAAATTACAGACAAACCTAAATTACAGACCTAAATTATTGAAGTGTAATAATTATTCCCTCATTATCTTCAAAGAGTAATCGATTATTTATTCTCTACAAAACTTGTGTTTTCTATTGTGTTTTTTTTTTTTAATTTTCCTGACAATAAAGTTTTCAGATACTTTAGATTCAAAATCAAATTGTGTTTTTCTTTATAAATGTTGAACTGGCAGTTCAAACATGGCATTCTAATGTACATGCGTGGTTATGCGCAAACAAGGTATCAAATTTGAAAATTTGGTTTTCTAGCAATCTCGATTTCTTGCACTTTTTGATCAGCTTGTTTCAGAATTTTAGTTCACGTTTTCTGAAGTTTGATCATGTTTACAGATCCTTTTCATCATATCAAGGTGATTAGATGATCATATTAACATTTATAATTTTAATAACTTTATTTATTTTTAGATAATGAAGGATTTTTCGTGATTTCTTTGAAGAAAGGTTTTAATGTTAATTTAATATTTAATTGTAAGGACTGTATCCTAGGAATGTCATGCAACTTTAAGTGAACTTTTCCAAATATTCATCGGGTGAGAAATGTTATGTAAACCGATTTTGGTTTTTAGAAAATTGTTTTACAGGAAAGTAGAGTACATAAGACACACGTTTTGAATATATGAGTTTAAAGTTAAATTAAATAAATTTAAATGTGTAAAATTAGATATTTCTACAAGATTTTATTACATAAAATTGCCTGGTATTTGAAAAAAAAAACTATATTCCATTGTTAGATAAGAACAGCCATCAACGACTTTTAGGTTTATACATTGAAACAAAAGAAAGTGGTTTCTGAAACTGCATCATTGCTTATATATCTGTTATTATATCGTGAAATCTTGCAGCGACGGGAGCCAAAGCCGAGGTCTCCTGAGATCGGTTATGAACACCGGGGCATGAAATTACTGGATGATATCTCTCTATGTAGGCGTATATATGTGCTTGGAAGGACTCAATTACATCTTGATATTATACCTCCTTTGTATCATGTTGATTGTAGGCAGTGGGTGGATAGTGTTTGATCGTAGATATGGATTAGTGTGATTACTGATCTGTAATAATGTATTATTAGGTTATTGTTTTAGAATTTAAAAGTCCGCTATATGAATTCGCGTCCAAGGAAAACTCATATCTACCAACATAAATTTGGTTGCTATAATAACATGCAATATACTCAAGGACGAGAAATCTTGAAGCTTTTAGTTATATCGTTAAATAATCAGCAGAATCCTAACAGAATAAACTCTGTTATTTTAAATATTATTAAAAACTAACTGCAACTAAGGGCGAACATAAGTTTATCTCATTCTAGAGATTAACAATGATGCGTACCCAATCGTCCATGCTGCGTCTTACGAATCCTTATTAAAATATTTAGTCACTATTATTGTCTATATTGTGATGCAGCGGCTATGGTTCATAAAGTTACTGGCAGGTTGGTACCGGGCACTCCAAACGGCAAACAAATACGTCGGAGTTTGCCCAGCGTAAATACGATAACCGATATCTTCAGATAACCAGAATCTTCTTCACGTTTCGCCATCTCGAAAGTTCTGGAATGTGTAAAGATGTCCAATGGCCGTATAAGCAAAGGCTCTTGCGAGTTTAACCGGTAAGTAAGCAAGTAAGATAGCGAGTATATTGTATTGTGAATTAGAAACGTCTTTGTGTTTAACTCCCCAGGGAGTGAAAAGAAGAAGCTACGTCGGGCATATTTTGTGATGTCGTTACGCCTGGAAGAAAGGGAACTGAATGGAAAAAGTGAGCTGACAATAAACAATAGAAATAGTTTACGTAATGGAGTGACAGTGAAATTTCAAGGAAATTTGAAGTAGAAATACTAAAAACTGAATTGAATGACGAAGTCACAATATTATCTTCAAACAACCAACTTTAAGTGCCTAACAGCATTAATCAAAGCCTCCCCGCCTCTGTAGCGTAGGTGATAGCGTGTCTGCCTCACGTTCAAGAAGTCCCTAGTTTGTAGCTTTTTCTCCCATTTATACCCCGCCTTTAACTCTAATGCTCATATCTGCGGCCGTTCTCCTTTGGAACATATCGCTGGTGTTAACTCGTATTCGTTGGGTTTTAATCATTACATCACGCACACGTTCGCACTCTCATTCATACTTCCACACTCTGGGGAAGATGGGGAATTATCTTGGTCGGAGAAAAATCCCCACCCCCCCCCCCGCTGGAAATCGAACCCGGGATCCCTAACACAGCAGGCAGGTGCCCTACCGACTGAGGGGTCAGCCAGTTTGAGTGTTATCTGGATAAGGTTTTTTACCGGAGTTTTCCCTTATTCTGAAATATAAATGTAGGGTGTCCCTAAGCCCTGGGTTCATTTGAGGATCAATTCACCCATTTCATTCATCGTAGGATATGACTTAACGTTGGAGGGCGAAAATTTAAAAAAAAAAAGACTCAGAGTTTCCGTTATGGTAATTTAATTAAACCTTGTGTTTGTTATTGCTTGCATTGGCAGCATTGTGCTATCAGAATCCGAGGTGACGAAGGATAGTTCATTAGAATTTGTTTTTATTAATAACACTGGGCAACAATGAAAATGTTTCAGGCTTAAAATAGTGAATTTACATGTATTTCCATCTGCTGAATTAAAAAATCTCCATAAAAATGATAGATTAGCTCTTGTTTTGAAGATAAAGTGACATTTGATTTTTTAGAGTGAAGGTTTTAAATTTGGGGGAATTTTCCTTTGGGAGTTGGCACACCTGTCAAATAACATCAGAGAGAAATTTTGGAAATTAACTGATGCAAAAGTTAAGGAAGGCATTTTTGTCGGACCACAAATAAGAGAAGTTGTAACGGATCCTGCATTTGACCAAATTTTGGAGGAAAAAGAAAAATAACCTTGGGAAACCTTCAAGGGTGTTGTTCATGGTTTTTAAGGCAACAAAAGCGATGAGAACTACAATCATTTGGTGACAGTGCTCCTGCAAAAATACCGTAACCTTGGATGCAACATGTCCCTTCAGATCCATTTTCTCCACTCCCACCTAGACTTTTTCCCTCCTAGTTGTGGAGCTGTTGGTGATGTACATGGGGAGAGATTCCATCAGGACATTTCTGTTATGGAACAAAGATATCAGGGCCGTTGGAATGAAGTAATGCTTGCGGATTACTGTTGGTCTTTGTATAGGGATTCTGCGGAACTCCATCACAAGGGGCAAGCTAAAAGACGACGAAGTCAATAGGTCACCACATGATTCTCTACAGACACGACTATCTGTGAAGTATTTTTCCAGCAATTTAGAACTCTTATCATGTAACTACCAGTTAAACAAATCAAATGCACTTTCATTGTTGTTAGCATCTATGTAATTAAAATGTATTCTTGTCTCTCAATCCGTTAATATGTAATACTTCCACCTTGTGTATATCATAGAAACTAGAGCTAATAAAAAATTTTCAGTGTCATATTTGTTTTTCTCAACCCAAAATTAGTAGGAATTGCCTCGTGAAGTGCTCGAAACATTCAAAAAATGTTTTTTGTTGCCCAGTGTAATTAATTCAACATAAAACAACACATGATAGTGCAATACATGTGTGTGAAATGCATAATTGAATCTCAGAAACGGAGAAAAAAATCTCTTCGGCTCTTGTTTTCAAACTATTCGTCAATTTTATATGAATGTAGTGCCCACGCTGATATCGTCATAAAGCGGCTTCCATTATGTATTACATATATACCCTGAAATGTTGAACCTCCTATGAATTAAAATTCAAACAACACTGTCACTAGTTAAACTACAGCTCTGACGCAAAGGATATAAAATTTGTCTATACTATTTTGTCTCAGTTTGTAAACGAAGCTATTCAAGTATTTTTAAAAGTCTTGCATCATTAATAAGTCCTATTCTTCCAAATGAACATAAGCTATAAAAGAGTTTATAATTTAAATTAAAAGACTAGAAAGGATTTACAAGACGCGATATAAGATAAGTGTTTTGAAGTAATAAAAGAGTAATCTTATGAAGAAGGATTTGACTTATCATTGAGAATGTCATAAAGTACACAAATAAAACGGTAGAAGTAGACAATAAGAAGACTTTATACGATATGTATAAAATAACTGTTTAATAACTATTTTTTCTGAATTTTATCTATATTAAAATCCATATCATTACCAATATACACTAAACACAGAGGTCCAGTGTGAAGTAAATATTATTATATTAGTACCAATGACACTGATATGTAAAATTTAACTTTTTCTCTGGGGTTTTTATTTTGATATGTCATTATCCCTAATTTGAGTGTGCTGAATCAAATGTACCTAGTTTTTCGCCATCACATAACAATTTTTCACAATAAAGGAAATAGTAGAATATGCATTTTATACTAGCCTCTATCGAATTTATGTTATATTATTAAACATAAGTTAATAAATCCATAACTGTGAACACAACACTCTTCAGAATTAACCAGTGTTCCACATCATCACTTAAATTTGAACATTTGACCAGTTTTTTATATACTGCCTTGAAATGAAATGAACGTTTGGTAGAGTTCTTACTATGGAAAGAATTTGATACACATCTTTTCAGCGACCAGCAATAATCAGCTATCATATTCACATTCCACTTTCCCTGGTAGCTTCTTTTCATTTCCTTTATGTCCTGGTGGAATCTTTCACCCTGCTTCTCACTGACACAGCCAAGATTTTCTGGGAAAAAGTTCAAATGAGAGTGCAGGAAATGTACTTCCACACTCATATTGCAGCCCAGCTTTCGAAAGTTCTCAAACATATTTTCTACAATGTTTTTGTAATTCGGATCCTTGAAATTTCCCAGAAGGATTTTGATGACACTCTTAAAACCAATCCATGTTTGTTTTTCAGTATCTGTCATTGTTACTTCAAATAAGGTATCAGAAATCAACTTCCTAATTTGTGGTCCAACAAATACTCCCTCTATTATTTTAGCATCAGATATTCCAGGGAACTTCTTGCAAATATATTTGTAGCAGTTATCATCCTTATTCAAAGCCTTCACATATTGCTTCATTAAGCCTAATTTTATGTGCAAAGGTGGTAAAAGAACATTTTTGGGATGCACAAGACACTCGTGAATTACATTTTTCATTCCTGGCACGAGACTGTCTCTCTGCTTCCCATTTTTCTTGTCCAGTGCTTGAACAACAAAGTTACCACATGTATAGCAAAATATATCAGGGTTAGTTTTACACTTTCTGGAAGACAATTGCTTCACATTCTCAAAATATGTACTATGGCATACAACTGCCAATCACAGAAACAGACGGAGCTAAATTTGCAGGGATTGGACTTAAAATAAGGCATGCATTTTTGTCTGTTACACTGTTACATTGTTATATTGTTGTGAATCACTTTAATTTCAACAATTAATTCAGTATTGTTTCTTCGTTTACTGGTTTCTTTTCAGTTCCATGCAATATATTTATGCACAGAATTACATTAAAATATTTTAGCTATTACTACTAATTGTGCAAAACTGGTACGTGGTAGGGGAAAAAATGATACAATTTTGGAATCAGCATATCAGTAGAGCTATTTTGGAGGAAACCCCAGAATCATGCATAATTGTGTAATGGGCCATTTTATCCAGCACAGTAAAAACTTTTATTTCTTAAAAATTCATGTCCGCAAATGGCCTTCGTTGTATGACAATCTACTTGTCTGTGATAGTATAGTCAAAAGACTTTTTTTGTAAAATTTAAGGAATGCGTTCATTTTTGAGTAGATCTTCTATGATAATAAAAAAAATATATAAGGCGTTACACACGCGTAAACTTCTGTATCCATTCTACGACAAACTATTCTTAAAAATTCTATTCTACTATTTCTGCGTGTTAATCGGATAAATATTAGTAAAAATGTTTTTATTACAGATTTTCTTGTAGGTACTAGGGGAATATGATACTAGGGGAACATCAAGGAATATCAGAACGTGTATTTTTGATGAAATGTTGGTATCGAATTTGGGAAGAACTGTGACATCTCCCTTACCTACTCTTACATGGTAAACAACAACAATAATAATATAATGATGATGATGATGATGGTGATGGTGATAATACTAGTAATAACAATAATTAATATGAAACGAACAGGTTTCACAGTTTAAATATCTTGAGGAACTAATTCAGGAAAATGGAATCGGAACTATAGCAAACAAAAGCAGGTGCCAAAAATGGAAACAGCATATATCTTACTCAAAACATATATAATAAAAAAGCATGTCTAAATACACAAAATTAAGACACTATAACACTTTAATTACACCAGAGTGCCTCTATGGAGAAGAAACATTAATTTTGAACAGTAAAGCTTATATAGAAAATACAGAAAAAGGAGAACGTAAAATTCTTTAAAAAAAATTCAATTCCACAAGTCGTAGGGGAAGAATACAGACTTAGAAGTAAAAAGGAAATAAAAATATATCTGCAGACATCCCTAATGGTATTAGGAAATGAAGGTTAATATTTTATAGACATATTAAACGATTAAACTTCAAATAAGCTCACGAAACAGACTATAGAATTTTACGAAAATAGAAATAAAGCATAAGTGGACATTAAGAAATGGTTTAGTGAAGTAAAATATGGTTTAAAATTGTCATAATCACTCAAGACGATATCCTAGACAGGGACGTCTTTAGAATGAAGGTCCATAAGTGGCAAGATGACCAAGAGGACAAACCGAAGATAAAAACTGAAGCAACGTGGACAGACGAGAGGAAGAAAGCCAACAGCCAAACAAGGAATGAGAGAACTTTAGATTCATACGACGGCAGTTCAATAAAGAATGATAACAATTTTCTTTTGACAACCTAGCTTTACTCATCCTCATAATTTTGATGGTCCTTCTCAAAATAGTCTTCCCTGAATGCGATGCACTTATCCCAGCGTTTCTGCCAGTCTTCAAAGACATGCTGGAAACCATTTTTGAGAGATCCTTCAAAATCGCTTCCACAGCCTTGACCACTGCTCCTGATGGTGGATAGTGCATCCAACGAAGGCGTTTCTTCAATTTAGGAAATAAAAATAGTCACATGGGGTTAAATCCGGACTATAGGGACGGTGAGGGATGCACTTCACATTGATGTTTGCAAGATATTCAGCAACAACAGTGGCAATATGCGGCCGCGCATTATCCTGGTGCAGCATCCAGCCTGCTTCACGGAAATGTGATCCTTTGCGCCTGATATGGACTTGTAATGTATTCAGGACATCCCTGTAGTATTGTGCAGTTACTGATGTGTGTGCAGGTACAACATACTGATAAACCATTCCATTAATATCAAAGAATGAGCTGACCATAACTTCCCCAGCAGAAGCAACCACTTTTGCTTTTTTGAATGTTGGGGATGAAAGAGATTTCCACACTGAGCTTTGCTGTTTGCTCTCAGGATCAAAATGATGTAGCCAAGTTTCATCAGTAGTGATTACGTTTGAAAGAAACTCCGGATCTTCCTCTAACATCAACTTTAACTGCATGTTACCTCCATTGCAGCGGTAGGCGATACTGAACATGTCTGAACTTACCTGGTTCTCACAGGCGCGAACCAGGAGTACCAGCAATGAAAGTACTACGGCGTGTTTGTTTCACATTAAGCTAACAGAATATAACAAGATTTAATTTTAGTGCGAAAAATTATTACCGTAAAAAATTTATGATCATTGTTTACTGACCAGCCCTCGTAGAAGAGCTAAGAAACGTCTCTAAATACTTTGCATAGTCCTTATATGGGCTCATTCACCAAAAATAATAATAAATATAATAATAATAATAATAATAATAATAATAATAATAATAATAATAATAAGAAGAAGAAGAAGAAGAAGAAGAAGAAGAAGAAGAAGAAGAAGAAGAAGAAGAAGAAGAAGAAGAAGAAGAAGAAGAAGAAGAAGAAGAAGAAGAAGAAGAAGAAGAAGAAGAAGAAGAAGAAGAAGAAGAAGAAGAAGAAGAAGAAGAAGAAGAAGAAGAAGAAGAAGAAGAAGAAGAAGAAGAAGAAGAAGAAGAAGAAGAAGAAGAAGAAGAAGAAGAAGAAGAAGAAGAAGAAGAAGAAGAAGAAGAAGAAGAAGAAGAAGAAGAAGAAGAAGAAGAAGAAGAAGAAGAAGAAGAAGAAGAAGAAGAAGAAGAAGAAGAAGAAGAAGAAGAAGAAGAAGAAGAAGAAGAAGAAGAAGAAGAAGAAGAAGAAGAAGAAGAAGAAGAAGAAGAAGAAGAAGAAGAAGAAGAAGAAGAAGAAGAAGAAGAAGAAGAAGAAGAAGAAGAAGAAGAAGAAGAAGAAGAAGAAGAAGAAGAAGAAGAAGAAGAAGAAGAAGAAGAAGAAGAAGAAGAAGAAGAAGAAGAAGAAGAAGAAGAAGAAGAAGAAGAAGAAGAAGAAGAAGAAGAAGAAGAAGAAGAAGAAGAAGAAGAAGAAGAAGAAGAAGAAGAAGAAGAAGAAGAAGAAGAAGAAGAAGAAGAAGAAGAAGAAGAAGAAGAAGAAGAAGAAGAAGAAGAAGAAGAAGAAGAAGAAGAAGAAGAAGAAGAAGAAGAAGAAGAAGAAGAAGAAGAAGAAGAAGAAGAAGAAGAAGAAGAAGAAGAAGAAGAAGAAGAACGCTATGTTTTTGCTTGTTCATTATGATACTTTAACCAATTAAAACACGCTTTACTGGCATTCCATACACATAAACAAAAAACGTGGGAAAGAAGAATGTATATTTGCCGGCGAGCTGACAATAAAGTCGGAGGACGAGACACGCAGAGGCTATAAATATGTCCCCAAGTGCAGTCATATTTATCGCCTTTTTTCCTTTCTTTCTTCCTTCCTTCTCCATTTCCTCTAGGCCTGACAGCGTCACACAAAATTTTAGTTATTTACTTATTCCGGTATCCTCCCTACTGCCCGGACTTTTATGGCTTGTAAATGCCAGTGGCAGCAGTGGTCAGTGTATCGTGAATAAATCGAATCATAGACATCCCAGTGGACTTCATCTTCATCCTCATGGCTTCGAGAGGGAGTATCAAATGCAACAGAATGAGATTTGAATACGTTTTGACTCTAATACAATTCGATTTGACGTACTCTTTCGGATTTCCCCCTATTTTCGTTACAACAAGGGATTTTTAATGTTTCTTATACTTGTACTTCTTCTTCTGCTACTACTACTATTACTACTACTAGTACTACTACTGCTGCTACTGCTACTACTACTTCTACGACTATCATCCCAGAGTACCGAGCTCAGGCGGTTATGTCAAATATATTTTTAATGCAGTTAACCATGTCTAAGATGTTCTACGCTATTGGTTTGCATTTTCTAATGTTACACCTCAAATGTAAAATCACTATTCTTTTCTTGTCTCTTCTGCTGCACGTGCAAAGAGAACGGGATTCCAAAGTCACGCAAAGTGACCAGCACTTAAAGTGCACTTGCCGTTTTAGCCTGTTGTATTTCTCTATTCATATTCTGCCTACAAGGAAATACGCAATACAATTTCTGCAAATACCTGTCTTGTTTAACATTATATAGGTGAATAAGCATTTGTAAGACTATTTATAAAAGAGTCAGGGAGGAGAGTTATAAATGCAATTCATCTTTTTTTCTGGTGGGGGAATGGAGGGTTTCCATGCAAAGAGCATGTGGACCAAAGAGATTCGTTCTACAAAACTTTGACAATCTCTTTACTCATTGTTTCATACAGCGAAATTTATAAATATGAATTTAAATTTTATGTAGCCAGAATAATAATCTAGAAGTAAGACTAGTTCGAAAAGAATCAAGAAGAGAAAGTCATCACAGTTTGTTTCAGATAGTGGATTTATTCTGGAGTAAATGTAATCATAAGTATAACTATTTACAAAGCCCAGCATAGGCTCGGCTGTACGAGGATCGGCTGATAAGTCCTTGTCCTCAAATAGAGATGGCACCACTGGGCAGTTTGACGCATAGAATCATATAGTTTAACTCTACACTGGCTTGTATCTATACTTACAGGTCAATAGCTTGTTTAGGTTTTAAATGACAGCATTTTAAACAAGACAAATGTAGAGGTTTCACGAAAATGGAGGATTTGGAAAAACAAGCAGTGATTAAATACTTCAATTTGAAAGGCTTAACGCCCGGAAAAACGGGCTAACCCTCAAAATAAAGTAGTCTGCGATAAGTACTGCCCTCTGTTGTTGCCGCAGAGAGCTATCTTTTCTTGTGCTGGTCTATCATCCGGCAATCAATTACGCTAAATGAAGAGAGTGGAAGTTCTTGCATTCATTCATTCATTCATTCATTCATTCATTCATTCATTCATTCATTCATTCAACCAGCTGGCGGCTGACTGAGGGTCAGCACGACGTGTGTCATTCCTGTACCTGTCCTACACGGACTTAACCACTTAATGACAGGAAATTTGGGGTTTTGCAGGGTGGTGGTTTAAATTTAGGTAGGTGAAAAGAAGGAAGGTAGCCGTAGCTCCTCATGGTAGCCAACTCGGGTGCAACGCTTGTGTGAGAAAATTTAGGAAGAGCTTAATTTAGAATGATTAATCAATTTTCAAATAGTAATAATTTTGAAGTTGTAATAAGAACTTTATTGTTACCGGGTGTGCCCGCATGTCATGCGGGGAAGTCGGTAGAGCTTGTAGCGTCTTTCGGAGGTTCTATAGTTCCCTAGAGACCTAACCAGGGCGCTCTGATGTTGAGGCAAACTCGCGTAGAATTTTGTGGCCCGGCGCCTAATGACATCTTCCACATAGTGGAGAGATGAGGCTTCATGAAGGTATCTCAGGGGAAACCTCCAGCACACAGAATAGATGGCCCTAAGGCATCTATTTTGTACACGCTGGAGCTGTCGCAGATTGGTTCCTGCGGCCATAAAGCATAATTGAAAGAATCAAAGCCTGAAAAAAGGCGCATCGTGATATGCTATGCGTATAATGTCAAAAATGGGCTAACCTATTCATACTCTGTGCCTGCCATCTAGTGGCCGGTCATACATTTGGGCCTTGTGACCGCGATTTCGGCCTTATAGGGGGGGGAGGCAAGCAGCTTGCATTTATGTTCCAGATAAAAGGATGGAGCTAGTGAGAAAAACAGGGTAAAGAATCCTTTTCATGTTGTTAAAATGAAAACTAAATGTTCATCTGTGCAAAGCCCTTTCACGATAAAGAACAGTTTCAGAATCTGGAAAGTGCAAGGTGAGCAAGGTGACATGTATTTAAAGACCATCCGTTTAAGTTATATTTTAAATGCACTTACGGTGGTATTGACGATTATGACACTTTGGACATTAGAAAGAAAATATTTGGCAAACTATGGTTTAGTTATATGACATCTCCTACCAAATAGAATGGTCCAAGACTTATAAATCCTGCAAAATTAAAAGGCTTACTGAATCTGATGAATTATACCCCACAAATTTATTATGAGTACTATAAAACTGTCAAATCTGAGACCACAGCTTCTCAGAATATTACTGATGAAGCATTTTTTTATCATCCGGACTACAGCTGAAACGTTTGTAACTACTTCCCAAAAAGATATACCTACTTAATGAAAAGTGGAATAATACAAAGTGTACCTTATTTAAAAACCAAAAGACCTACTTAATTATTAGTTTTATCTAAAAGGTACTTAAAATGTATTGAGAATAAAATTTGAATAAATGGTGACAAAGGTTTTCACCTTATTTTTCATATTTTACTTTTATTAATGTTATTGCATTAATCATGTTTTGGGGTCTATTAAGGACAACATTGATAACTATACTGTATTCTTGAGTCTCATATTCTCATAAATGAAATAAAATAATCTAGACAATTCCTTTCAACCTCTTTCACAAAACACCCGTTTTTCTGGGCATGTCTTCAAATGGGCAGTGCATTGAAAGACTCTGCCCCTTCATATACAATGATTAAAAAGTGGGTTGTAGAGTTTAAAATGGGACGTCCGAGCACAAGTGATGAGCCTCGCTCTCGACGTTCTGTGGAAGTCACAACTCCAGAGATCATTGTAAAATTCATTGTTTAGTACTGGAACAGCGCAGATTAAAGTTTTTTTTTTTTTTTTTTTTTTTTGAAATAGCAGAAGCTGTAAACATATCAAAAGAATGTGCAGGTAATATTTTAAGTAATTTTTGGGGATTTCACAAGGTCTGTGCAAGATGGGTGCCACGTTTGTTGACACCTGATCAAAAGTTGCAAAGAAAAACTGTTTCTGTTAAGAATTTGGTACTCTACCGTAAAAATCCCAGTGAATTTTTGAGACGGCTTATTACTATGGATGAAACTTGGATACATCACTACACTCCAGAAAGTAAATCAGTCAAAACAGCGGATGGTGACATGTGAACCAACTGCATAAAGGGCAAAGTCAATTTTGTCAGGTAACAAGGTTATAGCAAGTGTTTTCTAGGATGCACAGGTAATTATTTTTATTGACTACTTGTAAAAGTATCACTAGTGACTACTATGCAAGCTTGCTGCAACATTTGAGTGATAAGGTGAAGAGGAAAATACCTCATTTGGCAAAGAAACATTCTTGTTCCTTCACGACAATACTTTGGCCCATCATTCAGTCATTGCAATATGAAAAATGTGCAAATAAAAGTTCGAATTGCTTGAACATCCACTCTAATCATATTTACAGAGTTGAAATGTTATTAGTAAGAGTATATATTTAAAGTTTGAAGAATAGCGCAAAATGAGTTTAATTTATTTACACTCTAATAAAAATGTATTATTTTTGCTGAACTGCTAAATTTAAGAAGATTACATTTTATCTGCCCAAGATACTGAAGAACAATTGTTTGACAAGTTTCAAGCTTTACTGAAATTCTTTCAGAATTAAGGTGGATCAATATGAAAGTTTAAATTTGCATTTAAATATAAGAATAACATTTCTCCAAGCTTCCTTTTGTTGGGTTAGTTACAATTAAATTAATTAAATTAATTAAATTAATTAATTAAATTAATTAATATTGCTCGTGCAATATTACTTCGAAAGGTAGGTTTTAAAATAAGAATTAAAATCTGAAAAGAAAAAGAATTATGTGTACATACGAGTCAAATTAGGAATTTAATGTCATGACGGCAAGTTGGCCATGGTAGCTCAATAGGTTACAGCGACTGGACGGAAACCAGGAGATTCGTGCCCACCTCGGTAGCGTGGTAGTAGCATGTCTGCCTCACGTTCAAGAGGTCCCGAGTTCGAATCTCGGTCAGGGTGAGTTACCTGGATAAGGTTTTTCCTGGGTTTTCCCTATCCTGAAAGACTAATGTAGGGTAACTCTAAGCTCTATGGACCCCGGGCTCATTTGGGCATCATTTCATCCATTCTATTCATTGCCCGTTATGACTTAACGTTGGAGGACGTACATTAAAAAAAATCAGGAGATCCGTGGTTCATATACCGGCTGTGGCATTGAATTTTTCATGTTGACTCTATCAAAAACCTTAGCCTATGTACGGCTAGTGTGAAGATATGATTAATTTCCATCAATTAACTAAAATAATAAGAGTTAAATGATGAAGCCTGGGACTCAAGTACTTTCCATATTAAGTCGCCACAAACGGTGTATCTCGAATACGTGAGCCCCTAGTGGTTTACTGGAGAAATATACGAGTCAAATGGAGAATTTAATGTTACGACGGCACATTGGCCATGGTATCTCAATGGGTTAGAGCGACTGGACGGAAATCAGGAGATCCGTGGTTCAAATCCCGGCCATGGCATTAAATTTTTAATGTTCTGTCTATCAAAAACCCTAGCCTATCTACGGCTAGTGTGAAGAAATGATTAATTTCATTCAATTAACTAAAATAATAAGAGTTAAATGATGAAGCCTAGGACTCAAGTACTTAGGATAGTAAGTCGCCACAAACGATGTATCTCGGATGCGAGAGCTCCTAGTGGTCTACCGGGGAAATATACGAGTCAAATGGAGAATTTAATGTCATGACGGCACGTTGGCCATGGTAGCTCAAAGGTTAAGAGCGACTGGACGGAAATCAGGAGATCCGTGGTTCAAAACCCGGACGTGGCATTGCATTTTTCATGTTGACTCTATCAAAAACCTTAGACTATCAACGGCTAGTGTAAACAAATGATTAATTTCCATCAATTAATTAAAATGTATACTTATTATTTATTTACCTTCTTTGTTTGTTGGGTCTATGCAACATAATGTCAGTTATCTAAAATATGTTTAAAACACCTAAGGGATATTTGGAATTAAGCGTGATAATTATTATAATTTATGTTAGTATAGATGTTATTTTGTAGTATCTTAAAACCCAAATAGAAGTATGCTAGTTTTACTGCAAATATTACATCAGTTATAATTGAATTTATTTGCGAAGAGAAGACTAAATCCTAATTTTTTTCGGCGAAAACACAGTTATTCAAATGCCAACAGAACATTACAAAATGTATTTGTTTATTTCAAGGAATTGCTACCTGAAATATTGGTAGAAATGTAGTTCAATACCAAAAGGTGACAGTTTCGCTCGACATTCACTTCCCGTATAATTTATTGCATGGATCAAACCACTGGTTGACATTCACTTCTTCATATAGCCGATGAATCATGACAGCGTGTTATTTGGACAACCTCCCCTCTGGCAATAGAGTTTCATGGTCGAGGGTTCGAAGCCATGCCTGTGCCTTATCGCTGCCAACAAGGGACTCATCATTGTGACATTCAATAGCAGGAGCCATCTGACGCACTGAGTTTCAAAGGCCACGCGTATTCCATTTTTTCAGCGAGGTTCAAATGAGGACTTTTTCCAGAGATGTGTCTATTTTATTGATGTTTCATAACCTGGTTAGCAGGCAAAGCTCTGCCAGAGTCAATGCATACAAAATTATCTAATCTCTGATTCATCTGAGAGAAATAAATAGAACCAAACTAAATATTGGCAAAGCTCTATTGCTGTTAGCAGGAAATAAAAAAACAAACTTTATTTATTAAACATTTTGTGTAAATAGAAAGAGCAGCTTTTACTGTCTAAATTGAGAGGTTATTTGATTAAAATTCATCATTATGAGATAACTAGGCATTTGTTATACAAACCGTAATGAAACGTTAGTTTTCTGTAAAACGCCTGTCAGTGTTTTTCAATTTTTTTATTCATAGCCGCTTTAACAGCAAGGTCATATCGCGACTATGTGATACAAAAAATACAGTATATGTATAATGCTTACAATATATTAAATGCAGTAACATTACATAGAACACTGAAGTTACACACAGAAGACACAATATTATGTTACAATTCCAAAACAAACTTTAGAGAAATGCAGTGAAAATTACAATACGAAACAGTGTCAATGAGGTCTTTTTCTTTTTATCTCATCTCTCAAAAGTTGCAGTAAGCTTACGTAGCAGTCACCAATGATACTTTTAACCTTTCCCAAGTAATGAATAAAAATAGTTCCCTATGCATCCCAGAGAAAACTCGCCATAATCTTGTTAACTGACAAAATTGACTTTGTCTTTTTTGGAGTTGCTTTACCTGGCGCAATCCACTGTTTTGAGCGTGATTTACTTTTTGGAGTGTAGTGATGTATCCAAGTTTCATTCATGGTAATATGCCATCTCAAAAATTCACTTGGAATTTTACAGTAGAGCTCCAAATTCTTAACAGAAACAGTTTGTCTTTTCAACTTTTGATCAGGTGTCAACAAACGCGGCAAACTCCTTGCACAGACCTCGTGAAAGCCCAAAACATTACTTAAAATATTATCCTCACGTTCTTTTGGTATATTTACAGCCTCTGTTATCTCAAACAACTTTATCTGTGGTCTTCCTGTACTGAAAGATGAATTTTTTCAGTGATCTCTGGAGTTGTGACTTCAGCAGGGCGTCCAGAGCGAGGCTCATCACTAGTGCTCCTACGTTCCATTTTAAACTCTGCAACCCACTTTCTAATCATTGTATATGATGGGGCAGAATCTTTCAATGTACTGCCCATTTCTTATTGATTTTTTTAGACGTTAAACCTTTCAAATGGAAGTATTTAATCACTGCTCGTTTTTCCAAATCGTCCATTTTTGTGAAAACTCTACACTTGTCTTGTTTAAAATGCTGTCATTCAAAAACTAAACAAGTTATTGATCTGTAACTATGATACAAGCTAGTCTAGAGTTAAACTATATTATGCTATGTGCCAAACTGGCCCAGTGGTACCATCTCTATGTGAGGCTCCCAGACTTATCAGTCAACCTTCGTACTAGCATCTGTTCAACGTGATGGTTCAGCAGCAATGTCGTCAATATTAACAACCTTTTTGATCCACAACCTCTGTGGCGTTGAATTATTGACCTTTAAGTATTCAATAACATGCAGCTCATATCTGCAGCAACATGAATGAAATCGTAAGCAAATACTAGCAAATAAAGGTGAACAACTTAAAACCGCATTGCATTTGTTCATTTGTGAGCTGTTGAGGAACTTGGCCTGCTCTGTATCATCGGTGTACAGGTTACGCATGTAAAATATATGATAACAGCGCCACCAATCCATGTGCATTGCTAAATGTCCCGATTTATACGAGGGCTGTTTAATAAAGAATGATCACAAATTTTTTTTTTTTTTTGACACGTGCCTTTACTCATCCTCATAATTTTGATGGCCCTTCTCAAAATAGTTTCCCTTGAATGCGATGCACTTGTCACAGCGTTTCTGCCAGTCTTCAAAGACAAGCTGGAAACCAATTTTTTTAGAGATCCTTCAAAATCGCCTCCACAGCCCTCACCACTGCCTCTGATGATGGGTAATGCCTCCCACGAAGGAGTTTCTTCAAGTTATGGAATAGAAAAAGTCACATGGGACTAAGTCCGGACTATAGGGAGGGTGAGGGATGCACTTCACGTTTATTTTTGCCAGATATTCAGCAACAACATTGACAATATACGGTCGGGTATTATCGTGGTGCAGCATCCAGCCTGCTTCACGGAAATGTGGCACCTAATGAAATGCTCAGTATTTCAGAAAGTGATCTTAAGGTAATTCGTCGATCCTCTCTCAAAATGTAAGCAGCAGTGTTGATGTTTTCTTCCGTAAGATCAGTAACTGGAGCACCGGGTCCACCTTCTTTTGAAATTGACTGCCTCCCCTCTTTAAACATTTTAAACCACCTTCGAGCTGTGCTGTAGGGAAGAACAGACTCTCTATAGGCCTCCTGTAACATTGTATAGGCCTCAGCTGAAGATTTGTTGAGACAAATCAGAATTTCAAAGCCGCATATTGTTCCTCGCGTGTTACCTCCATTGCAGCGGTAGGCGATACTGAACATGTCTGAACTTGCCTGGTTCAGGCGAATAAGAATGAATTTTAGTGCGAAAAATTATGACCGTAAAAGATTATGATCATTCTTTATTGAACAGCCCTCGTAGGTTATGTTATCAGCACTGGAAATTCATTTGTATACTTTGATGTCATGAAGGGGAAGAACACTACTGGTGAAAAATAATAATTTAGATTAAAGCAATTATCTACAATGTCTTACAATTTCTTCTGAAGATACACATAAGATTTTCTCTGCCTGTTCTTGACACAGAAATTATTTTTTTTCTTATCACAAAAACTAACAAAGTGTCGTATTTGCTGAGAAGAAATACACGTTGCAGATGCCGTTGCGTGTGTGTTTGTAATTGATTTTGTCAGAGAAGCTAGTCGTGTTGACTGAGGGTGATAGGGTTAGATTTCTTGCCAGTAAACCAAACGAACGCTGTTGACACGCCCGGAGGTAATTTCCACAACGGTCAGGCCCCGTAACGCAATAAACAACCCGCTTCTTTTCACGTCCCAACTTCCCCCGTCACCGAAATTCGCCTTCGTCTCACGTTAGGATCGTTAGTGTCGCACGTTAGGACCGCACGTGCGTGTAACGTCTGGACAGTCAATATTAAATCAGCATTTCGTTCTGGTGGTACAACAGTTCACTAACTTCTTCCTTCTTTCTTTATATTTCCGCTCTCTACTACATAATCTCCGTAAGTAGAAAATGTATTCCACTCTACTTAAACATTCGATCTCACGATTTCAGCAAAAATAATGTTTTATGGTTCGCTGGACTCCACTCCTACAAAAGAAAACAATTATACCGCACCGTCCTCAGTTTATGGGGCGATGTAAACAAAAGCACGTGTACGTGAGCGAAATTATTGGCTTTTTAGCCTTATAACTCTATGCGGATGAAAAATATAGTTCGCATATCATCTTTAAAGACCTATCAGAGGAGTAAGTAGTTCACTTAGATCAGTGGATCTTTCGGGCTTAAGAATCCTTAGCACAGCTTCCACTGAATAGGAAATAAAGCCCATAGTCCCATGTCATAGATTAACTACACGTAAGAGCCTGATAAAGAGGCCTGTGAGCAAAATTAAGCTGTCCTTGACTCAATATAGAATAGGGCGTCCATAAACAAAACCTCAATTTTGGTTTAAATAATTTCTGATTACATTGGGCGACAAAAAAGTAATTTTTGAATGTTTCGAGCACTTCATGAGGCAATTCCTACTAATTTTGGGTTGAGAAAAACAAATATGACAATGAAAAAATTTTATTAGCTCTAGTTTCTATGATATACACAAGGTGGAAGTATTACATATTAACGGATTGAGAGAAAAGGATACATTTTAATTACATAAATGCTAACAACAATGAAAGTGCATTTGATTTCTTTAACTGGTAATTACATGCTAAGAGCTCTAAATTGCTGGAAAAATACTTCGCAGATAGTCGTGTCTGTAGAGAATCATGTGGTGGCCTATTGACTTCGTCGTCTTTTAGCTTGCCTCTTGTGATGGAGTTCCGCCGAATCCCTATACAAAGACCAACAGTAATCCGCAAGCATTACTTCATTCCAGCGGCCCTGATATCTTTGTTCCATAACAGAAATGTCCTGATGGAATCTCTCCCCATGTTCATCACTAACAGCTCCACAACTAGGAGGGAAAAAGTCGTGGTGGGAGTGGAGAAAATGGATCTTAAGGGACATGTTGCATCCAAGGTTACGGTATTTTTGCAGGAGCACTGTCACCAAATGCTTGTAGTTGTCATCTCTTTTGTTGCCTAAAAATCCATGAACACCACCCTTGAAGGCTTCCCAAGCTTCCTTTTCTTTCCCCTCCAAAATTTGGTCAGATGCAGGATCCTTTACAAGTTCTCTTATTTGTGGTCTGACAAAAATGCCTTCCTTAACTTTTGCATCACTTAATTTCCAAAATTTCTCTCTGATTGTGTTTTGTTATTTGACAGGTGTGCCAACTCCCAAAACGAATTCCCCCAAATTTAAAATCTTCACTCTAAAATTGAAATGTCACTTCAAGAGCTAATATATCATTTTATGGTGATTTTTTAATTCAGCAAAGGAAATACATGTAAATTCACTATTTTTAAGCCTGAAACATTTTCATTGTTGCCCAGTGTATTATTGAAAAATTGTTCAGCCGTGTGTAGGCTAAAGTATGGAAAGATAGAGTCAGACTGAAAAATTCAATGCGATAGCCGGGATTTGAACCACGGATGTTCTGGTTGCCGTCTAACCGCTCTAAACATTGAGCTACTATGGCCAACGTGCCAACATGACATTAAATTCTCCAACTGACTCGTGCTTGTCCCGGTAAACCACTAGGAGTTCTTATAAACACATGAGACAAATACCTTAATGGCGACTTACTATGCTGTAAGTACTTTAAGGCCCGGGCTTTATAGTTCGGACCACTATTAGGTCAATTAATGGAAATTAATTGTTCTTTCACACTAGCCGTGTGTAGGCTAAAGTATGAAAAGTATGATATAGTTAGCAAAATAATCCTATCTTCATTAATAAACAAATTAGATAGAAGTAGGTCATTGTATTTGGAAGACATCCATCAAGATCCTGTATGTATTTCACTCTGGTATCTGAAACACTTTCTAAGATACATAGCATGTAATAAAGTTAGTAAATATAACATGGCCTGGGCTGATGGAATTATGAAAATCAGCTTCAATACTCAGACCACGTAATTTCTTTATGTATACACAACTGCTAAATGAAATCTGTATTGGGCATACTAAGATTCTGTTTCTAATATCAAACGTATATGAAAGCAGTTTTAGAATGGCGTAATAAAAGCTTGTTACAGAGCGCTAAATCGTGACAAATGAAGGCTCGTCCCTTACTTGCAAGTTAATGAAGATGCAAGAACATGCATATGTTGCAAGGGGCTTCGCAATGCGGGTACGACGGGATTTAATTAAAGAGGAGAGGACTTGCGGATTTGCAACTGGAATATTGGTATTATACGTATATCACACCCTTCTCTTATCCGTGCAAGGTGGTGGTCGTCAGTGGCGGAATAGAAACATTTAACAACTTACGTACAAGAAATTTATACCAACTTATGATATCAAATCAAAATAATCCTTAAAACCCCTTCGAAAATGAAAGATAACGAAAATAAACGTTTAGTTTAGTATCAGGGCATTCCACTCAAAAATTCCATATCGAGAGTTTACGGCACTAGATTTTTAAAAAGCTCCACTTTAAAAATGAAATGTTGAATAAATATCATACTTGGTATTTCCAAGTTCCGCACCTTCCAAGGGTACCACACATTTCAAGCCATTCATTATAAGTAAAATGTATTATCTTTTTTATTTTCTCAAAATGGTCCTAACAATTTGTAACATTTTTTTAATTTTTCTCCCAAAATTCAATATTATTTATTTGGTAATATTATTTAGAATTTAAAATATTTAAAGAATGTTTTAAATCTGTATTATATTTTTTATTGGTATGAAAATGAAATTGTAAAAAAGTGGACAAGATGTGTATATGGGAGGGGCTATTAATGTTTGATACGTATTTTTCTTTCTGTGTGTGTACTTTACGTCCTCCAACTTTAAGTCATATCGGACGATGAATGGAATGGGTGAAATGATGCTCAAATGAGCCCAGGGTCCACAGAGCCATTTTATATAACTTTATTTAAACAATAAAAAGGAATTATAAGGAAAAATTAGGGTTGGAAGTTTGGGATGGCGGTTTTTCCTGCCGATTACGGAGTCACGCATTAGTACCTTCGTCATTATCGTCATCATAAGCTGCCGCACAGTGTGCGGGAGAGGATAAGGTTGGATTCCTTGGCCATGACCATGACCGAGGCCCTGAGCATAGCACGAAGAGGATTGGACGTACATTATTTTGGGGTTTAAGAGTAATCTTTACTGCTGGGAGCTGTTGAGTCTGTGTACGTAGTCTTCATAGACATTCACGTAGGGAAACAGTGGAGATGTCCTGGGCTTGGACGTGCTGTTCAACCATGCTGTTGAGCAGTTGGTTGAGGTGTAAGAGCTGGTCGTGTTGGATGCCGGTGTGTGTGTGGCTCTCCAGCCATGAAAGCTTGCGCTTCACTGAGGATGTCTGGTCACTGCTGAGTTGCTGAAGCTGTTGTTGGGCAAAATCTAGTCGAGTTTGGAGATCGGCTGCGTTGCCGGCAGAGCGTTGGGAGATTGCTGTTAGCTTCGCGAGTTGGTCGGTCTGGTCTGAGTGGTGTCCTGCGATGCTTGTGGTGATTGCTTCTTCTAGTTGGCCCGGACGTGGAACTATATTTATCACCTCGGAGTGGAGGACGTGGATGTCCTCTCTGGAGGACTGTGTGGCTGCGATGGTGTCCTCAAGTGAGGCAAGACGGGCTCCAATGGTCTGTACCTCCCTCCGAAGGTCCTTACCTCAAGCCTTCTCCGGGAAAGAAGGTAGGTGCTGCTAAGGTAGGTGGTGAGCTGGGACATCTTTCTCCCTGGCCGTTGGTGTGCTGCGTTGTACTTGAAGCCTCGTTCTGGGTTAGCATGGGCACTGCGCTTGACCTGTACCATAGCCTAGACCATTGTATGTGGCGCAGTATCTGCGTCCGTGCCGTAGCTCATGCTTCCTGCATTCGGCGGTGAGGCACTGTGTCCCACAGTAGTGGCATCTAGGAGGAGCGGTGCAAGTGGAGGCGCAGTGGCCATAGTTGCAGCAGCGCCGACAGGGGACGTGTTGCTTTAACTTCTTTGCCTCGACTCTGAGACAGTGGTCTAATAAGGGCAGTCCTGTCCTCAAGGCAGCATCCTGTGGACGTGGCTGGTATTGGTGGAGAATGCAGCGATCGTGGTGATGTCTTGTGTAGCAGCGGCGTAGGAAAGCCACTGTGCAGTTGCACTTGCTGGCGGCGGTGGTTGTGCTTCTGCAGCTGGAAAATCTGAGGACTGCGGGTCAGGTGCTGGTAGGACGGTCTTCTGAGTTGTGGTGGTCGCTGTGGAGTAGGCAGGTGAAGGCAAACTGGCTGCTGCCTGTTACGCCTCAGATGTGTTGGGTGTGTCATGCTCAAGCGCAATTGCCCAGAACTTCCCATTCAGGGCACCGCGAGGTCCCCGCTCAGTTGTCGGTATTGGGTGCGAGACAAGGCACGTGAGCTGCCTGGTGAAGTCTGCGAAGATGGTTCTTTAGTCTTCCTACGAGCTGCGGTAGTTTCTTTCTTCTTCCGTCCCATCTTCGGTCCACGATGTTCACTCCACGGAGTCTGCGGCGAGAGTGGAGTATATGAGAGGCTATTAATGTTTAATGCACATGTGTCAACATGTGGTTGCTATAGGAACAGAGAACAAACCAACAATCTTCACAGAGAGACGCTGTTAGAAGGAGCTTCATCGTGAGATGAGAAAGTCGTGTGTGTAATGACGAGAGTAAATTCAGAAAGTGGATATATTAGGAGGCTTATAATATGACTTGTGTTGCATCATTTTGTGTTTAATTACTGAAAATTAAATTTATAATAGAGAAAAGGAGATATGTAATTTTTATTTTGGAAAATCAATATAGTAAGAGAAACACATCAATGCGAAACGACGACCTGTAATGGAATTTTCATGTGCTGCCTGGGACATTTAAGTCTAGTTCTACATAAATTCATCATATTTCTTTAAATGTTCACATCCAATAAACATGCACCATATTTAAATTAGCATGATTTGCCAACACGAAATATAACAAAATCTCCTTCAAATGACCTCGAAGCTTGGCGTAGAAGAAAATACAACATAAAGTATTCTTTAAAATTTTGATTAAAATTCAAAGTATTTAAGATATTTACATGACACACAAAGGGTATAGCTTGAATTTTCTAGTAATGGACCACGAGATCCCCTTCATTCGGAAATAACTTGTTATAACTTTGTATAACTTATAAAACATAAATAGTAGACAAATATTCACTCAAAATGTACTCTTTGAAACACACTTTTGTTTAAAATAACCCTTTGAGCATCAACCATTTCCGACAAATGTATCTTTATCATCTTTTTAATTCTGTCGCTATTCAATTTGTTTCTCCTAATGTCATGGAACGAGTACAGAATTTTAAGGTAAGCATATAGCTTCATTATCGCTATTCCATTTGTTCCGTAACACATTCAATTATTTATCTATTAATTTAGTATGACCTGATTCTGTCAACTGGCACAGTGGTAATTTGACTAATAAAACACAAGCAAGGTAAAAAATTCTGTTTTATTTATTCATGAAATATTTCTAATAAATTCCATTCGAAGTTACAGGTATCATCACATAAATTCCTTCGTAATTTGTATTAGCAAACTATAGAAAAACTAGTAATCTCTCGTACGTAACTCAATGCGATAACTTTAATTACGTAACATTTAGTTGAAAATGTGGAGCGAAATAAGTGAAGTCTTTATGATTTACCTAACGCCCCATACTTAACCCTGTTTTTGATACAGTAATTCGGATATCATGTAACACAAGTAGAACTAGGTAATGGATTCAAACATTCCTAGGCTATAAACCAAGGGAGGAAGACCGAGTGGGATGGCTCAGGCGATTTCGTCTGTGGCCCGCATTCGGGAAGCCCGGGTTCGATTACCATAGCCGACCTACCTAACCCCTGGTTTCTTCGGGGGTTTTCCCGGGTCGCTATGTGAATGTTGGGTAGGTTAATTACATCCCCCGAATTTTCTGTCTCTCCATTTCATCTCCATTATCATTTCATATCATCTCTCATCTGGTGGTCTCTTTTAGGGTAGAAGTGTCGGCGGATGTCTCGGCGGTGCATGGCAGGATGATATACTCTGAGGAAAACTACTTCCTCCTCCAGTAGGTAGGTTGCCGGTCTTCGCTCCTCTGCTGGGACCATTTCGGGACCACCAGTCAGGGACCTTTTGGGCTCGGATCGCCTACCTTGGTACCATTAGTGCTCGGCTGCTGGGTTCGTTGCCGCCCCACTGTAGGGGAGCGAGTTCGTTGTCCTGGCCTGTCGGGGGAAGTCTCTATCCAAGTAAACCGTAGGGAGCCTGCCCTCTGTACTGCCTTGACTCCTTGGGTCGGGCGCCTTCTCTCTCCTCTCACCTCATCCTTCCTCCCCGGGGTGCCACCACTTGTGGGCCTACGTGCCGAATCCCCTCCGTAATGAAATCCAAATCCCAAGGGAGATAGGAAGGGTGGGAGGGAGGGAGGGATGGAGGGAGAGAATTTACTATAAAAAAGTTCCTTCTTTTCACGAAACAGAAGATGTAGGTATGATCAAATTATATTAATAAAGTTCCATTTGTTATGCTTCAGAAGTAATTGGGAGCAAAGCATCCTTTTTATCTTTTTAATGGTCTTGTTTACTGCACAGCCAGCTCCGTTCAACTATCAGAGCTTCCTGCACAATATCTGGCAGGTACTGAAACATATGACATGCTACGCGAGTCCAACTGAGTCGGAAAGAAATAGAAAATGAGCTAAGATAAATCAAAGTGTGACATGTGATGTTTCCAACACGAATGCACCGGTTTATTCGTTTAAAAGTAGACAAAAATGGTGTTCTGAGTAATATTTTTTTCCATGCGACACAGTTTGACAAACTGATAAACAAACATAAACAAACAACAGTATAAACAAACTGATAATCGGCCGTAGAAGATCATTTTGGTCATTTAACCATGAAATAAATCCTGAAGTTAAATTATTAAAACAATTAAATGGTCCGATAGATTTAATGGTTTGGGAAAAGATATTTATTTTTAAAAAAAATAAACATCGCGTAATGAATTTTGAAATACCAGCAGTTGATTCTGTTTTTAGGTTTGTTTCGTTTTCAGATTTTGGTAATACTGGAAAAGCATAAAAACATGGTAACCGGAATCCTTGATAAGGAAGTGTGTTGATGGAGTGACGATGGATGCAATTTGTTTGTGAAATCGATGTCAATTAGAAAGAACTAACATCATTTTTTAAGATAAGTGAAGTTTTTGTTACAAATAGTTATATTTGTGTAAAATTCATTGCTTCACTGTAGCTAGCTTCATTTTCTATGTGTTCAATTCATAATTTATTATAATGCAAGAAAACAGTAGTAATTATAAAAAGGAAAGTTGTAAACAATAACCAATTATTAATTTAGGAGGGTCCTTATTTAGAGGTAAGAAGAATTTACCGCTTAGACTTGTTTGTAAATCTATTAAATACAGTCATAGTTTTGTTCGAGCTATTAACATAGTTGTAGAAAGAAGTGTTATTTATTATTCTTTATGGCCTGAGATACAGCTGCAGGCGATGTAAACACTCTAAAGAGCTTAATAAAACTAAAAATAATTTCAATTTCAATCACCACTAAATGATTATCACCTCCTGTACACTTTTATAGTTTGTATTAACCAAAACTCGAGATTCAAATCCGCCACTTACGCACAAGTTGCCAGCATCTCCCCATAGAAGGATATACTTGACTCTTTTCTTTCATCCCATTAATCCCAATACAAGAGGATAATATCTGTTTCTGCATGCGGGCGCGCGTTGGTGATGCGAAATTGCTCCAAGAGGACACTCATTGGGAAAACAAAGCTTTGTGTTACGCAGCCGCGGTGCAAATTATTTTGCCTTGGATTGCGGTTCTTCTGACAAGTGCCACAGCAAATTTGAAACGCTAAATAAGATCCTGCATTATTGCAGTTTATACGATCCACTTTGGAATATATCCAATTAGAGCCAGTTCTTGCTAATTAGAGCCCAGTCTCTTTATATGAACACGATAACGGCAATATATTAGTTATGTGGTAGCTACTAGAGTCCTATATCATTTGCACTACCACTAGCATCAGCAGCGTTAGTAGTTGTAGTGGTAGAGATGTGTGTGGGGTTTCTCGCAGCTTATCGTTTCATTTGTGATTTACTCGCCGTCAGTCGCTCCGCTTGTTTTTCTTTTCTTTTATTTATTTTTATTATTATTTATTTGAAGGAGGGCGGATTGACTGTTCTCGGTACATTTTCAAAAAATATGAAACGGTTTAAGTAGTTATTTTAAGTTTATTCTTTAATTAAAATTAGTAAAAGAATTATTATATAAATGTTAAAATTACGTTAAGAAAACTTTATTTAAAAAATGACGATTTAATGTAGAAAAGTTGAAAGATGTTTAGTTGTCGTTATGACAACGGTAGAACTGTAAAAGCTGAGACACTTGAAGCCATTAGTCTTATGCAAATGGACGTGAAAGTTTGAAGGTGTGTTTCGCGAGTGTCTGCATTTCTGCAGAGTTTGTGCTTCAGTATCTTGCATTGGAAAGTGAAAAGCTATAAAAGATTGCACAAGCTAATATACTACCAACGTATATAAAGTATCGTAAAGTGTAACTAATTGTTGGAAAAGTTTCATTTTAATTAAAATACCAGTCTTTATAGAAGAAAGGATGAACTACAATTTTATTTTATTTATAACTAAATTATCACTTCCCATCTGAGACCGCCCCAGAAAATAAGAGCTTATGGGAATACCAGAGCAGCCGTGGAACTACTAAAATCCAGCAAGTAGATCTTCAACAAGGTTCATCATCATCTTTTCCTCCACAACTTACAACTCCAAGTCGTTACAAATGGCGCCGCAACGTGATACAGAACTTCGAGAACATCATCACAATGAGTACACCATCCCCACCACATACGCATTTGTAGCCAAGTTGTTACAAATAGTCTCTTCGATAAATAATGTATAATATAATAATGCATTATTGAACATGCAGGCTCAAAATCTATCCGCTGGAACCGATCATATAATTCATGTTCTAGTCAATATTAAGGTCATTTTAAACTAACAAACGTTTCTCCTGACTGAATGGGACACATAACAAAAGTTGATAAGCGTTTCTTTTAGCTGGATATTTGTGAAAAATTAATTTGGAAGTCTAAAGTTGTACGGACAAAACTTACTTTTCTTGAAAGATAGAGGCAACATGAAAACTGCAATGCCATGGCCGGGATTTGAACCACGGATCTCCTGGTTTCCGTCCAGTCGCTCTAACCCACTGAGCTACCATGGCCAACTTGCCGTCCTGACATTAAATTCTCCAAATGACTCATATATTTCCCCGGTAGACCACTAGGGGCTCTCGCATCCGAGATACATCGTTTGTGGCGACTTACTATCGTCAGTACTTGAGTCCCAGGCTTCATCATTTAACTCTTATTATTTTAGTTAATTGATGTAAATTAATAATTTCTTCACACTAGCCACATATAGACTAAGGTTTTACTTTTCTTATTTATCAACAAGGTAATTAAATGTTAACATTAGATTTTGATTTTAAAAGAGGTGTTTAAAAATTATTATTATTATTATTATTATTATTATTATTATTATTATTATTATTATTATTATTATTATTATTATTATTATTATTATTATTATTATTATTAATTATTATTATTATTATTATTATTATTATTATTATTATTATTATTATTATTATTATTATTATTATTATTATTATTATTATTATTATTATTATTATTATTATTATTATTATTATTATTATTATTATTATTATTATTATTATTATTATTATTATTATTATTATTATTATTATTATTATTATTATTATTATTATTATTATTATTATTATTATTATTATTATTATTATTATTATTATTATTATTATTATTATTATTATTATTATTATTACTATTACTATTACTATTACTATTGTTATTATTATTATTATTGTTATTATTATTATTATTGTTATTATTATTATTATTATTATTATTATTATTATTATTATTATTATTATTATTATTATTATTATTATTATTATTATTATTATTATTATTATTATTATTATTATTATTATTATTATTATTATTATTATTATTATTATTATTATTATTATTATTATTATTATTATTATTATTATTATTATTATTATTATTATTATTATTATTATTATTATTATTATTATTATTATTATTATTATTATTATTATTATTATTATTATTATTATTATTATTATTATTATTATTATTATTATTATTATTATTATTATTATTATTATTATTATTATTATTATTATTATTATTATTCATTTACAGTAAACTAAAACTATATAATAAAGTACATGGCCTCAACTTCTACTAATTAGTAGAAATGGGCCGCAGGCAGTCACGCGAAATTTTACATCAGCTGTGCGATATCTAGGGAAGTCTTTTCAAGACTTCGAAAATTCTGGCAACTCATCCTGTCACTGAGGAGTATCTATGATAAATTGTAAATGATTGCAATTCATAAAAATAATCCTTTCTTTCTTTGTTTCTTTCCGAGAGGTGCAGTAATCTCTTATCAATATTACATGCTATTTCTTGGTCTTTACGTTTTAATCTGCAGATCCAAATCGCTCCTTTCGGCTCGGGCAGTTAACACATATATCCTTGCTTACAAGAAACTTACTGCAATAATTTGAATAAAATGAGAACTTTAAATTTATTTCGTGTGCGAATGGCACTGATTGTAATGATTTTATTGTTTTAATTTTGTAATTAAGGTTAATAAGATGCTCAGAGTAAGAGTTTATTTCAAATGAGAGCCTTTCGTTGGCTGGTGCTAAATTTATAAGTTACTAATAAAAGTCCTGAAATGAGAACTAAATATTTGTATCGTGTCCTTCCGTAATCTTGAGGCCAAGTTTGAACATCCAAAAATATGTAGAAATAGAAACAGTAGCTGAGGTTAATAAAGCCGTTGCCATTTCTTTAAATTCCTTTCAATTTGCTGAGAATCGCTCTACCCCGACCTCACTCGTTCCGAATGTTCATGGGACAAGATTCCTTGCCGCCAAGTTACATAACACACATTTTACCTTCTTCTACTATCAGGACTCCAGAACTAAAGAGTCTGCAGTTTTCTGGTTGTGTGTGGAGGTCGTGTTGGATGCATCTTGAGGCATCTTGATAGAGCAAAGTATAATCTCCAGATCAGCAAAGTATAATCTCACTGGATGATGGCGCATTTGTAAAGTTGACGACGCATTGAAAATTGGTGCTACTAAACAAAATAGGGAGATAGAGTTGCCAATCTTGTGGTTTTTAAATGCATCTCATGCCAAGTTTATGTCATTAGCTCTGTGGTGAATGTTTTTCCCCTTGGATAAATCTGGTGCTTTTAAAATAAACGTACGTGGGGAGTTCAATAAGTAACCAATGTTTTTTCTCGGCCAATTTTGGTTGGAAAAACCTGGCATTGCTTGTGAAACATTTTCAAACATTCCCGCTTCGTCTCGTAAAGTTTCATTGACTTCCGATAGGTGACAGCACTATACGAGCTTTTAAAATGGCGTCTGAAACGGAGGTGCGTTCCAAACAACGTTCAGTGATTGAGTTTCTTTTGGTGGAAAACCATGGCATCTCAGATATTCATAGCCTTCCTCGGTAGCGTAGATGGTAGCGTGTCTGCCTCACGTTCAAGAGGTCCCGAGTTCGAATCTCGGTCAGGGTGAGTTACCTGGATAAGTTTTTTCCTAAGCTCCATGGACCCCGGATTCATTTGAGAATCATTTCCTCCATTTCATTCATCGTCTGATATGATTAAATGTTGGAGGACGTAAATTACACAAAAAAAGAATATATCAGATATACATAGGCGCTTGCAGAATGTCTACGGTGATCTGGCTGTGGACAAAAGCACGGTGAGTCGTTAGGCTAAGCGTGTGTCATCATCGCCGCAAGGTCAAACAAAACTGTCTGATCTCCAGCGTGCTGGGCGGCCGTGCACAACTGTGACTCCTGCGAACACTCTCATTCGAGATGATCGCGGGATCATAAACACCTCAGTGCTCAACTTGACATCCCTGTTGGTAGTGCTGTCACAATTGTTCATTGTCGGAATTCTAATCCACAAATTATAATATATCGGAATTGGTTAACTTTGCAATACATTATTGTAATTGACATTATTTGTGTACTTTAACGAGTTCTACAGCTGCTGTGTAGTAACTTTTCGTTTATCTCTTAAATAACTTCATGTCTGCCTGACAGTGAACAGAGACGTTAAGATGAGAAGCTGGAATAAACTTTTTCGATTTATTTTGAACTAAGTTTTATTTCAACTATTTATTAAAAGCTTGAAATGATAATTCATTTGGGAGGTGCGGACCTCCTGGACCCCCTCCCCCTTAAATACGTCACTGCTTACCAATATTTCGTTTCTTCTTAGCTTCCTCTTCCATAACTATATTTACAAAACCGTTAAATAGCTTCATGGAACGCTTCATAATATATCACAATATATCTCAGTAGATACTAGTAAGTTAGTATATTTTGCATTAATATATTCACACATTTCTTATGGCATCGAGCTGTGGGGACACACTTCCAAATTAAACTTTAACAGAATTTTTCTCCTACAGAAAAGAGCTATCAGATACCTGGCAAAAATAACACGTACGATTTCATGCAGGACTTATCTTAAAAAATTAAACATACTTACTCTTCCCTGCATATTTATTCTGCGAACAATAGTTTTTGTACATAACAGGAATATAACCTCTACAAATTCCGATGTCCACACACATGAAACAAGCGGAAAGAATAACTATATAATTAAAGGTCACAGGCTAAAACTTTTTGAACATAACCCCCAATACTTTGGTCCAAAACTACTTAATAAGCTTCCGGAAAGCTTAAAAAATACTGTGTCAGCTGCTAAGTTTAAATCTAAACTGACTAAATTCTTGTTAAGCAGAGCCTATTACAGTGTAGATGAATATTTTGATGACAACTTCGATGATTTTGAATAATTATGTTTTGTATCTATGTATGTGTGTGTGTGTGTGTGTGTGTGTGTGTGTGTGTGTGTGAGAGAGAGAGAGAGAGAGAGAGAGAGAGAGAGAGAGAGAGAGAGAGAGAGAGAGAGAGAGAAGATGAATGACAAATTTTTTGACATTTCTAATCATTTGCTTCTAAGAGAGACTATGTATTACAAATTACATGGCTTAGTTGTGTTCAAATGTATAAATATTTCCTTATAAGATCTTATAATTGATAAAATAATTATATATTATTATGTCCTGTATTAAGTTGCAATAAATATGAATATAAACATAGTCAGGGGTGGCTTCTCAATGGGGTAGCATGTTTAAGCTACAACCAAAATGTTGGTTCTCCCTTTAATGCAAGGGCATGTTCCATTTGGAGTTAAGTTCGACCTTGTCTAGTGCAGGGGCCCTCTGCGCGCTGTATTGTTTGCAGGTGCCAAGTAGTTCACTCTCAGTTGCAAACCACTGGTATACAATGGGGAAATATAGGGCAGGATGAACCTATGGAGTACCGAGGCAAGTAGGGGGGAAGGGCGGGGCTTATGGCTGCATAAGGTTGGTTAACCTAGCAGCCAGAGAATAGTGAATGCCAAGCCTTCTCCTTCTGTTTTCAGCGCTACCTATTATTCTCATATTAAATGTTCGCATCGGTCAACTATTACCACAGATTACTATTACCTACCAGAGCATAGCCACATGTTTTGTGCCGTGTTTTGTTAGCTGTGCCGTGCTTTGAGTAGTGAATAAGAGTGATTTATTTAAATAGAAGTATATTGTTTTATATAAGGAGAAACAATGAATTCCATAAAGCGTCTATTAGCACATCCTTTTTAAAAATGAGCTTAGAAGAAAAAACCGAAAATAAACGACTTGGAAGCCCCACGCCAAATATAAACATCACATAGGTAGTCAAAACAAAAACAAGATTTTTCAACAGGAACTTTGACAACAATGTATATGAGAAATATAATTTGAGGTGTGGTTGTACTATTAAAAATAGCCTGTTTTGCTTTCCTTGCGTTCTCTTTGGCGGTGAAGATCCGTGAACAAAACATGCTTTGCAGCATCTTCATGATCGCGCTAAAAACACGTAACTTAAAAACTGCACATGAAAAACACAGTTTTGCTATGCTTGACAATGTAAATTGGGCAAAGCAGATGGACAGTGCATATCGGAGAACAATTGAAGAACACAACCAGAAAGTGGCTCAAAATAGGTATGTTTTAAACATTATTGTTAACTGCATTAAGTTTTGTGGAGCCTTTGAGTTAGCTCTACGAGGACGCAATGAGTCAGCTACGTCAAACAATCCTGGTATTATTCGAGGACTGATAAACTTCAGTGCAGAGCTAGACTGTGTTCTGAAAAACCTATTTGGAGAATGCTACAGTGTTTAAGGGAACCTCCAAGACAATCCAGAACGAAATCTTGCAATGTACACTTGAAGTCTGTCATGAAGAGATATCAAGTCCATTTTTAGCTGCATAAATAGAAGAGTGTTATGCTCTAGTGTTTCTGAAATACGCATGTTGTGTTATACGCTGTGAATGACCGTTAACATGTGCATACAGCAGTCTATGGTGTCAGGCTAAAACAACCGTTTGTTACTTTAAAAATATTAAATTGCATGGATAAATTTGTGAACCACCGATTTTCAGAGCCACCAGCCGCCCCTGATAGTCATAGCAGCTCTTTCTGCAAACGTGTGCACTTTTATCACATTGCCTGCTCATTGCCGCGTTGGTGCCTGCCTTGCATGTCGCCGTTTCTTTGAATATATGAATGCCTTTTGTTTATTTGACACATACAACGAATGCAGCAAGTTAGATGATTGCGGTTTCTTTTAAAAATTGCCTTCAACCTCCTTTACATTTATCTCGCTTTGACCCTCGATGTAAACCCAATAACAAAAAAGTTTCTCGCTGCCTACATTTTCTAGTACGTATATATAGCATTTTCCGAAATTATTTAATGTAAAAAAAAAACTATAGCACTCGTTTGACTTAAGATGGAGAATTCAAACTTGGCAGGTACGATCACAGTAGTCTTCTCTACCTAAGAAAAATTGTTGTAGTATTATAGTAGTAAGCTTTATAGTTATCGCTTGATGAATATACAAATAGGAAATATCGGACTCTTGCCGAAAAAAAAAAAACATTTTCAAATTTTTTTTGGGACCATAGAACACTCTTTTCTACATGAAAGTGTCTAAAAGCATTAAAACATTGTTATCGAATTTGACAATAACTTTTATCAGAACCTCAGCCAGTTACATTAATAATCAGCGAAACATTTACACCACAAAATGAACTGTAGCAACAGACTGTGAACATTTTTGAGTGACTTTGCGTCATATACAGATGCTAATGGAGAAAATCCATTTACTGAAATAGTGAAAATTGCCGTTTTGATCCTTTCCTTCTACATTCGAATGTAGATGTTGAAAGGGTTTTCAGTCAAGTAGTTCTAATAAGAATAGAGCGAGATAATCTGAAAGAAAAAACTTTGCATTCCATTCTGGCAATAAGATTTGGACTTATAAATGCAGGGAAAGTTGTTGCAATTATGATTTTAAAAATTCAAAGAATGCTGGGTTACGGTTCCCTAGAATAATCATTCTCGAAAGACAGTGCAGTTTTGTGGAGGACAATTTCAAATTGAGTACAATATACATAACTCTCACAATAATACTTTACATGGTTCTCGTCGTGTAACATTGTATAATTTTACATTACTTCCAGGCCGTTGTAATTATTTCAAGTTTCAAAATTTACATATTTTTATATAACTAGTTTTCATACTTGTTAAACTCTTTATACGACGAGAGAGATATCGCATTTTTCCGTGCTTGTTAGTTATGATGTGGTTATGATTCTTTTTAAGGAACGATCGGTACGTTTTCATTTGCTGGGTTGGCAATATGGATCACAATAAACAGTGGACATGCTCAATGTGGAATAGATTTTGTTTCTGTCAGTCAAGAACTTTTAAGTCTACTAACTATAAAGGTGTTCAGCCAAATTGTGTTCCCACATGGTCGTAGCATAAACAGAATGCTGATTATGTTTTTATCTTTGCACTTGTGAAGACGATTTTGGCATTTTGAGTATGAAATAATCTCAGTAGTGGAAACGAAGGTATTGATACATAATGGTAGTTTTAATTTGAACGTAGTATGTAACATTGTGGTTGTGCCCTCCAATGTAATCCGTTCTTGAAGCATAAATAAGACATGTAGGTTTTCCAAAAAGGCTTAGCAGTGCCAATGCGAGATGGCACCGAGCAGTAAAAAACCAAACCAGAATATAGCAGCATATACCTTCAGTGTATTGCCTTGCCTTTCTAAATGTGCCAATAAACACATTATAATATCAAGATTTCTCCCATTGGCTCTTTGTGAATGCAGGATGGCATAAACAATTTGTTCACCACGGAATGATAAATATAACCTAAATCCTAAAAAAGTTAGTGGGGTAATGAATATAGAATTAACATGCATCATAATATAAAATACAGAATTAAGGGTAAGGAATAAATGCATTAATCACAACATAGCATTATTTACTTTTTGTGTCCATGATTTCTGAAGTACTTGGTTGAACTTTGCATTGGGATGATGTTAACTAAGGATAACTTTCAATAATCTCATTGGTTATTAAGTGCTGGCCATCTCTTTTTTGTTTTCTTTTTTTTTTTTTTGTTTGTTCGTTTTTTGTTTTTTTTTTTAAATAATTTCAAAAACAGTACACCTTGGCAACTCCGATTGCAAAGCTTCTGAGTCCACATATGGGCCCACCCCAAAGAATGCAGCTAAAATTAGCAGAATAGCTAAAGAGTTGCTGTTAGAGTTGTTTTTAGACCCTTGATCTACCAATTGACCTTTTCTGGGATGCTTTCTTTTATGAGGAAATTAAAATCATAATGTCAGCATGAGTGGAAGCAAATGTCTGTAATTGAGGGACTGAAATCCATTAGATTGCTGACAGTACTGGATCTTTGGGGTTTTGCTTCATAGAATCTTTAACTTTTATGCTTTGTCATCCTCTGCTTCTAAAAGGCATCCCTTAGCTACGCTTTGCACTAGAGCTGTCAGTCAGTCATTCAGCTGGGCTTTGCAGCGTAAGGCATAATCCTGGGCTACACTTGGATGTTTTGTTAAGCATAGTTTGACAGCTCTGGAGTTGCGAATCACATAAACACAATATCATAAAATTGCCATTGCATCATGGTGAAATCAGATACATTTTCTGGGACATTTCTGTCAGATAATCATTATTTACGATGTATCTGAGATGGTGTTATTTTGCCATCTGGGTCCCCAAATCCTACCTGTAGGGAAGAGTGCAAAACAATGTTATATTTGTAAAACACAATTTACACTATTTTAACTTCAGTTTACACACATTTAAGATGCTCATATCTGTTGCTTCTAAAAAAATCAGTTGAAATTTTAAAGGTAAAAGAAACAAACTGTTGACAGTAAAGTAACGTTCAATAAGTTATAATAATTAGTAACTAAATTTCAAGTATATATATTCTCAAATAATAACAGAATTATAAATACAAATTACCTGATGATGCAAATGACAGATTTGTGAAAGTAACTCTGTAATGATATACTTTAAGATAAATAAAGCTTAGTTACCATTTATTATAACTTATCAAATTTTGAAAGTTTATGAGGAAAAGAAAATGATATGAACGTTGTCATATTATTAAGAAAAACATTTAATTGTAAAGAACTATTTGTAGTCTGTTTTTAAACTCAGAATAAGTTACAGAAGTAGGCTGGTAATTTAATTTACTTAGGATGATTTGGTAGTGTTAACATAAACATCACTTTTTTTTTTTACTCTCTGTTAACATGTTTTGGGAATATGTTAACAAAAAGTGATGTTAGTGTTACTAGTACATATAAATAGGCTAGTAATGTTTCACATGCACTAAAAAGAACTCAGTATCTTTAGAAGTATAGAAAGCAGTTCATATTTTGTTCTAAGATTACCAAAACTCGCACACAAAAATTGTTTCTTTTCTGTTAAGTAATATACTTGCACAGCTTTCATCTGTTCATTTATTACTTTTGTTACACAAATCGTACTATCGAGAAACAATACCAGTGTACTAGTCCCTATGAGTATGATCTTCAAAGTTATTGCTTGCTCTATCTGTTCTTTTAATCTGCATGATGTGCTATCTTTCTCTGCCTTTTTTCCGCTGTTGATTTTAGCTTTGGTTTTGAACTGAATTTAGTAGTACAGTCACGCTGTTCAAACGGTTACCATGGATTTATGTTTGGTAATAGATACCTCTCAGATAACGCACTGATTACTCCACGTGGAGTAAACATTTTATCTGTCATTTGTGATTCCTGCAAATTCCATTGGCTGAAGTGATGTGTTCATTGGTGCTTAGCACACGAACGGAAGGCGCATCAGTACCTCTCTCACTCTTACAAGAATAATCAGTGCGTTATCTTGTTAACAAAGATAAATCCATGGTAACCATTCCAGCAGCGCGACTATAACAAAAGAACCATTGGAATTTTCATTGAGCTGCAATATCTGATAAATGTCATATTAAGATTCAGCTGTCCATGTTCTCTGCAGCTGTCAGTCCTTTAGATTATATTTTGCTTCTCATATTTTTGTACTTTTAGTTTCAGTAATAAACTTTTAAACTCATTTATGTAAAAAATTTATAATCCTCTGGTCATTCATGTACATACATAATGAGGTTCCTGTTAATATTAGTATAATGAGTCTAAAATTTGCAAAATTATATTTTGTCTAAATATTCTGGATAATGTAAAATAACAGTTGCTTCTTCCCCAACCATTATGTGAAATCATAAAATAAAACTTAGTGCATCTGATAGTTTTCTCTGTTCATGTGTACCCAACTTAAAATCTAAAGCCTAAAAATTTGTTTGCTGCACCCATATGAGTTTCTGTATCTTGCAAAACTATTCTTACAAATGTTTATTTCTCTGCTTTCTGTTAATTGTGATTGCTTATTGCTAATTTTTTTTGTAGGTGCAATGAAAATATGGGAATACAGTAGGCTTCGAACAATAGTCAACCTTTTGTAAAGCTGATCGCTATGTGATGCCTTTGAAATTCTATTCTCTTTGCTTGGTCAAGAGATCAAAAGTGAATAATGGGTTTTCATTTGAAAAAAGTATTGAAAAATTCAGATAATTGATAAGGAATATATCTGAAATGGTTCCATTTATTAAAGAAATCTATGACACGTAAATTGGTGTTTTAACAAGATATACGTTTGTTGGAAATTAATTGTTCTTTCACACTAGCCGTGTGTAGGACGCACTATGAAGGTGTAGAGTCAGAATGAAAAATTCAATGCCATAGCCGGGATTTGAACCACGGATCTTCTGGTTTCCGTCCAGCCGCACTACCATTGTGAATTATTAATTAATTAATTGTACCTAATAGTGGTCCGAACTATAAAGCCCGGGCCTTAAAGTACTTACAGCATAGTAAGTCGCCATTAAGGTAGTTGTCTCATGTGTTTATGAGAACTCCTAGTGGTTTACCGGGAGAAACACGAGTCAGATGGAGAATTTAATGTCATGTCGGCACGTTGGCCATAGTAGCACAATGGTAGTGCGGCTGGACGGAAACCAGAAGATCCGTGGTTCAAATCCCGGCTATGGCATTGAATTTTTCATTCTGACTCTACCCCTTCATATATACGTTTGTTGTTCAGAAAGTGTCCATCTCTTATGGTTTCCAAGTTATGCAAAAGTCATCCAGAACATAGAGGACTTTTGAGGATATTCCCAGAAAATTCAAGATATAGATTCATTTATCATGAAAGTATCTTAAACATGTATTTCAATTAAAATCGTTAAGGAGCTATTTTTGAAAAAATCAAAATTTTCAAAAAGGTTGCCATGTAAAGAATAGTTTCAGGGGGAAGAATTTAATTGCAAAATCTTTGTCATATCTTGGAATACCCAAGTTTGATATTTGACCGACTTTTCATTTTGTTCTGATGTTCATACACGTGCACGCCTTTTTCAAACTTTCTTTTTGCAGGGGAAAGGAATTCAGGTTATCTCAAAACATGTATTTCCTCTGATTCTTGGTATCAAAGTTTTGGTTAAGTACATAGTAGAGGAAGGAAAAATTGACTGCTATCCATTAATGTATATTATCTTTGCTTTTATAGCAAAACTAATGCTGATTACTGTATTTTTTTCCTTCCTATTTTTTCAGAATTTGAAATGGAGTCCAGAGATGATACTGGTATTAATGAAATGAATATTAAGCAAGAAGTTAAGGAAGAGCCTTGCATAATGGAAGAAGCGGAAGAAATAATTCGGTTTGAAGAGATTCTTGTTCCAGCTATAGAAATCAAGAATGAGGAGGTTCCTGATTCTTCAAGTTCTGAAATGATGGAGGATCACAATGCCACAAATCAGCAGCAAAAATTGTATGCAGAAATAAACATTAAAGGAGATCAGGATAAATGGCCTGAACAGAATGAGGCTATACTAGGATTCGAGCCTCATACTTTAAATACCAATTTTCCAAATAAGATAAAGGTAAGATCTAAAAAATTTAATAATTCATAAGAGGAAAACCAAAGCATTCTATTGATACAATTAGCTTTGTTGCATTGTTTGGTTTAAGGGATAAGATATATCTTTCAGAGAAAAAATCTGCATTTTGCAGTTAACTTTTAACCATTCTACTGCATATATACTTCAGGTTGGGAAAGAATTGCTTTTGACATGTTTTAAGGATGGAGACGAATATTTTTCAAGAAATTCTTCTCATCCCAACAACTCTCTCATGAAACTCCCTCATAGTTGCTACATTTGCTGTAATGAGCTTTCAACCAGTCATTACAGAATAGCCCTGATGATATGGATGCTGGTTCCTGTAAAATACAGTGTTATGTAAGTCACCCATACATAGCAGCTATCACTGCAGTTACTGAAACAAACATTAGATCTGGTAGCATTGGTGACTCATAAGCACTCTCATAAGGTCATTTCGTAGTAAATAGATCCATTAACACATCAGATAGTTCAATCTCCTCTCCCCTTCATTCCCTGCTTGCCTTCTTGTGGTGGGCAAATAGTACTGTATTCTCTTATTCCCATTTTACCTTTGAGGAAATATGAAGTAAGGCCATTTCTGCAAATGTCTATCTCAATTAACATGAATTAGAAGAATAAGCATTTTTAGAAATATTTGTACAAGCAGAGTAGAGAACATTATGTAAGTGAATGATTTCTTTTTTTTTTTTACCTTCCAATTCAGCAACACATGCAGATTAAACGCGTCAAAATTACTATTCCAGTAACATCCAGTCATGCCAAGCTTCATTCCTATATTAATAGTGTGCATTAAAGTCACTTGTTTTTTTATTATTTGGGTAATTGCTACCAGTCTTTGCAGATCTTTGTAATGAGGTAATATTGAGTTGCAAACTAATATAATGCTTTCACAAGAAGAACCAACAAGCAGTGGCTCTGGAAGTTCAGATAACAGGTTTCTAAATAAAGGATATAATAATGTGGAATTACATTAACTTTTTTTTATTAAGTATTTATTTATAGTTGCCTTAACCATGTAGGTCTTATCGCAACTCCTGGTTTACATATTACAGGTTACATTTACATTATTACAATACATTTACATGTATTATTGTTGAACAACAGTGAAGATTTTAAAGACACACAAAATACTAACATTTAAACAGTCATAGTTTTGAAAATAATCCAGTGTCTTTTAAGAATTTAATGGTGTTATCAATAGATGATGGCTACGAGACGGCTTCTTTGATCTTGTTGGGAATACCATGGTACTGATGAAATGAAGCATGTTTCCTGAAATATTATGTTTCATCAATGTTTCAACTACATTGTCTTTCCACACCACGTCGTATGCCGTCTGAATATCTGAACTAACTGTAATGAGGTGTTGGTTATTGAGGAAAGCATTTGTATTCTAGACTTATCAACATATCTGTAGTTGAACGAGTTTTATGAAAACCGCTTTGTACATCGCTGAAAAAGTTTATATGTTCAAAGTACCAGCATAATCTATAGTTAATAATTTTCTCCATCAGCTTGCATATTGTATTCGTCAAAGCAATAGGACAATAATTTTCTGGAATCGAGCTGTCCTTTCCAATGCCACTGGTCAGGAAATACCTTTGAAATCCATATGTGGTTGAAAATTGCCCAAAGATAATTTAGAGCTTTAACTCGTATGAAATGGAGTCTGGGCCTGGACTAGATTTACCGCACTTGTTTAGTTCTGTCATAAGTTCCTGTAACTATATATCATTATATGAGTAGTTCGTATCGGTCGCAGTTTCCTTTAGTTTTATTGGTCCTATAGTTTCTTTCATTTGGAAGAATTCAAGCTCATAATTTGTGTTACTGGAGATTTCTGCAAATTTGTTTGCTAGTTTATCCACTATATCTTCGGGTTGATCTAGGATTGATCAATCAGCAGGATTTCTTAAAGATGCTACTGAAGTTATTGTATTTGCCGCTTATTCTTGGTATTTTATTCCACATGACTTTCTGTGGAATTTGCAATGTTAAGGAGGAGACAAATAAGCAAGATGACTGTTTGCTTTGTTTTGTTTTCCTTGCTTTGGCACAATGTTTCTGAAAATTAATTTTGTTTTCAAGTGTAGAATTTCTTTTGTAGAGATATAATGCCCGGATCTTGTTTTTGATAGTTTCTTTAAACAAATCATTCCACCATGGTACTGTTTTCTTGATGGGGTGCTGAGCTATTTTAGGGATGGTCTGATCATATTAACTTTGTTTGAATAGAAAACTGATATTTTGATGTATTTATTTTAAATATTTTTGACCACTTGCGTAGTTGCCTAACATAATGCTTTTTAAATCCATACCAATAAAAATTATCACATTGTAAATAATAATAATACTAATGTTAGTAATGTACTAAAGCAGTTCTATTTTCTCCCATTATTTCTAAGAAAAGAGGTTTCAATTAAATTGTTTTTCATGACTACCTTTCACAGCCTTCCTATCCTGTTTCAAGTAAAGAAGCTTACTGTCTGTCTGCAAGCTGATGGCATAGCAAATAAAGTAAATAACTGAATAACATTTAACTTTCATTATTTTGAGTGACTTCTTTGTTATAATCTGGCGTGAATACACATTCCAAGTGATGTCATTATTGCAACCAGAACTACATCTAGATTCAGATATTGCCATGTAACTAAAATTGTTACTCACATTGCATTCCTCTCAGGAGTTATGAGCTGATGGACAAACAGTAAAAAGATAAACAATATTCCACTTAGCTTTTCCTGGAACTTTTGTTTTCTGTTGGATATTACGTTGAAACCAAGTGTAAAATAAACTTCTGCGTGTAGGCAAAGAGAAACAAAATTGAACTGCTTTTTTGTTTCAGAATGCAACTTCAAGAACAAATGACAGAGATGAGACTTTCATATTACCAGACTCTTCAAGGTAAGGATGTAATACTGCTATGGAACAACATATTAGAGGAAATGTCAATGAAATATGCACTTAGCACCATTTATAATAAGAAACATAAATGTTATATACTTGTTTGGTAATATTTAAAATGTTGTTAACATTTTCAAATATATCCCCATAGTCTAATTGAGAGTTTCTGTGATTATATGCAACATCATTTTAAATGTCTTTCTTAAAATCTTTACTTTCTCAATGTGTACCTAGTGGGTAGACAGTTTTGCATTCCACCCAAAACCATTATATATAGATTTCACTAGAAACAAAGAAAAACCCAACACGAATATGTAGAATGTGCAGCAGTATGCGTAATGCTAGGTGCAAGAAGATATGAAGGGAATCTAGATATGTGTGCACTGACTGCAGCGTAACTTCTTGTGTTGATCCTTGCTTAAGATTTTTTCGTACAGCAACAAACATAAACAAATTGTATGCATTGAACATTTTACGCATTCTAAATTTTATGCATAAAAAAATTAATAAGCTTGCTGGGCAAGGTAGAGTAACACAGCCTTTGGTTTCAGGAAGTTAGCAGGGATACAATTTTCCGGGCATCATTGTCATGTTAGGTTGCACTGCACTCTTATCTCCAGATTTTTTGTGAGTGTGCATGCTTGAGATTTTGCTGCCAAGAAATGTCTTCCGTGTACTACCTTGAGGTATAGCATTTCTGCCAAAATACACCAAACATACTTATTAGCTAATAACATTTTGCTTCTACAGTCATTTTTACAAAGATCGGATGAAATGTTTCAATATTCTGTAATACAGGGCTATGATGTTTTGTCGCAACTCCTAAAGCTTCATTGTTTTAAATTTTCTTCGTAGGGCATACCACAGTAGATTGCAAAGTAATTCAGCGTGATCGACTGTGAAAGAATCAATACTTTTTGAGTTGTTTTAGGGTGCACAAAATCATCATGATCATTTTTGAGTATAAATTGGAAGTGAAATTTGTGTGTGTTGACGTTACCTGGTCATTTCAAATCAGCCTAATAATGGTGACTTCTTTAAGATCTTGTGTAAGTGACCCATATTGGTTTTGTTACATCTGTTGCGCTCTAACTCAAAAGCAGGAGAGAGAACTATCTTATCTGTGGAAAAAAATCGTATCCGTCTTATTTTGTATAAAGTTTAGAGACCAAGACAAAACTTTTGAAAGAAATTGTTTATCCAAACCTAAAATCAGCCATAAGACCAATACCACATAGTCCTAACATTCCTGTGCCTGAACCACCCACTACTTTAGGATCCTCATCATCAGGTGAAACTTGAGATCGTGATTATGACTCCACACTCATAAAACGTAAACCAGAGCAGTTTGCATAAGAAGAACTGAATGATTTGGTAAGAGATCTGGGTCTCAATTAAAGGATAAACACATTATTAACATTTGCTTATCCCAGATAATAGTCAACGTTCTATTGGTTTCAATCAGAGAATCAGAATTTTGTAGTTCACTACAAAAGGCTCTCTTGTTTATAAGAACATTGAAGGTATGTTATCAATATATGGTGAATGAATGGAGGTTATTTATAGATTCTAACAGAAGCAGCTTCAATTTACTTCCACACATTGGAAACAAGTATGGTTCATTGCCAGTAGCATATTCTGTGCATTTAAAAGAAAGCTATGATAATATGGAGATGTTTCTGAAGGTAACCTGACTATTTGAAACACTAATGGGTTATATTTGGAGACCTGAAAGTAACAGGAAGGCTGCCAGGACAACAGTCAAGCTTTATGAGTTTTCCTCATTTTCTGTGCCTCTGTGGTAGTTGTGCTCATGAATCAAATTGGGTAAGAAGAGAATGGCTTACCAGAACAATGAATCCTGTGGAGAAAAAAGTGATAAGAGAATCCCTCTCATGAAACAAGAGAAAATCATCATGCTACCTCTTGATATTAAACTAGGAATCATGAAACCGTTCGTCAAAGCATTGTCTAAAGATGATGATTGTTTTGATGATATAAGTACCATATTTTTCACTCTCTGAGGCTAAACAAAGAAGCAATATTTGTGGAATTGAACATTAGAAGTTTGATGAATGATAAAGTACAGGGTGGCGCACGAAATGTCATACATTGAAATTGTGTAATAAATATGTTAATTGTGGGTTGGCAACACTGGAATGATGTGACAATTAGCTGTAGTTCATGCATGGTTCAACAGATTGTCAATATCGCGCATGCGTGACTCCAATGCTTCAGTTTAGTAAAATGGCGGGCAAAGGCCGGTTGACACTAGAACAAAAATTGAAAACTTTTATGCGGAAACGAAGAGCATAGCAGAGACACAACAACAGTTTTGTGTTCATTTTCATACGAGGTGGGCCCCCTGCAGACAGACAATGTATAGACTAACCACACAATTTGAAACTGACGGCCATATTTTAGAGCAAAAGCGACCTTGTATCAACACAATCCTTAGTCCAGAGAATATCAAGGCTGTGAGAGTGGCTTTGACATGAAGTCTCAGGAAATCCACGAGACGAACTTCGGCCGAAATGGGCATCTCAAAGTTTATTTCAAACAATCCTTCATGCTGACCTGAAATTATTCCCATATAAAATGACAGCGTTGCACAAACTGACGGAACATGACAGGTACGGCAATTACAGTTTGTGACTTCAGCTCTTGCAAATGATGACGCCGTGATTCATAACACATGGTATTCTGATGAGGTGTACGTTCATTTGAAGGTAGCATCAATAGGCAGTATATCAGATTTTGGGCACAAGAACCTCCTGGTGTTGTACATGAGATCGAAAATTATGGAGAAAAAGTTAGTGAATAGGGTGCCATATCGATCCTTGGATTCATTGGGCCAATCTTTTTCAACGGCACAGTTACGGTGCGCACTATTTGGACATGTTGCAGAACAATTTTCTTCCACAACTTAATGCAACAGGGTTACCAATGGAGACTCAATGGTTTATGCAAGATGGAGCTCATCCACATACAGCAAACGTTATTCTTGATTTCCTGCACCAACATTTCGGGTTCCGTGTGATGTCCCATCGATATCTTGAACGTTTTCAGGGCAGTTCAATATGGGCACCACACAGCCTGGATATTAATCCCTGTGATTATTTCTTATGGGGATATTTGAAGGAGACAGTCTACCGCAACAAACCACGCACTCTGATGCAACTGTGAGCAGCTATCACAACCTTTTTCCAGGGAATAACAAGACATGTGTTTTAGAGTGGTCGGAAACGTCACAGTTCGTCTCGAAGAGGTGGTACGTCAACAAGGTGGACATTGAACATGTACTGCACGCTCACAGAGCATACACATTCTGATGATTAATGTAAAAAAGATAATATTGGCATGCTTTGGTTATTAAAAGTTATATCAACAATTTTCAATGTATGACATTTCATGCACCACCCTGTTTGAAAATATACTAACACAAGAATGCCTAGCTTGGACAGGATTTTAGAATGTGGTTGACAATTTCTTAGGGAATAGGGAACGCCCAGATTTCAAAGCTATGTTTGAAAATATGTGGACAGGTCTGAAATAATTTAGGATGCAATATGAGCCTTGAAATCCATTTTCTTCATAGCCATCTTGACATGTTCCCTGACAATTTTGGACATTTTATCAAAGAATACAGAGAAAGGGCTCGAGACATGAAAGAAATAGAATCATGATATCAAGGCATGTGCATTGAAGGGAAGATGGCTGACTGCTGTTGGTCTTTAAAAAGAGATAATGTAGAGCTTCAGCATAGAAGAAAATCTCGAAGACAAAATTTCATTGTGATTAGGCCTATAAACAAATGAATGTTATTTGATTTTGTTTACTGCATATATTTGTAAACAGTTTCCATGATGATTTGTGTTTAGGGGCACTCTACTGCAAGGTCATCAGCACCCTACAGCTACAAGTATAGCTGTAAGTGTCTTGATGAATATATTGAAATAACTTAATATTTTATAAATATTTCAGTTATTTATAGTATTACAGCTTTCTGATATGGGATAGCCGAAATCTGACTTCACATTCTGCAACAGAGGCTAGCAAATAATAAAAATCACCCTTCAGGTTTAAAAGCCTTAAACAAAAATTTAATTTTGCAACCCTATGTTACCAATGAAAATTATCTTGTTGAAGCATGCAATTTCGAAGACACCTTTAAAATTTAGAAACGTGTTAGTGAAAGTGCACAGCAGCTTTTAAGTTTAAAAAAGCTGTTTTTGTAATTTACATCCTCTAACATTTAGTCATATTGGAGGATGAATGGAATGGGTGAAATGATGTCCAGTAAGTCCGGAGTCCATGGAGCTGACATTCGTCTTCCAGGATAAGGGAAAAAACCCGGAAAAAACCTTATCCAGGTAACTCACGCTGACTGAGATTCGAACTGAGGGCCTCTTGAACGTGGGGCAGACACACAACCATCTATGCTACCGAGGCAGGCTATAAAAGTTTGGTGAAACATTCATGAAATTTGTTATTTAATATTTTTGTGAATTGAAGAGTGCAAAAATTTGCTTAAAGAACTCTTATTCTTTTGAATTGAATAGAACTTTATTCCTCTCAGATACTCCAGAATGTGGCTTAATTTTCTGTCATGTGTTGGTCATGTAATGCTTTTCCCTAATTTCTTCTAAACAAGCATGGGTAAAGTTCACAAAAATCCTATTTATATAATTGTGTTGCTGTATTTCAGATTACATATAGAATCTACATGCAGAAGGAGCACAGATAATATTGCAGTGTTAAAACAGAAGGACAGCTTAACTCTGAAGAAAAGCACTGCTGGTTATCACAGAGCTGTTAAAACCAATGTTCATGGAAATGTCTTCAGGAAATTAGGTAGTGGAAAGAAAATTAACTTTTTTTGTTTTAAACAAAATTATAAATGTACAATTTATGGGAAAAATTATGCATCAACTTCACATTTGGAGCTATACAGGTGTGAACTTTGCAAAAAGAGCTTTCCTTTAATATCCCACTTAAAAATGCACACATTTTTTCATGGAGGCAAGAGAACATATCGCTGCAAAATTTGTAAAAGAAATTTCATGTGGCTCTCTGGTATGAAACTTCATAGTTTCAGGCATGAGAGCAAGACATTTTATAAGTGTGAAGTTTGTGGGAAGAAGTTGATGCAGATAGCAGACTTGAAGAGACATAACTTTATGCATGAAGGTGGTGGGCCACATAAATGTAAAGTTTGTGATAAGAGCTTTTGTGCAGCATTACTCTTAAAAAGACATGTCTTGATCCACAAGAATAAGCAGTCACACAGGTCTCAAAAATTTGAGAAGCATTATATTCCACCATTCCAATGGGAAAGTAATAATGATATTAATGAAGACAAATACAGATGCAAAATATGTGGTAACAGTTTCACTAGGCCTTCCGAGTTGAAAGAGCATAATTTATTTCATGAAGACAAAAGACCTCACAAATGCACAGTTTGTGGTAAGTGTTTTACCAGATTGCCAGATCTGAATAGGCATAAGCTTATCCATGAAGGTAAAAGGCCACATAAATGTGCAATATGTGAGAAAAGTTTTTCTCAAGCATCTGTGTTAAAAAGACACGCTTTAATTCATGAGCAGGGGATACCATATAAATGTGAAATTTGTGACAAAAGCTTTACTCGTGCAACACATCTCAAAGAACATAATTTTATACATTTAGGAGAAAGACCATATAATTGTAAAGTTTGTGGGAAAGGTTTCATTCGTTTTTCAGATGTAAAAAGACACAACTTAATTCATGAAAACAAAAGGCCTTATAAATGTGAAATTTGTGAAAAGAGCTTTATACAGGCAACCCACTTAAAAAGACATAATTTAACTCATGAAGGCAAAAAGACTGTCTTGGTGCAAAATTTGTGAAAAAGATTTTTGTCTCATTGGATTGTTCAGAAGCTTTATGAGCAATTCTATGAGAAAGTATAATTTAATGTCGGAGGCCATTAGAAGAAAACTATTAATATAGCAGTTTTTCAAATTCAGATATACAGTGACAGTCTGCACTACAAGGGGCATACTATATTGTTTTGCACTTTATTGTTTCTTCTGCCAGATATGGTTCATAGTTCAATTGTGACAGCAGTGACATGTAACTAGTATCTTGTTCCACCGCTTGGTAGCAGTACTTGCAAAGGGGACAATGGATGCACACGTTACAGCCCAGTTCATAACAACACTTTCAGTGTAGCCGCAGACAACATGGAAAGCGCTATATAACTTGGTTCTTATGGAAAGAGGATGTGACCACTGCAGAAATTCATAGGCGATTGGTGGCAGTCTGAGGAGAATATGCACCTTCACGGAAAAGGCCAGTTCTGGAAGGAATATGACAGTGTCCACACCAGCCAACATTGCGCAGGTGGAACAGGCCACCCAAAAAAAAAAACAAATGTGTCACGTTTATGGGAATGGAGGCAGCCTCTGGACTTACCAGAAACATCCTGAAGCACATCGTGAACAACCACTTACAGTTGGGGAAGGTGTCAGTCAGGTGGATGCCTAAACTCTTGTTCTGCAGACCAAATGCAGAGGTGTATAGACATCTGCGGAGATCTTTTGCAACATCATGATCAAGATCCAGCAGACTTCATGTCGAGGATTGTGACTGGTGGTGAGACATGACTCCATTACCATGAGCCACAAACAAAACAATTGATGCAATGGAAGCATAAGGAGATCATCCTCATTGACCACAATTAAAAGCGCAGCATATGTGGCAACCCTTAGGTGCTTACATTGTGCCATTCAAATGAAGCGGCAAGGAAAATGGGTTAAAAGTATGCTTCTGGAGCAGCACAATGTACATCCCCACACTAGCCAAGAAACCACTGCTGCCATTGTTCAAATGGGGTTAACAGTGTAGCCACACACACCATACTCACCAGACTTGGCACATAGTGATTATCACTTGTTTGGGAACTGAAAAAACTTCTCTGTGGTCGCCATTTTTGCACATTTTGAAAAACTGGAAACAGCTGTCAAGGCATGGGCCGGGCTGAACATTCGAGCCCCTCCCTCAGGAAGTTGTTCGGATTGGGTTGGTCTCGAGGGGGCAGTGTGTTCCCGATACCCATGGGAAATTGGGTACCTCCGGCCAGGCTACGGCCGCCCAGAGGGGTAGAGGGTTGCCTCATAAGTCCCGGGTACTAGCCTGCAGAGCTAGTAGCTGGTATGCTAGATCACCGGCGGCCCTACCAAGGTTATTGGTAGCCAGTCCATTTTGGACCAGCAACTTAAGTGGCGTATCCACTTCCGTCCTGTCTGCTGTGTGCAGCAGGGGGGGGGGGGGGGCAGTTTATAAAATAGGTACTGTCCTATGGTAAAAACCTGAGAGGCCCGGGTTCTGATCCTACGGGTCCAGAACTGATGGGAGTAGATCCTCGAACTTATTGTCAAGTCATGGGCATTCCCATGTACTAGCCTGCATAGCTAGTAGGTGTGCTAGATCACCAGGCGCCCCCATCGAGGTTGTTCGGTAGCCTTCCCCTTTAGGGGTTGGCGCGCGTAAGTGGCGTATACACTTCCACCCGTCTTGTTTTCGGACCAAATGGGGGGGGGGGGGGGGCGCTTGTTAATCTTTAGGTCTTGCTCTACCGGAAAGCCTCACGGAGGTGTCGGGTGCCCTTAAGATACGGCTCGGTAACTCCCTGGTACAAGAGGGAGGTCAGTGACATCTGCCTTTGTAGACCCTACTCATAATAATGTCAAGGCATGGGTATGCAGCACTCCAAAAGAGTGCCACATCAATGGCAAAAGTGCATACAGTTACAAGGAGATCATGTTGAGAAGGTATGTAAGATCCTTTCATGGAAGTGTTGAAAACAGTGTTGTTGTATAAATTAAATTAATTGGGAGTCGATTAATAACACAAAACAACACTCACTTTTAAATTTTCCCGGAACCGGTTTCTGAGGCCTTCCCTCTATCTTCAGCCGGACATCGACTTGTTCTCATTGGTGTAGCTGGCAATATTTTGTCATCGGTCTCCTCTGGTGGCGGTTCGAGGAACTTGCTGAACAAATCTTTCTGGGGGATGTCGAAATTGAATACTTTGTTCCTATTTTTTTAAATAAAGATTTGTTCCCATGTGGACAGTTCTTCTTTTCCTGTTGTATGTTTTAGTAATTTTGGTTCTGGATTTATGTTGTGGTTTTTTTCCCAAAAATGCGTGGCAACTGCTGATTTTTCTAATTGTTTGTATTTTATGTTCCTAAAGTGTTCCTTTGCTCTTGTTTCTAAATTTCTTTTGGTTTTTCCAATATAAATTTGACTACAGTCACAGCATTCAATTTGATATATACCAGATTTTTTGTTAGATGGAATGGCATCTTTGATGTTTGAGCAAATTAGGTTTTTTAAGGAGTAATGGTTCACTGGAGCTAGTTGAATGTTTTGTTTTTTGAAGACTTTTTTGAATTTATCAAAGGCCCATGGATGGTAAGTGAATTTTTTGAAGATCATTTTAGTTTCTGTAGCTGAGAGGGTTGTGGTTTCCTTTAGTAGTTTCTTCTTTTTTGCTAAGTTCACTTTTTTGTCTACTAGTGATTTGGGAAAGTCATTTTTCTGTGCTATTTCAATAATTTTGTTGTATTCTATTTTGTATTCTTCTGCTGTGAGAGGGATGTTGACCAATCTGTGTGCTAAACTATTAAAGATTGCCTGTTTGTGGGATCTTGGATTGTAGCCATTAGATTTTATGTAGTTGTCTGTCTGTGTTGGTTTTCTGTAAATGCCAAAGTTTATTCTATTTTTATTTCTGATTATTTTTAGATCTAAAAATGGTAAATACTCGTCTTTTTCAACTTCTACAGTGAACTTGATGCTTTTTTCTTGAATATTTAAAAGTTTTAGTGCATCACTGATGTGTTTTTTTGGCACTATGGCAAATATGTCATCTACATATCTTTGCCAGAGTTTGAACATCCATGGGAAACCTTTAGTGATCCTTATTTCTAGTGCACTCATGTACAGATCGGCCAGGAAGGGTGATAAGGGGTTGCCCATTGCTAAACCAGAAGTTTGATGGAAATATTTTGTTTGAAACTGGAAGAAATTCTGTTCTATGCATCCAGATCCGTTCAGAAGAGCAAACAAAATATTATCCATTCATTGAAACAAAAGAATGTCATATACACCAAGGCAGACAAAGGTAACAAAATAGTCATAATGGATAAATCTGATTACCTTGAAAAAAATGGAAGAAATGCTAACTAACAGTGAATATGAAACCATTAACAAAAATCCATTAACAGCTTGCATAAAATCATTTGAAAAAACAATAGCAAAATCAAGTATAATATCAAACAAATATGCAGTTAAACCAGATAACCCAACCTTACCTAGACTTTATGGCTTACCCAAAATACACAAACCATCCATAACAATGAGACCTATAGTTAGCAGTATAAATTCACCAACATACAAACTTGCAAAGTGGCTAACAAACAAATTCAACTCATTTCCAAAATTCGATAGCCTAAGCATCAAAAACACCTATGAACTTATAGAACACATTAAGGATACTGAACTAAATGAAGAAGACACACTAGTCTCATTTGACGTTAAATCACTGTTTCCCAGCATACCAGTTAAACAACTCCCAACATTGATAGAAAAATGGCTCAAATCACTTGGAATGTCATCACTTGAAATTTCAGATTACATCAAACTTACCAAATTATGCATAGAACAGAATTTCTTCCAGTTTCAAACAAAATATTTCCATCAAACTTCTGGTTTAGCAATGGGCAACCCCTTATCACCCTTCCTGGCCGATCTGTACATGAGTGCACTAGAAATAAGGATCACTAAAGGTTTCCCATGGATGTTCAAACTCTGGCAAAGATATGTAGATGACATATTTGCCATAGTGCCAAAAAAACACATCAGTGATGCACTAAAACTTTTAAATATTCAAGAAAAAAGCATCAAGTTCACTGTAGAAGTTGAAAAAGACGAGTATTTACCATTTTTAGATCTAAAAATAATCAGAAATAAAAATAGAATAAACTTTGGCATTTACAGAAAACCAACACAGACAGACAACTACATAAAAGCTAATGGCTACAATCCAAGATCCCACAAACAGGCAATCTTTAATAGTTTAGCACACAGACTGGTCAACATCCCTCTCACAGCAGAAGAATACAAAATAGAATACAACAAAATTATTGAAATAGCACAGAAAAATGACTTTCCCAAATCACTAGTAGACAAAAAAGTGAACTTAGCAAAAAAGAAGAAACTGCTAAAGGAAACCACAACCCTCTCAGCTACAGAAACTAAAATGATCTTCAAAAAATTCACTTACCATCCATGGGCCTTTGATAAATTTTAAAAAGTCTTCAAAAAACAAAACATTCAACTAGCTCCAGTGAACCATTACTCCTTAAAAAACCTAATTTGCTCAAACATCAAAGATGCCATTCCATCTAACAAAAAATCTGGTATATATCAAATTGAATGCTGTGACTGTAGTCAAATTTATATTGGAAAAACCAAAAGAAATTTAGAAACAAGAGCAAAGGAACACTTTAGGAACATAAAATACAAACAATTAGAAAAATCAGCAGTTGCCTCGCATTTTTGGGAAAAAAACCACAACATAAATCCAGAACCAAAATTACTAAAACATACAACAGGAAAAGAAGAACTGTCCACATGGGAACAAATCTTTATTTCAAAAAATAGGAACAAAGTATTCAATTTCGACATCCCCCAGAAAGATTTGTTCAGCAAGTTCCTCGAACCGCCACCAGAGGAGACCGATGACAAAATATTGCCAGCTACACCAATGAGAACAAGTCGATGTCCGGCTGAAGATAGAGGGAAGGCCTCAGAAACCGGTTCCGGGAAAATTTAAAAGTGAGTGTTGTTTTGTGTTATTAATCGACTCCCAATTAATTTAAGGTATGTAAGAGCTGATGTGTAATGTGCTTACTATGTGAAGAAACAAATAAAGTGCAAAACAATATAGTACGCCCCTCCTATAATTCACTGGAGCATTCTTTTGGAATACAGTATTTAATCCATTAGAAACTATGTCTACAGTAGGTGACATCTTGCTTCTATGTACTGTCATGTTTGCTGTTTGATAGTTTTAAGTTAAGTTTTGCCTTATTTGGAGATACAAATGTGATAAACCTCTAAGTTATCTAAATGTTATTTTTCTTTTCTCTCTACTTAGTACATGGTAGGTAGAGGTCTTGCAATTGACCAAAAAATTCAGTACCAAAATTTTAGTGGAAATAAACTTTTGTTGGTACAAATGAATAGCATAATTCATAAAAAAGGTTGGTTAAATACTGAATTTGGTATTTAAATTCACCTTCCTAGAATGCACCATAAATATTTTCAAGAAAAATCCTCCTGCTCCAAACTCCCTTTACTTGGATTATTTTTCAAAACATTTTATTTTCTCCAAAATGGCTGTAATTTAAATACCATATGTGTAAGATATTTTCATACCAAATAAAAGTTATATATCCTGTAATCTTTGAGAATGCCCTCAGAAGTTTTCATCCTGTATAACTTTCTAATAACTCGCAAACTTTAAGAGAAAGATAAAATCTTACTTAAGAAAAAGGAAATTTAGTTCTTGTTAAAAACATAATGTAAAATATATTTTCTTATGAAGTGAACCACATTTGAAATATTTATTTGATTGAATTTTCCAGTATGTAAACTTTCTCAAATGGGAATTCATACATTTTTTTATCTCTTGGACATGCAAAGGAATGAAATTTTAAAGACAACACATAGCGATTAGCTGTGCTTAAAAGATTATATCCCCCACATACCTAGAGCAGAGGAGGGTATTTGGAATGGTCAGGAAATATGAAATACCTACCATGAACTAATCAAGGAGGACTCCCATGGTTCACTGCAGTGAGAGTTGACCTATTGTTATTTTGAATAGTTATAAATAAAAGCATTGGTAACAGTGAAGCTAATTTCATGTATAAAGACTAAACTTGAGTCATACCTTTTAAAACTTGGAACTCCACTCACGACCTAGTGAAGTTACAAGTTTTAAAAGGTATGACTCAATTTTAGTCTTTATACATGACCTATTGCTATTGCTATACGACTCGCTACAGAAGAAAGTGTGTTTTGCCACTTTCAAAAGTTTTTGCTGCTAAGTTTTCAAACATTTTAACTCACTATTAAGCAAGTAACTTGAAGCTTGATGATAAGCACAAAGTACACTAAAAGAATTGTAGCTTTTTTATACTGTGGTCATTTTTTAGCTGACATATGTTTTGTCTATTACTTTAAAGGTTAATTGTTCAAGATGGCATGTCATGTATTATGTAATATCAGGTATTTTATAATATTCCATATACCCTACAAAGTATACTGAATAAAAATAAAGTTAAAAAATGAGTTTTCAGTACATTAGTAGCTGAACAATTCTTATTATTTATATAAATAGTAACATAGCCTAATTTGAAACTAAAGTTTATCTTTTTAAAAACTAAAACCAATAAAATGCAAACAAAATGTAATTTTTCTGTTATTCTATATTTAGTCTATGGTTTGGACCTATAAACATTTGTTTTTATATGTATTTTGCCTATTTAAAACTAACCTTCCATTATTTAAAGAGTTATAAGTAGTCTTTAAAAATTTTTTTTTCTCAGATATGCCTAGAAAGAAGGTAGATGAGCAAAAAAAACGAAAGCTTTGGTGTCAGACACAGATGGCTAAGGCTATAGAAGCTGTTCGTGAGAAGAAAATGGGGTATCTTAAGGCATCCAAGGAATTTCAAGTTCCCAGGGCATCTCTCTTCCGCCTTGTCAACAGTAAGGAGCAAGATGCAACAGTAGCAGCCTCAACCAGCCTTGGTCGTAAGCCAGTGTTTCCTAAAGAACTAGAAGATGAGTTGCAAAAGTATTTAGTTGATATGGAAGCCATGTTCTATGGTCTCACGAAAAGAGATGTCTGCAGTCTTGCCTATCAACTTGCACTTCGCAATAACTTAGCCCATCCATTTAAGGATGAAATTGCTGGCAAAGACTGGTTCTACGCTTTTATGAAAAGAAATCCCCATCTTTCAGTCCGTAGGCCCACAGGAACCAATTTTGCCAGAGCCAGGGGATTTAATAAAGATGAAGTAGATAAGTTTTTTGACCTGATCAATATTACTTTAAAAAAACACAACTATCCTCCTAACAGAATATATAATATAGATGAAACTGGATTGTCTATGGTTCAAAGTAAAGTTCATCATATAATAGGTCTAAAATGAAAGAGACAAATTGGGTCCCTTATCTCAGCTTATGTGCCCTGTATCAGGGTATATTATTGTATTGGTTTGTCTCATAAATTCGTTCGATTCTTGTTACGTGTTTACGACAAAGAACACCTGCACTGTATGCCCGCATCACAACTACGGCAACGAAGTTGCCTAATTATGTAGGGGTAATCTGTTTACATACGCAAGGGCATCGAAAGTAAACAAGGCAGTGAACTTTTCAAAACAAACTTTATTTTGTGCAGTATGCACCATTATTATCAATAACATATCTCCATTTCTCAGGAAGCTTATCAATGCCATTTTTCCAAAATCTTGCAGTTTTATGGTTGACAAACTCTTCTACGGCGAGTCTGCAATCCTCCAAGGAAGTAAGGCGTTTGCCATTAATGAAGTTTTGCAGGGATCGGAATAAATGATAGTTGGATGGGGCAATGTCTGGAGAATAAGGCGGCTGAGATAACACATCCCAGTCGAAATCCCGTAATTTCTGACGAGTTACCATAGAAGTGTGTGGTTTGGCATTGTCTTGATGAAAGACGACTCCACCATTAGATGCTAACTCTGGCCTTTTCTCTTCTAGGGCAACCTTCAGACGATCCAACTGAGAACAGTATTTCTCTGAATTGATGGTCTCCCCAGGAGGAAGAAATTCGTAATAAATAATTCCTTTCCAGTCCCACCAAATGCACAGCAGAATCTTCTCAGGATGAAGCCCTGGTTTAGGAATTGAGAGTGGTGGTTCCCCTTTCTTACGCCATGACTTTCTCTTTTGGATGTTGTACACAATCCACTTTTCGTCTCCTGTAACCAGCTGTTTCAGAAAAGGGGCAGTTTCATTGCGTCTTATCAATGCGTCACAGATGGAAACGCGCTGAACTAAATTTTGTTCACTCAGTTTGTGCGGAACCCATACATCCCGAACATTTACGTAACCAAGTTTCTTTAAGTGCCTGGCTACAGTTGCATGAGATAAGTTTAGCTCCTGACCTACCTCCCGAGTTGTTATTCTAGGGTTGTTCGTAATCATGTCCTTTATCCTTTCCTCATCCGTAACCACAGGTCGTCCAGAACGAGGTTTGTCTTTCACAGAGAAGTTCCCAGCTCGAAATCAAGTAAACCATTTTTGACATGTCTGATTCGTCACTGCATCTTCTCCGTAAACAGCACAAATTTTCCGTTGAGTTTGTGAGGCTGTTTTACCTTTACGGTAATAAAACAACATTAAATGTCAAAAATGTTCCTTCTTGCCTTCCATATTAACATTCACAAGTTACAACTCCACACTGTTGCATCCACAAACTCGTACTGAAGTTTGGTTACCAATTCTTACATAAGTTGACCTATTTACCTTTGGCCGTGAGGTCGCTGTGGTTTGTGTTCATAGCATTCTATTCAGTTATTGTATTTGTAAACAAACCCCATATTGTTAGGCAACTTCTTTGACGTAAAAGTAATGGGGGCATGCAGTGTTCTCAGGTGTTCTTAGTCGTAAACACGTAACAAGAATCGAACGAATTTATGAGACAACCCGATAGTATAAGTTAAATATGGCCACATGATATTTCTTAGTTCTGAAATAATAGAAATGATAGTGATTTCTGTTATAACTGATCATTTACAGGGCCAAAAGTTAAAATATTAACACTGAATTAAGTTTTGTAATGGGACAAAATAGTTCTTTGAATTTACAAGTGTTATTTAATATGTTAAGCAAAAACTTTATTGAAATTCATATACTTTCTACAAACCAAGAAGTTCAAGGCCTAACACCAAAAAGTGGAGGTCTGAAGTGCTTTCAGATGCTTCAGAGTCTAATCTGGAAAACAAGGATCAAGAAGATAAGAAAGTAGCAAAACAGCAAAGAGAGAAAAAAAAATATGAAAAAAAAAATAATTAGAGAATAAATTGAAAGAATCTAAGAAGGAATGTAAAACTGCAACAAAATGTTGAAATAAAGAAATAATAAACAGAAGAGCCTGGAACAGGATCCCACACCTTGAAGAAAAGCAAAAAGCTTTCAAATGGTACAAAATTGTTCTTGTAATTTAATTAAAAGCTGTGATATTCATAACCTATAATTGTTTTGCAATTATTACATATTATTTCTGTTGGTAGAATTTACGATTTTATTTATAAGTTAATGAAAGTAATAAAATAAAAATCACCTTTGTAGACATGTCATTTACATTTTAAACTAGTTTTTTTATCTTCTTTATTATAGTGAGATGAGCAACTACATATAGTGTAGTTCCTAGTCTGTCAAAAATGTACATATATATTTTTGTTTCTAGATGTTTCTTGAAGTGTAAAATGATGACTTTTCTACTTGAAAATGCATGTTACTCATAACATCACTCTTACATGTCCTTCAGAACTCAGGAGGTACATTTTTCATCCATGGGGAAAAAAGGCCACACGAGTATAAAATTTGTAAGAGAAGTTTTTATCAGACGTGAGACTTATACAGCTATAATCACATACATCCAGGTAAAAGGTCATTTAGATGTGACATTTGTGAGAAATAGGTTGATCTCATCCTTGACACAAAAAAAAAAAAAAAAGTGAGCATACTAGGACCACATTTATTACTGACGTGTAAGAAGAGCTTTGCAAAGACAGTAGACTTTACTGCTTGTAAAACTGTGGAATGAGTAAGAAGAAACTTTTTAAACCATTAAATTAAATCTCTAGGTAATGTAATCAATCAATTACAATAACATGAAAAAGTCTAATTTGCTTATTCAGGGAAAGTTACAGGGAATTGTAAAATGTATGCAGAAAACTGTCAGTATTCAACATGTGAGAAACATTTTTTATTTCTGTCATAATATGCAAAATAGTGATGTTTTGTTTACTTTAAGGAATCATTTTATGGTGAGATTGAGGCCCATTTTCATAAACACAATCATGTTAAAAATACTAAGATTCTGAATAGATAGTGAGACTGAAAAATTCAATGCCATAGCCAGGATTTGAACCTCAGATCTCCCGGTCTCTTCGGTTGCTCTTAGCCATTGAACTACTACTGCCAACATACCGACATGACATTAAATTTTCCAACTCATTCACATTTTTCGTGGTAAACCACTAGGTGTTCTCATATGTAATGAATTACACACCGTTTTGTGGTGACATACTATTATAAGTACTTAAGTCCTAGGCTTCATAGTTAAACTACTATTATTGGGTTAATTGATGGAAATTAATCGTTCTTCCACACTAACCATGTGTAGCTAAAGTTTGGATAGATAGAGTCAGACTGAAAAATTCAATGCCATACCCAGGATTTGAAACAGATTTTCTGGTCTCCATCCAGTTGTCTTAACCATTGAGCTTCTATAGCCAACATGCCAGCATAACACTAAATTCTCCAATTGACTCGCATTTTGTCCCCATACACCACTATGCTGGCTAGTAGCTCAATGGTTAAGAGCAACCAGACGGAAACTGGGATATCTGTTGTTCAACTCCCGGGTATGGCACTGAATTTTTCAGTATGTCTATCTAAACTTAGTCTACACATGGCTAGTGTGGAAGAATGATTAATTTCCATCAATTAATCCAATAATAGTTTTACTAAGAAGCGTGGGACTTAAGTACTTAACAATAGTAAGTCACCACAAAAAGGTGCATATCTCATTCTATATCTAAACCACCTAGTAGTTTACCAGGAAAAATGTGAGTCAGTTGGAGAATGTAATGTTAAGCTGGAATGTTGGCCATAGTAGCTCAGTGGTTAAGAGCAACAACAGATGGAGATCTGTGGTTCAAATCCTGGCTATAGCATTTAATTTTTAGTCTGACCCTATCTTCCAAACTTAAGCCTACACATGGCTAGTCTGGAAGAACAATTAATTTCCATCAATTAACCTTGTACTAACATTATGATCAAAAGTATTCTAGAAGTGGGGGAAAAAAAAAAACACATTTTTTATTCCGGGCATAATATTGCAAAATGGTGTGTTTTGTTTGCTTTGTTTACTTTAAGCAATCATTTTATTGTGAGATTGAGGCCTAGTTTCACAAACATAATATTGTTAAAAATATTATCATTCTGTTTAAAAGCTTATGTTAAGATTGTACCATCAAGCTGTGACTCCATTTGATAGGAACTATTCAAAATTCTCAAAAATTCTAACAACTGGTATTATTTCATAACACTATTTGCAGTAAGTTTTTGACATTGCACCACTTACCTTTTAATTTTTGAAGCACTAGTTTCAAGAGATGTTACTTCAATTTTCGAACTTGAAGGTTGGAAATAACATAAATAGTTATATGTGTTTGAAGGAATTTAGTAACAGTGACGTCAAAATTAATCTCAGAAACTATTTGTAGTTGGTTTATTAATACTCGTCACTTACTTGTTTATATTTATGAGAGACTAGTTTCAAAGGCATTCGCCTCCATTTTCAATCTCTTTCCAACTGGCATCTGTTGTTGTCTGCTCTCTCTCTGGTGAATACCATCAAATCTTAAAAACTGCAATTAAAAATGGATATGGAAAAAACCTTGTAGATAAAAAACTAAAATCATTCAAACTTCAAAAGAGATTAAAACAGATCACAGCTCTCACACCAATAAAACAAGAAATTAGATTTGCTAAATTTACTTACCACCCCTGGGCCACAAAAAAGTTCCAAAAAATATTCAAGAAATACAATATAACATTGGCACCAAAAAACAATTACAACATTAAAAACCTATATCGAGATTTAACTGTATTGATAAGATAAAACCAGAGGAAAAGTCAGGCATTTACAAAATTAAGTGTAAAGACTGTGAAAAAATTTACATAGGGAGGACAAAAAGAAACAGGCACTAGAAAGAAAGAACACTTCAGGCACTTAAGATACAAAAATATTGATAAGTCCGCAATAGCAGCTCATTTCTGGTCTGAAAATCATGAAATTGAAGATAGCACCGAATTACTAAAATACGTACAAAAACATAGTGAACTCGTCATATGGGAGAGAATATACATAGAAAAACATAAAAACCAACTAATGAACTTTGAAATCCCGCTAGAAGAGAATCCCACATTTAAGTTCATCACTAAATCAACAGATGGCAGCGACAACCCCAGAATTACCCACACCGCTGGATCTAGCTTCAGTCGCATAAGAGCCGTAGATGCAAACAATGATTTGCGAAACATGTCCTCAAAATAGGTACGAAAGTGAAAAGTGAAGCAGATGTGTAAAAAATACGACTCATCTAAAATTTAATAAGTAGAGACTACATTAATAAATTGTTGAAATTTCACTACTTTGTTTCACTGTAGCAAAAGCCATTCTTTGTGCCGAACGTGCCTAATATTTGAATCATTTTGTTTTGTGTGTATACGAGCCAATGTATGTATAGCTACGCAAGCGACTTCTCCGGTTCAAGTTTAGTTTATTTATGCTATACCAAGCGATAATCATACGAAAATATATTGCGTTACACACTCACACACTGGAAAGAAAACTCTCTGTCAGCATCTGTTATTACAGTGTTTCTCAACCAAGGTTTCTAGTAGCCTTATGCAGCTGTTTTCGCTCTGTATTTTAGTTATTTATACTCTGTGTTCAGAGTGTTAAATTTCAATGTTAACCATGACTTAGCTATCCCTCTTTACGGAAAACAGTTAAATGGTAAAAAAAAAAAAAAAAAGTATTTTTATACCACTGGATGTAACTATGCACAGTTGTTTAGTAATTTTCAGAACTGTAAATTCATGCAAGACATTCATCTACCTGTACTTGCCGTATAAAGAGCTCGTAACCTAATTGAGTATTATAATACTCAGAGGCCTCTTTATACTAGGGGGTAGGAAATTCACATCACCCCTCATACTTGAGAGAAAACACTTTCCTAAAAGGATACCACCCACAACCAAAAAAGTCGCAACCATTTCGAAAATGTGTAGTGTGTTGCGAAAAAGAAGTTCGCAAGGAAACCAATATTATTTGGTGTGAATCTACAGATGTGCCCTTGGGTGTTTATCTAGTTTTGGAGGTTACAATTCAAAAAGAAACCTTTAAGGGCACATTTGCATTCCTTATAGAACTAATTTAAATTTATTGTAAAATAGCAAGATTAAAATAATTGGCGTTAAATGAGCATTAAATTCATGTATGCGCAGGACGTCTATACACGTCCATATCGGTTTGGGGCATTTTAACTTGGACGTCATATGACGTCCATATCAGTGAAAGGGTTAAGGAAGCAACCGCATTTACAAAAGAAAAAGAAAGCAACAGCATATTCAGTTCATTCACATATCACCCAAAAACATTTAATAAATTTAAAAAGATCTTCAAGGAACAAAATATCACCTTGGCACCTACTAATAGACACTCAATTTTAAAATTGCTAAATTCAAAAACAAAAGATGAAATCCCATCAGTTAACAGATCTGGAATATACCAGATAAGTTGTAAGAATTGTGAAAAATGCTACATAGGTCAAACTAAAGAAATCTAAAAACCAGAGTCAAAGAGCACTTTAGAAACATCGGATTGAAACAAGAAGATAAGTCAGCAGTAGCATTTCACTTTTGGAATGAAAACCATGACATTGATCCAAATCCAAAATTATTAAAAGGAGTGATAAACCAAAATAAATTGACAACATGGGAGAACATATTCATATGGAAAAATAAGGATCGCATAATGAACTTTGAAATCCCACCAGTAGATAATTTGTCAAAGAAGTTCATAGTTCCACCACCAGAGAGAGAGCAGACAACAGATGCCAGTTGGAAAGAGATTGAAAATGGAGGCGAATGCCTTTGAAACTAGTTTCTCATAAATATAAACAAGTAAGTGACGAGTATTAATAAACCAACTACAAATAGTTTCTGAGATTAATTTTGACGTCACTGTTACTAAATTCCTCCAAACACATATAGTTTAGACATGTTTCTGATTTTACTCTATTCTGTGTGTATTTCATTCACAACCTGGCTAACCTCCACATTTAAAGTTTATACCTTTGTTAAAGTGTTCAATTTTCAATTATTTTTAAATTCCTTAGATATATAAGTGTTCCTTTGTTAGAAAGGATGTTTAGAAGTTGCATATGTAATAGGTTGTCATTGCAGTTTGAGTTTCCATTTTCTGTTATCACAGGGATAAATGCTTCGCTCCCTGTATGACTGTAATAAGAAATAAAAAAAGTGGTGGTACAGCCTGTTCTTTACCATGGCAGAAATTGCATTAGTAAATGCCTTTATAATTTTCACTGAACTGTTTGGAAAAATGCCATTTCTTGAGTTCAAGAAAACAGTAACACAAGGATTAATAACCCTAGGCAGGCCTCAGAACACAAAACGAGGAAAATGCAAGCAGGATTCATCTCCTACAACCATCCAGCCTCCAAAGAGAAGGAAGAGCAGTTTCGCTGTCAGCAATGGCATTAGGTTGCGAAATCGGGGTGGACATTGGCCAGAATTTGTTTCCAAATGAGCTAGGTGTGAGTTGTGTGCAACAAAGAAGTTAGAATCAAGGCCACACTCAAGGTGCACATTATGTAAAGTGTTTCTGTGTGTAAATGAAAAGAAAAACTGTTTTTTTTTTTGTTTTTTTTTTTAATTTCACCACATCTGAAGGATATCGTTTTTACATTATGTTCCCTTTTTTGTGTTCTGTATTTTTTTAATTTCATCACATGTGAATGATACCTTTTTTATATTGTGTTCTCTTTTGTTTTCTATTCTTTTCCACTTATTATTTCACATCTGACAAGCACAACAATATAGCTGCACAATAATGACTGTCAAAAGTGTTGTGGCTTTATACTGTGTATACAGCTGCTTGCTGTATGCTTGCAATGCAGGAAAATAGCCTCTGAAACATGTTCCGAGAAATTTAAATTAATCAACTCCCTTTAAATTTAATAGGCTCATTAGTTACCTGTATATGGACATTGTGTACAAGATGACTACAAGTTCACAAAGGTCTTCTATCCCTACGTTATTTAACCTTTCATAGAAGCAAGCATATTTTTTTACACCATTTGATAATGCTGAACAATGTTTAGTATGCTATAAGGTCCTGAATGTCATACGAAAATATAATCTCCAACGCGATTATGAATGTCACTTGCCATGCTAGTAATTACAACAAATTAGAAGTCGATAAACGAATCACAATACTGGAGCAGTTACAGGACACCAGCAGACAGTTACAGTATGGTTGTTGTTATTCTATTGCCTCTTGTGATTATTATTATTATTATTATTATTATTATTATTTATTGTGACTTTGTGGGTTCGTGAAATCAAAAGTCCAAGTTACAAACAAAAAATTGTACTTTATTTCCGTAGAAATACACTTTGTACACATACACAATACAACATACAAACTCAACAAACACAGCCGCTTACCCGCACGCGTTCAATTACCGACTCTGACCCTCTTTTTCTAACATTCCAGAAATTTCTCAAACAATCGAGACCGGCTAGAACAAAGGCGAACTCTTGCGAAATCTGCCTGCTCCCACCCACCATTTCGGCAAGCTTTTGTCTCCACACTGCACTGCCGTCTCTTTGATCTTGTTACCCACGCTGCCTCCAGTCAACAATGACTTGGCGACATTATTATTATTTAGTTCTATATGGCACAGCATTAATAAGACATTCCTAGAGTATATTATATATTTATGTTAGCCTATTAATTTCCTAAAAGAAATGGCAGAATAATTAGTATGCTAATTACATAACATATACTTATTTAAATATATGTGAACATTGTATGCTTCGATTGTCTCTGAACGTGACTAAGGAGTTGTATGACACTCTGGAAAAGCCGTCACTGCACCACTGCTTACCTGTGTGCAGTTCCGAGTGCAGTAGCGTGCATGCGAGTAAGAGATGGCAGCACAGGAGTGCACGCTGCTTCTGATCAATGTATCATGTAATTAATAAGTTTTGAAACATTCCAGTAGTGAATTATATACATTAAAATACCTGTAATAATTCAGACATTTGTAAGAAATAGTATAAAGAGTAAGAAATTAGTATTACATGGATTCACTTATACTAGTGTAGCATATCTTCATTACTATGTGTGTCATGCAGGGAAGGTTACACAGTTTATAGATATTTCAAGTATCATACATCAAGGCAAACACAGATTTGCTAAGTTACCCTTAATATTTAACCCCACATTGACCAGCAGATCTCAGAGGCCCATCTGAGGCTGCCACCCCCTGGTCTTATAGGATTAAGTATTACCAGTAGCTCAGTAAATCTGAGATTGCTTTGAAGTTTGACATCTTTCTAGAAGTTACAACCCATTCAGATAGTCAAAGAATCTTATCCAAATTTTGCACAACAGAAATCTATCCTTTTTGGATAGATGGCAGGACGTTAGATGGCAGCACAACACCAAGCCAGATGCAGACACCGGATGCATCATCAGTCTACCACAGAGCTGACGATAGGGGAGAAGTCCCCAGAAACTAGTCTTCATAAAAAACTTGTAAGTGGAGAAAAGTATATACAAGGTTGACTCACTTGCCTAATTTTAGTAACTATCCTTTTTGCTTTATTAATCCAGTGACAACAACCGAAATAATAAATATAACTAAATTACCTAGCAATATTACTAGTGGATGGGATGAAATAAATACACTAATTCTGAAACAATGTAAATATGTTCATGCAGGTCCTCTTGAGCATCTTATCAACTATTCAATAGCAAAAGGTCAAGATTGCCTAAAATTATCTATATTTAGACCTATTCATAAGCATGGTGACATAAATAATTACACTAACTTCAGAGTTAGCTAAAATCTTTGAAAGGGTTATGCTACAGGGATTAATGTGCTTAGAAAATAATAAAATAATTTCAAACTCACAACATGGATTTAGGAAACATTATTCAACAATTTCAGCCATAATTGAATGTACAAATAATATAACAAAGCACTTGGAAAACAAAGAAAAACCTGCAACATTATTCTTCGACCTTACTAAAGCATTCGACTGTGTAGATCACAGTATACTACTAAATAAACTAGAAGCATATGGAATTAGGGGTTTAGCTAAAGATCTAATTAGTTCATACTTCATACCTTATTGGCAGAAAACAAGAAACACAAATATACTATAAACAAGGAAAGTTAACAATAAAAAATACATCCAGTTTTGAAACTGTTAATTGCAATGTTCTGCAGGGTTCTGTGATGGGTCCTCTCTTATTTATACTGTACGTAAATGACATACCTAACAATGGACAGAGTTAAGCAATATCGCATGCAGATGACACGACAACTGTATGCTGGGATACCTCAATTCCAAAATTACATAATACAATGACACAAACTATTGTATCACTCTTTAATTATTTTTGGGAGAATAATTTGAAATATAACATGTACAAAACAGTTAATACAGTTTAATTTGAGGAATTTAAATGATGAACAGGACTCTATAATATCAAATTACAACATAACATGTTACAAATAAATTTTATGGTATTATAATAGATCAAAAACTAACATGGTTGGAACATATTCAGTACATCTGTGGGAAAATCAGTAAGTCATTGTACTTGCTTGGTCACTTTTCTAATCTACTAGAAGAAAGAGAATTAAAAATTATCTACTATGGTGTCATATTTCCTCATCTAGTGTATGGAATTGAAATTTGGAGGTGTAGTGCAAAATCAAATATGGAAAGATTACTAAAATTACACAAGAAAGCAGTTAGAATAATGTATCATCTAAACTATAGGGATTCTTGTAGGTTGTAGTTCAGGTGAAAACAAATTTTTACAGTATTTCATTATATGGTAATAATACGAGGGCTATCCAGAAAGTAGATTACGTTTTGGAATAAAAAGTAAACAAAGTATAGGAAACAAATGTTATTATATACAGATGAAAGCCACACTCAAATACTACTTTTCGACATAGTCACCATTCAAATTAAGGCATTTATCGTAGCGATGTACGAGCTTGGAAATTCCTTCGTCGAAAAATTCGGCCGCCTGCGCCTTCAACCACTTCGTTACCTCTTCTTGCAGCTGTGCGTCGTCATCAAAACGCTGCATAGCCAGCCACTTCTTCATTGCTGGGAATAGGTGGAAGTCGCTCGGTGCCAGGTCGGGACTGTACGGCGGATGAGGAAACAACTCCCACTTAAAAGATTCAAGAACTTCACGAGTGACATTTGCCGTGTGGGGCCGGGCGTTGTCGTGAATCAACAAGATCTTAGAGCTCAACATTCCTCTGCGCTTGTTTTGAATGGCTCTTCTGAGTTTTTGGAGAGTTTGGCAATACCTTTGAGAGTTTATTCTAGTGCCTCTTTCCAGGAAGTCCACCAAAATCACACCTTTTCTGTCCCAAAAAACAGTCGCCATCATCTTCCTTGCCGACATTGTTTGCATGCATTTCTTGGGTTTTTGGGGAGAACTTGTGTGCCCCCACTGCATTGATTGCAATTTCGTTTCACAGTTCACGTGTTTCACCCATGTTTCGTCACCAGTAACGATGCGATCGAGTAAAGAGTCACCATCCTTATGGTAAACGTCCAAAAAGTTCAACGCTGCAGCCATTCGCTGATTTTTGTGGTCCTCTGTCAAGATTTTTGGAATCCATCTTGCACAAAACTTGTGGTAACCAAGCTTTTCGCTGATGATTTCGTGCAACAAACTTCGCGAAATTTGTGGAAAACTCAAAGAAAGTTCCGTTATTGTGAACCTTCGATTTTCACGGACTTTAGCATCGACTTTTTCGACAAGTTCGGCAGTCACTATGCTGGGTCTCCCACTTCGATCTTCGTCGTGAACATTGGTTCGGCCATTTTTAAATCTGATGACCCACTGACGCACTCCACCTTCAGTGATAATGTTGTCCCCATACACTTCACAAAGCTGCCGATAGATTTCTATCGGTTTACAGTTTTTTGCAGTCAGAAACCTTATTACTGCACGCAGCTCGCGGGATTTTCAATTAACGCAGACATTTCAAACCGTCACAGTATCTGAACGGAGCACAGCACGAACCTCTCACTAGCACGGCTAGATGCCGACTGAGCTGCGCAACGCTCTGACCCCAAGATGGCCGCGCTAGCCCCGCCCCCTAGCGGAAACAGACGAAAACGTAATCTACTTTCTGGATAGCCCTCGTATATGGATTGGGAAAGGATAACTTGAGAAATAGGCATATGCATGACACAATGGTTTTTTTTAGACAGGGTTTTCAAATAAATAGTAGTATTAAAGATCCAAACATAATGGCACTGATTTTATACAATAAACTGCCGAATTCTGTAAAGTAAGCTATGTCAGAAAATACTTTTAAAAAGGAGCTTACGATTGATGAATTGTAATTCTATTGGCATTTGTGTTGTAAGTTATGTATATGTAAATATTGAAATTGTAACTGACAATGTCAGAAACTGCTTTGCAGTCTATTGACAATAAATGCATTATTATTATTATTATTATTATTATTATTATTATTATTATTATTATTATTATTATTATCTGAAATATTTGAGTATCACCTTGCCTGCAGTTGCATATACATTAAATAAAATGTGCAATACTTGTATAAATGAACCAACCAATACTATTTTCATTTTTTTTTAATACTAGCAGTTGTAAACCTCACATCTGAATTATTAAAGGTATTTTAATGTATATAATTCACAATGAATGTTTCAGAATTTATTAATTGCATAAGAAATATAGGTTTTAGTTCTTGACAAAGAAATAATAATTCTTATTAAGCCATAAATTGACTACTTCCGTATGCTTATTCAAGTTTATTGCAATTTATTACCTTACAATACCTATGTGCCTCTGAGACCTAGCCTTGGTCCATATGACAGAACATTTTGCTGATAAATACTTATCTTCACTTCAGTTTACCATAATCTCCAAAAAAGCATAAAAAATAACAGCAAGGTTAAAACAAAGCTGGTACATTCTGAAAAGTGGAAGTACTTACTGATAAAAATGAAAATAAGCCCAGAAGTGAAAAATGGTCACACACCTGAAGTCAACAGACTTGTAGAGCCTATAACAATATCTGGTAGAAATGTAACAACAGATAGGCACTATATCCATGGATATTATAGAGGGATGAAATAACTTCATATTAGTACTTCAGTAGTAAATAAATTGTAATCATTATTAATTTATAGATGAGTCATATTTATTACACATCTGCTTCACTTACCTACCTATTTTGAGGACATGTTTCGCAAATCATCGTTTGCATCTTCGGCTCTTATGCGACTAAAGCTTGATCCAGTGGTGTGGGTAATTCTGGAGTTGCTGCTGCCATCTGTTGATTTAGTGATGAACTTAAATGTGGGATTCTCTTCTGGCGGGATTTCAAAGTTCATTGGTTTTTATGTTTTTCTATGTATATTCTCTCCCATATGTTATGTTTTTACATAACATAGTAGACTCGTCATATGGGAGGTTATACTCCGTCAACCCGAAGAGCACCTTGGAATCTGCAGGGTCATCTTAAATGAAGACGTGGTTGTCCCCGCGAGAATCGAGGTGGGGGTGATGGTGCGACTGGAAGGCCAGAGAACCAGGAACATGATGCTGGACCAGAAGAAGCCTGTACAAGGACTATGTGTAGCCAGGGCATTGCTACCGTGTCGAGAGGTGGTGCCAGTGAGACTGCTAAATCCAACGGACACTGATCACGACGTCCAGGCCAGGATGGAGTAGGGAACGTGCGAGCCCGTGGTAAGCGTAACAGCAATCGACAAGACACAGGAGCCGGTGCCGGCGCAAAACCTTGGGGCCCGGCTAGAAGGCCTACTGGAGAGGGTGACCGACCACCTAACCGCAGAGCAGCTGGAGAAAGTTTGACAACTGCTGAGACGATACCAGCGCGTCTTCAGCCAAGGTGATAGTGACTACGGCCGCAGTGGAAAGAGTGCTTCACCGCATCGACACTGGGGACGCCCGGCCTATTCTGCAACCACCTAGACGCGTTCTGCTGGCGAAGCAAGGGGCGGTACGAGACATGCTGGAGGACATGAGATCCAGGGGAGTGATTGAAGAGTCTGACAGCCCTTGGTGTTCCCCTGTAGTCTTGGTGACGAAGAAGAACGGCGAGCTACGCTTCTGTGTGGGTTACAGAAAGCTGAACGCTGTCACCCGGAAGGACTGTTTCTCCTTACCCTGGATTGACGACACCTGGTGCACAGTGGTTCTCGAACCTGGACCTGAAGTCAAGCTACTGGCCGGTAGCTCTAGACCCGAGAGACAAGGAAAAGATCGCATTCTCGACAGGCCAAGGGCTTTGGCAGTTCACAGTTATGTCCTTTGGCCTCTGCAACGCACCAGCTACCTTCCAACGCCTCAAGGAGTCACTGATGAGAGTTCTCGAACCTGGACCTGAAGTCGAGCTACTGGCAGGTAGCTCTACACCCGAGAGACAAGGAAAAGATCGCATTCTCAACAGGCCAAGGGCTTTGGCAGTTCACAGTTATATCCTTTGGCCTCTGCAACGCACCAGCTACCTTCCAACGCCTCAAGGAGTCAGTGATGAGAGGACTGACTTACGACGCCTGCCTGCTATACCTGGACGACATCATCATCATCATCGGTAAGACTTTTGAAGACCATCTCGAGAATCTGAGTAAGGTGCTACAGAGATTGCAGGTGACCAACTTGAAGCTGAACGTGAAGAAGTGCCAGCTCTTCCGCAAGGAAGTGAACTACTTGGGCCACATAGTCTCAGTAACCGGAGTGGTCACAGACCCGGAGAAAGACACAGGCTGTGAGAGATTGGCCTCGCCCAAAGGATAAGAAAGAGTTGCGCAGTTTCCTGGGGCTGTGCAGTTATTACAGACGCTTCATAAAGGGGTTCTCCAACATCGCCAAACCCCTCACCCGCCTGATAGAGGAACACCGGCCATATGTGTGGACGGAGGACACCGACGACGCTTTCCAGCACGCGAGGAAGACCCTGTGCAGTGCTCCAATTTTGGGTTTTCCACAACCAGGTGGCACCTTCATTGTGGACACCGACGCCAGCGACCATTGCATTGGAGGCGTCCTATCGCAAGTCCAGGACGGCCACGAGCGCGTGATAGCCTACTACAGCAAGACGCTATCCAAGGCAGAGAGGAACTACTGTGTCACCCAGCGAGAACTACTGGCGGTAGTAAAGACCTTGGAGCACTTCCACAAGTACATGTACGGTCGGCCATTCCACCTGAGGACTGACCATTCCACCCTAACCTGGCTATTGAGCTTTAAGAACCTGGAAGGCCAGACAGCACGTTCGGTCCAGAGGCTGCAGGAGTACGACTTCACCTCGGAACATCGCAGAGGGAAGAGCCATGGGCACGCATATGCTATGTCCCGAAGAACCTGTCCGGAAGAGTGCGGCCAGTGCACAAGAGTGGAAGAGAAGGAGCATGCCGCAGCAGTCCAAGTAGTAACGGCAGTGCCTGCGGATGGCTGGGATAGCGTAGGCCTGAGGAGGGAGCAGTTGGCGGACGCAGATTTGGGGCCACTCTTGAGGGAAGTGGAGGCAGGGACAAGACCAACCTGGAAGGACATCGCAAAGAGGAGCGCCACCTACAAGTCGTACTGGGCCCAATGGGACTGGTTGAAGACTAGAGAGGGCGTGCTGTTCTGGGTTTGAGTCCAGAGGTTCTACTCCCATTAGTCTTGGACCTGTAGGACCAAGACCCGGGCCTCTTACAACCAGGGAGTTATCCGAGCTGTCCCAAAGGGCGTTCGGCGTCCTCCATGGGGATTTCCATAGGACAACACCTGGGTAACAAACAAGCCCCCGCAAATGGTCCAAGGACACAAGATGGGATGGAAGAGCATACGCCACTTACGTGCGCCAACACCAAAGGTGAAGGCTACCAATATGACCTCGGTGGGGCCGCCCTGCGATCTAGCACACCTACTAGCTTTGCAGGCTCGTACCCGGGAGAATTAATGGCTTCCCTCAACCCCGTCCGAAGACGTACCCGATTCCCACGGGTATCGGGAACACACTGCCCCCTCGAGACCAACCCAATCCGAACAACTCCCAGAGGGAGGGGCTCAGATGTTCGACCCTAGGTTGCTCTAGTAACGTCAGAGGTACCACAAGTGCTAAGGGTCCGCAGCGCCCGCACCATGGCAGCTGAAGGGGACGGATCCCCTCCCATACGGGGGCTGTTCCGGGTATGAGAATCACCCCATGGGAAGATGCAGAGAGAACAGTTGGTACTTCCAAGGAGTAAGGTTCCAGAAGTCTTGGAGGAAGTGCACGCCGGTACTTCAGGAGGACACCTGGGAGTGAACCAAACGATTGACAAACTATGGCAGCGCTACTACTGGCTGAGGCTCTGAGCAGACGCTGAGAGATGGTGCCGTCTGTGTCAGGTGTGCGCGGCGAGTCGCAGCCCCCAGACTAGGAGCCGGGGTCGCATGCAGCAGTACAATCCGGAGCGCCATTCGAACAGATCGCCTTGACATTGCTGGACCATTCCCAGTATCCGACCGAGGCAACAAGTACCTGATGGTGGTCATGGTCTACTTCATTATTTAACCATGAAATAAATCCTGAAGTTAAATTAATAAAACAATTAAATGGTGCGATAGATTTAATGGTTTGGGAAAAGATTTATTTTAAAAAATAAACATCGCGTAATGAATTTTGAAATACCAGCAGTTGATTCTGTTTTTAGGTTTGTTTCGTTTTCAGATTTTGGTAACACTGAAAAAACATAATTACATGGTAACCAGTATCCTTGACGACAAGTGTGTTGATTAACTGATGATGCAAGCGATTTGTTTGTGAAATTAATATAAATAAGAAAAATTAACATTTTCTTAAGTGAAGCTTTAGTTACAATTAGTTATATTTGTGTAATATTCATTGCTTCACTGCAGCTAGCTTCATTTTCTACATAATTATTAGCAGAACATGTACTAGGAATGAAAAATAAATTAGTGTTACAATAGGTACAAAGCTATTAAGTTACAAAGCCTAAACAAGAAAATATCTCTAGTACATAGTCTTATGTATCCATTGTCTTATATTTCCTTTCTCTCTTCCCCTTAAACACTGTATTGCGAGAAGGTATACTTGAGGCCTTTCTGTCATAACATTTATTGCTTCTAGATTGGAACCAGTCACTTTATAGCATCCAGTGTCTTTTTGCGAGTAACTGATCGTTTATCTTGGAAATGTTTGATGCACCTATTGGTTTTAAAAGACAAGGATACCAACCTTAATAGAAATTTTAATTAAGTGTGAGAATGACAAAAAATGTATATCGTATACTGATATAACGTAAGAAGTTTATGCTGCAAACAAAAGTATATCAATCCTTTCATGGAAGTGTTGAAAACAGTGTTGTTGTATAAATTGAATTAATTAGGAGTCGATTAATGACATTAATCGACTCCTAATTCATTTAATTAAAAGTATATCAATTTGACGGTACCTGGCATTTGACAACACGCTCCAAGGAACTTGTCTGAATGCTGAGTAGCATTGCATAAACTCCTCTATGCAGCAGTTTAAATTGTATTTATATAAAAATTATTTGTGGTTGGTTTATTGACACTCGTCACTTACTTTTTCATATATTTATGAGAGACTAGTTTCAAAGGCCCTGGCCTCCATTTTCAATCTCTTTCCAACTGGCATCTGTTGTTGTCTGCTCTCTCTGGTGGTGGAACTATGAACTTTTTTGTCAAATTATCTACTGGCGGGATTTCAAAGTTCATTACGCGATCCTATGTCGCACCAATTTAAATGCTGGTTCAAAAGTAGCATTCAACCATGAAGATGCATGCTCTGTTCATATCCAGGGGAAGCTGGTTGTATTAGTTACCAGCACAACTACATCCAGAGTGCTGTAAGTTGCTTACTGTTCCACAAAAATTACAGTTTCTTCTCCGTAGAGGGCACTATGATTTCAAGATAGACTCACCAGTCAACTATGATGTCATTCTTGCTCAATCAGAGGGCAGGAAATAATGAATAAAAATGAACACCGAGTATAGTTAGAGAGAAAGTAGCATATTGGCAGCATGTCAGCCTATATTATCCTTTTAGCCTCTAATGATCCAGTAGTTGAGCATAATTAAATATATCAACCTCTGTGCTATGTTTATAGGAAAGGAGGCAGACTGCTGGAATAGGCTTACATGCTCCCTGATAGCAACATAACCAAGACGTCAATGCCCTTAAATATATTCAAGTTGGCATTAAACTGATTAAAAAAAAAAAAATTACAAATAAATGAAAAGTAATAAATCAAACAAAAGTTCATTCACTTATTCTTCAATTTCTACTCAATGTCAATCCCTTTCATTTTGGCCTTTTCTTTTTTTAACTTTAACTTCTGGGCCCTTATCTTATTTGCTTCATCCATTGTATCAGCAATTGTATTCAATGAAGAAATAAGATTTTCATTTGAATATCTGAAGGCTTGTAGCATGCTGCATTCAATGTCAGGCATGTTACTGCTGATAAGCCTGCAATCAAAGAATTGAATACTGATGACATTTTAATGGTAAGTTAATATTCCAAATATTGTAGTTTGTTTTATTTTTTATGATAATTGCATGTCTTTTTAAATAAATTACCTTTCAAATAATCCCATGCTTGAGGATCTACATGTGGGATCCTTATGAGAGTCTCTTGCTGATGCTGAGTGTTGCTGATGTGTTGGTGGAGAGTGTGTTTTTGCTAGTGGCTGCTGCTGGCATTGTGTTGAGTCTGTTTCTTCTGCTGAGTGTAGCTGATGTGTTGGAGAGTCTCTTTCTGATGCTGACTGCTGCTGGCATTGTATTGGTGGAGACCCTGTTGCTGTTGTTTCTGGCTCTACTGTTGATTTTTCACTATGAGGAAATACTCCTGCTGATATACTTGCCGCTGGCATTTGTACCGCTTCTTCATTCTGAAAAGAAACATAAATCATTATCTTCCGCTCTATTGAGAAAAGGGACTTGAAGTGCATTAAAAGGAAAAAGTTCCTAAAGGAGATCATTGAACCTAGTTCAATAGCAGAACCTTTGTAACTTTCCTTACAAACACTTAGATTTCTTTTTGCTTTATGGAAATCAAAATAAACATCTCCATAAATAGTTGTTGTTGTTGTTGACTAATGGCACTGGGGATTAGTTGATTTGCATCATTTTCCCCCTAGCTTCCCGATATAAAGCCTGTAGGTTTCCACTTTTGAGACCATTACATTTGTCCAAATGGTGTTTGTTCATGATGACATCCTCTTTACAGATAGTACATTTGGGTGTAGGTATGCAGTGTATTTTATAAAGGTGTTCTGCAAGACAATCATGGCCAGTTTCCATTCCAAATAGGGCCACTGCAATTTTTCTTGGTAGTTTTTGTATGTCAGTTTAGTCTCCAATGTTCTTATAATCCTTGTCTTTTAGCTTATCTTCTTCATTAAGTCTCTGCTGTCTTTTAAAATGTAGCTTAATGTTGTTTAATTGTTTATTAATTTCAGTTTGTCTTACGGGTTTTATATTTTGAATTACACCTTTTTTTGCTAGTTGGTCAGCATGTTCATTACGTAAAAGTCCAACGTGGGCTGGAATCCATTGCACGGTGACATGGTTTCTTGATTCGACAGCTTTAATTAAACTTATTTCTTTGATGTTTCTTGTTTTTATAATTTACAATCCCATCTATGGCTGATTTTGAATCTGTTAAGATAACTATGTTTTGCTTTATGTACGGTCTGTACAGGACATTCTGCAGTGCTGCTTTTATGGCTGTTAGTTCTCCATCATAATGGTTTGAAGTTTTGTCTAGTGTTAGATACTGTGCAAAATGTTTGCAGTATACTCCTGCACCAGCATCTTGTTTGCTTATAAAGGATCCATCTGTATATATTCGGAGCCATTTTTTTCTCCATAAATAGTTTCATTATAGATTTATCTGCAGGTACAAGAGAAATACAGGAAGCAGAAGGGATAATCAAATGCTTATGAATGGTTGCTATATGCTGGTTTTCACATTTCACTCTTTTCACATTAATAGAAGAAACAACTGAATGGTCACAGTATTTCCAAAAATTTGAAGTGTTGGACTCAAATGACTTTCTCTACTCTTGTAGAAAATCTTCTTATAAACATTTCCTTTTCTAATTTTTGTTAATCAAAATATACATTTGTAGAGATTGTTTTAATGCACTTTTCCTTATATGTGCAGTTGGTTTTAAGCACCAATCAATGTTTTAAGAGCTGGTTGCAATGTGACTGCTTTGAAATGTTATTCACATGGTCAAGAGATTAAAAAAAATGACTTCCTATTTGAGCAAAAGATAAGTATTTGAAAATTGAGATCAATAAGAATTATTTGGAGATGATTAGAAAAAAACAGTGTGCTTCAATAAGAACTACAATTTTTTTATAGTAAAATTCTCTCTTTTAAAGTTTACCAATTATGCAAGGATCTTTCATAATGAATGGACTAAGGAAGATGCCTTCAGAGAAAATTATATTTTCATTACGAATTAAATCTATACTTTTAAACATACTGTATTTTAATAAAAATCAACAGGTTTATTTTTGCAAACATAATTTTCAAACATTTTTATGTTGTTTATCAAATAATGAGTTTGTATGCAGAGGGCATTTCAACATCTACAGATGTGACTGGACAATATTTATAAGCACTAACAAAGCTCTGGAGGAATTTCTTCTGCAAGTTCCATTCTGTCACCTTGAAGATATTTGCTAACAGAGAATAAAATATTAAAATCGAGATTTCTTTGTAAATACACTGCACAGTTTTGCAATCAACATTTCCTCATATTTTGAAGGGGCACAATGAAGTTCACTCTTCACTTCTTCAAAGACTGATATAGACACATGAAGGGACAAACCACACATTTCTATCTTTTGTAGTGCTTGGGGAATAATTCTGAAATGCGCATTTATAATGGCCAAGTCTCTCTGCAATGTTTCATTTTTGAAAGTGCCCTGCGAACATTGAATTGTCAAAGCGTCATTTTTATACACCTACCTCCACAGGCAAGAATTGGTTCCAGATATAGAGGATGTTCCGAGAATTTCGCCCTATAAGCAGCTACTCTACCAGGGGCTTTTACAAAGACTTTCTTCGTAGTAGGAATTAAGGTATTTAGTTCAGGAAACTGCTCCCGTATGACTTCTTCTACCCTTTGAAGCCCATGCACAATACTGTTTACTACAGCAAAGAAAGTTGCCAGGGAATGAGACAGGGGGATTGAAGAAGGTTCCAACACCCTGTCTCAACATGTTTATGATACTTGGGTCAGTTAAGTTATTACAACCCATTCAAAAACATTTTGAAACATAGTAAGAAGCAACAATGGAAAATACTACATCAATATTTGCTTCATTCGCAAACCTATAATTTTACTTATTAATAGTATGCTTTCAGCTTAATTAACACTTCCAATAGGCATGGTGCATATAAGCTATACATGTTTATTTTGGCCAAGAGAGTGGACTGGGAGACATACTGCAGAGTGGGCTGCCCTTGTGATAACAAATGAACCAGTTGAGAATGATTTCTGTAAGGTCAATTGACTGCACACTAGCTGGGCCAGCAGGAGGTGTGAACACTGGAAACGAAGTGGATAGTCTACTGAAAGGCTTTGTTCATTTCGTTACAGTTACTACATAGATAATAAACTTTGTGATTGGTTTGCGAAAAAGCTGTTGGATGAAGAGAAAAAAATTAACATTAAAGTGGATAGGTATTAAGGTACCAATTACTAAAATATCTGTGCTTATTTATCTAATAACCTGTATATGTCCATATCAGTTCAACATTTAATTTGAAACTCATCACTTCATCGTTTGGGATAGCACTGTAAGGAGCATAAGATGTTACAACTCTACACAAAACTTAGTTTTTTATCAGTATGAATTAATATGCTTGTGGAAATTTCTATACAACTTCCCTGACCATTTTGTAATTTCTAGATTTCTGGAAACCATATCTTAAGCAAAGTGATAACTGTAGCCCAAATCACACCTGAAAAAGTAACACAGCAGTAGAGCAAGTAGTGACATGTCATTCTTACTGTCACATTTAACAAAACAGAACCTTCAGCACTGAAAATAAAAGTAAAAGATTGAAGCTATTAACAGTGAAGCAAACATAATTCAATAAACTACAATAATAGTGACTAAATTTCACTTATCTTTGAAATAGTATAAAAGCACTAGTTTCGCAAGTTCATCACTTGCATCTTCAACTATTATGTGTATCAAATGGGAAGAGTTCTTGCCTGTAGCCAATCAGATGTGTTAGAGCCTTCACTGTCGCCACCTCGTTATCTCCACTCTTTATATTTCCCTCTCTCTCGTACACTTGCGAGAGTTTGTGGCGCTAGACGCAAGGAAATGCAAACTGAATTTTCCAAAGTTTTATAATAATGCAGTTGTTGAAATCACAATTGCAACATTAACATTCGTATATTACGCAAATGTTTTAAATATTTAGTTTAAAGTTCATTATAGTTTATGAATTACTTATTTTTCTAATCCAACGAAAATGCCAGCGGTGCATCCGTATAGCTGTGAATGTTACTTACGTTAAGAGATAATTTTTCACTGTCATTGTCTTCAACATCTGAGTACTGCAAATTTATGATGATAGGTTCCAAAATCTTGTTATGTGCTATTTCTTTCCAAAAGTCGTCTTCTTGTAGTTTATCTGATGTCTCACGCAGTTTTCCCAGTCTTGTTGTGTTCCTTGTCAATTTCTTTGTGAATAAGTCATTCAATGTCAGTTTAAAAATATTATTTGTTTGCAACATAATTTGAGCCCACATTAACTATTGGATTGCTATAGCATTAGTAAGGGGAGAAGGTGGATCACGTCCCACTGATTCAGCTGATACACTTTGAACTCTCTTGAGTAAATAGAGAATATGAACTATTCATAAAAAAAGATATGTGACCAGACACGTACGGCCAGACTAGGTAGAAGTGTATCGTTTTCTCTCATCGAATTTAACAAACACCTTGGCTTATTCAAAGTACATATTTCTTTTATCATGTCATGTCAAATGTTTACGTTTCAGTTCTGAGTAATTTCAAATATACGTTCACGCATACATGCCAACCAATAATGGTGTTCAATACAGTGCTTACGTCGCAATGCGTTGTTATAATATAATGGTATCTACTTTATTTATTTGTATTAGAAAAACTATTTGAGCCTAAAAATATGGGGTTTTTAAGGTTATGTTAAATACATTAATCTCTCCTTCCTCATGGAGTTTTTGAAAAATCAGAATTTTTGTCTTAGCGAGAATAGTATTTATTTGAGATTGATTAGTTTGCCGCTCGTCACACACCAATTGGGGGCAATGCAATACAACACTGCAGGACTCCGATTGGTTGCTCATCTAGTAGCGCTCAAGGACAAACACCTTCCCATTTGAAACACATAATAAGTTATATGTGTTTGGAGGAATTTAGTAACAGTGACGTCAAAATTAACATCAAAAACTATTCATAGTTACATCACCAGAGAGAGAGCAGACAACAACAGATGCTAGTTGGAAAGAGATTGAAAATGGAAGCAATTGCCTTTGACACTAGTCTCTCATTAATATGAAAAAGTGATGAGTATCAATAAACCAACTACAAATAGTTTTTGACATAATATCGCTGCTAGGCGATCGATTGTATTTTGTTTCATATCAACTTCCAACAGTAAAACAAGCTTCACAGAATCGACTGGCAATATTTAAAAATTCACTAACAATCCCTATTTTATATATTTTTTCTCAAACCATTAAATCTGTGAAATCAGTTAATTGCTTTAATAAGTTTATAACTTGGTTAAAGAAGTAAATGATGAATTTGCAAAACTAGTCCCATTATAAAGTATAACATCAAGATTAGAACAACTAAATTTCAGCACAAACTAACTTTTTATATATTTACAGTACAGACAAAGAAGTACTGTATGAATTGCAATTACAAAGTTTGCAAATAGTAGTTAACATCCAAAGTATAAACTTGGAAGAAGCGTAGGGACAGTGAAGCACAAATTAATACAAAAGTGAATCGAGAAGATATTGACACATTGCTTCACTCACACTGTTTATTCACAGGACATGTTTCAAGAGCTCTCGCTCCTATCATCAGCTGATACTCGACTAGTGCAAGTTGTAGAGGTTTCCTCTTTCTCCGTTTTGTCAATAGATGGCGTGATGTACTTGTCAAAGATGTCCGGTGGTGGAGTTTCAAAATTCATGACTCTATGACGATTTTTGTTGATGAAGATTTTTTCCCATACAGAAAGGTCTATGGGGTGATTAACATATTTTATTAGAGATGTTTCCAAGTTGATGTCATGTCTAGTATTCAAAAAAATGAAAAGCCACTGCTGATTTTTCTGTTTCACCATTTTTAATGTTTCTTAGATGTTCTTTAGTTCTGATGTTAATATTTCTTTTTGTTTTTCCTATATAAATTTTAGGGCAAGTTTCACATTTGATCTCATAGATTCCTGGTTTTTCTTTGGTAGTAATTGAATTTTTGGGAGGGCCTTTTAACAAATTTCTGATATTAAACCTATTTTGAGGTGCAAGAGTTATGTCGTGTTTTGAGAAGATTTTTTGGAATTTGTTATAGGCTGATGGGTGGAAGGTGAATTTTTTAAAAAGTTTTTTCTCTTTTTCTCCTGTAGGTTCTAGGGTGGTGGTTTCTTTTATTTTCTTAGCTTTGTTGAGTCTGTTAACTGTTTTGTCTACTAAATTTGGGTTGAAACCGTTGGATATAGCTACTTTTTTTATGTGTAGGTAATCTTCTTGATAATCTTCTCTGTTTACTGGAAAGTTGATCATCCGAAAGATTAAACTGTTGAAAATGGCGTGTTGGTGTTGTTTTGGGTTGAAACTGTTGTTTTTTATGTAATTATCTGTGTGTGTCGGTTTCCTGTAAATACCAAAGGTGAGTTTGTTGTTCATCACTCTTAACGTATAATTGCCTATAAATGTATTTGCCCTATTCTTTCCAAAACTCCCCTGGTAAGCCATCAATACCACGTGCCTTCTTTTTAACTCATATATTTTGTGTTTGGGCTTCAATTATCTAAATTGATATAGTGCATTCATTCTTCAAAATCTTTTCTAATTTAATGTTTGCAACTCCATATGAGCATTTTAAGTAATTAGACCACATTTCTGCCTATATGTTTTTCCCCGCATTATTTCTAGTCTGTTTCACCTTCTTCCATATTGCCTTCATATCCTGATTTTTGCTGCCTTGGTCATTTTACAACTAGTTTATCCCCCGAGTCTTTATTTCCCAACTCTATTAGGCATCTATACCTCCATCTTTGGATTAAAAATTTAATCTTCTTGTTCTTCAGTCTGCTTTCATTTCTTTAATTGTCTCACCACGTTTTCTTACTCTTATAAAATTTGTAATCATACCACCAGTCTCTGTTTTGCTTACAAGTTTTAACCTCAAATGGATGGATGCATACATTTATACTCTTGTCAGGCATGTAGGTGGTCCATTGTCGCACAAGTACCTGTATCATGTAATCCAAAGGGTTGTAATATATTGTTTTGTATACTATTTATTGTAAATTTCATTATTTTACCAGTATGTTATGTATCTGAGAGCTTGCATCATCTATTTAATGTTATATAATGTATATGATACACTTGAAACAAACTTTTGTAGCACCTTGTAGAGTGATGGCTTTTCAGGAGCCCCGGGCTGTGGATGTGGGAGTCTGTGGACTTCCAGCCTTATTTGCACATACGTCTCTTGTGCTGCACCTTTGGATGGCATCACAAGCGTGCGCACGCACGCACACACACAAGTTATCTAAAAATGCATCTTTTGGATTGAGGGAGTCTCGAAACAAGTACTTCTAACAAAATCTTAGTACTAAGTTTTTGGGTGGAAGGCACAATACACTTGGAACATCCACCTCTGTATAACGTCACCTTGTACTATACCATAGCTTACACAAATCTTACCTTCACTTCATAATCTGCAACAGAAGTCTCTTCAGAAAGTGTCGGCCAGAAAATCTCTTCTTTAATGTCTATTTTGGTATCTATTTCTTTAAACTCCATTTCAGTATCCATTTCAGGATACCCAGAATCTATTTAAATCTGACAAAAAGAACACAGGCATAATCAATACAAACCTTGATTATATAAACAATCAAGTGAAACAAATGTGTACAAACTAAGGGATCTTGTGACCATGCTTGATACATCATGTAAAAGCAGATATCAACTACTAGATATTAACTCATTTTGTCTGAAGCCATTTACTGCGCATACTAGACTTACGACTTTTCACAAATATTACATTATACAGGGTTCCACTGGGCATTTTTTTTAAATTTACATCCTCCAACGTTAAGTCATATCGGACGGTGAATCAACTGAGTGAAATGATGCTCAAATGAGTCCAGGGTCCATGGAGCTTACAGTTACCCGACATTCATCTTGAAGGATAAGGGAAAACCCCAGAAAAAACCTTATCCAGGTAACTCACCCTGACCGAGATTCGAACTCGGGACCTCTTGAATGTGAGGCAGACATGCTACCATCTACGCTACCGAGGTGGGCCCACTGGGCATATGGACACATGATTCCACACTGCTGCTGTAAACAAGGTCACGCTTCTATGCATTTTCCTCTGCTGTGAAAGTGCAGAATTAAGCTGACTAATTTTAAAATAAATTTCAGATCAGAGGAAGTGTTCAAGCTGAGACCAAAAGACAGCTAATACTGAACATTAGACAGCACCAGTCATCATCTGGATATTCCACCCAAAAATTGCTTAGGCATCTGTCACCACAGGCAGGTATTTTTTCTGCCCCATATAGAATAACTGTGGCACATGCTTTTCAACAAAGTGATCCTCTAATTAGACTGCACATTTTTTGAGAGGACGGTCAATAATGGTAAAATTAGACCCTTTTCAGGAATAAGGCTTGGTTTCAACTTCATAGAGATGTGTGTACACAAAGTAATCATTACTATAGTCCTGATGAACCTAATCTTGTTCATGAAGTACTCGTCTGTGACAAAAATGTTGGATATGGTGTGAGTAAAGAAAATTATAGGGCCATTTTTTTTATTTTTTTATTTTTTTTTTTTTTTTTTTGAGTCCATAATTGACACATGAACAATCTTGAATACAATTCTGTCACCCTATTCTTAGAGAATTAAGACAGGGAGAATTATTTTGCCTTTCTTCAACAAGACTGCAAAAGCTCACATGGCCAATATTTTGATCAGTTAAAAAAGTGCTTGAAGATAGAATTATTAAAAGAGATTTTGGTCCACTCAATTCCCCAAACCAAGCCTCTGTGATTCCAATCTCTGGGGTAACTTAAGACATTAAAAGTGTACAAGACAAACCCACACACCCTAGAGGATTTAAAGAAATATATGCCGGAAAACTGCCAGCATTTCTCAATGTGAACTATGGTGAGTGGTAGTTTTCTAAAAAGGTGGCAAAAATAGATGGACCATGTTGTTGGCCAGTTTCAGCCTTCTTCTACAAAATTAACTAAAGCCTTTAAAAATACTTTTAAAAATATTTGGAACGGTAAAGTCAGACTGAAAAATTAAATGCCATAGCCAGGATTTGAACCACAGATCTTCTGGTCTACATTTGGCCATCAATGGTAAGACCACTGATATGCCTTTATGAGAACTCCTAGTGGTTTACCAGGTAAAATGTGAGTTAGTTGGAAAATTTAATGTCATGCTGACACGCTGCTATAGTAGCTCAATGGTTAGAGCAACCAGATGGCGACCAGAAAATTGTGGTTCAAATCCTGGCTATGGCATTGAGTTTTTCAGTGTGGCTCTAACTTTCCAAACATAGTTCTACACAGGGCCAGTGCGAAAGAAAAATTTCCTGTGCTAAAAATGTTGTATAGTTGCGAAAGTTTCTGCTGCTCATACATGGGCTTAACTTTCTCCCCTGCTAAGGGAAAAAACTACAATGTTCAAAACATTTTGTTCCATTGAGTCTATGGTTTCATCCACAATGATTCCATCACAGTGAGACACTTTCTCCTTGATTCTTTGTATGGTTTCTTGGTAAACAGGCTCCATGTAGTGTTTCCTTAAAGTATCTCATTCAACAGTCAGCTACATGTATTTTTCAAGAAATCCCTTGAAAGTTGGATGGTTCACCCTATATAGGAATTCCTGCTTGTGTAAGAGCTGCACACAACTCAATGTTTATTTCCTTAAAATGTTGGCCTTTTGAAGAACTCTGTTGAAATGCATTTTGTAATAGAGGATGTCAACGATTTCTGCAAATAGTTTCAACCCAATTCCACACAAACATGCCACCATCAACAGTCTCACACACAGATTGGTTAACCTACCCCTCAGCCAGCAAGAATATAAAAAAGAATACCATCAAATCTTAAAAACTGCAATTAAAAATGGATATGGAAAAAGCCTTGTAGATAAAAAAATAAATTCATTCAAATTTCAAAAAAGATTAAAACAGATCACAGCTCTTTCACCAATGAAACAAGAAATTAGATTTGCTAAATTTACTTACCACCCCTGGACCACAAAAAGTTCCAAAAAATATTCAAGAAATACAATATAACATTGGCACCAAAAAACAATTACAACATTAAAAGCCTACTTAACAGTAATAATACTGATAAGATAAAACCAGAAGAAAAGTCAAGATTAAGCGTAAAGACTGAAAAAATTTACATAGGGAGGACAAAAAGAAGCATAGGCACTAGAAATAAAGAACATTTTAGGCACCTAAGGTACACAAATATTGATAAGTCCACAATAGCAGCTCATTTTTGGTCTGAAAATCATGAAATTAAAGATAGCACCAAATTACTAAAATACGTACAAAAACACAGTGAACTCGTCATATGGGAGAAAATATGCATATAAATACATGAAAACCAACTAATGAACTTCGAAATCCCGCCAGAAGACAACCCCACATTTAAATTCATCACAAAATCAACAGATGGCAACAGCAACTCCAGAACTACCCAAACAACTAGATCAAGCTTTAGTTGCATTAGAGCCGATGATGCGAACAAAGGTTCGCGAAACATGTCCGCAATACAGGTACGAAAGTGAAGCTGATGTGTAATAAATACGACTCATCTATAATTTAATAAGTCTTGGACATTTATGATAAGATTCCAAAATCTCCACACAGCTGATCTTTTTCCAAAACTCAGTCTTTTTCCTACCTCTCATAGTGTTTTGCTAGTCTTGTATTGCCTTGTCAGTTTCTTCTGGATAAGTTATTTAATGGCAGTCATTTTTAAAGTGTTACTTATATTTGCAATCCCATTATTTATTTGGACCCACACTAACTTTTTCAGATTGTACTGGCAGATCACCTAATGTCCCATTTCAATTGCAAGTTGTTCCAGCTGATTCACATTCTGCTGATAACAGCATTTTTCAGGCTAACAGGAAAGTTAACGGTTTGTTGTCTCTCAACAACAAAAGCCTTGACTTGTTCAAAATAGTTGTTTTAGCACACCATGTCAATAATTTACATTCCAGTTCCAAATGATTACAAATATATGGACACACATACAACTAATGGCAATTAAAATGCTTATGTCATGACCTGTCATAATGATTATATTATATTTTTATTATCAAAGTATCTGAGCTAAAAATATGTAGTTTTTACAGATGTTGTAAACATTACTACCTTCCCCCCCTTTCATTATTTTGTAAAACCTTATTATTTTTCTAGCTCAAAAAATATTTAACAGAGACTGATTCACTTGGTGCACATCAAGGCCCCACTTAAGGACTTCGATTGATTGCCTGTCTGAAAGCACTCATGGAAAAGCATCATCCCATTTGAGTCACAGTAGTATTGAAAGTACCAATGGTACTTCTCTTTCCTCCTCCTCCTCCTCCACTTGCTATCGATATGTTTAAGAAAGGGGGCGGAAAGAATAGTTGGCATATTTAAAGCAATATGTGTTAAATGTACATTCTAAAGGCAACAAACTCCCAAAAATTATATGAGAAATGTTCATTATTTGCATGTTCTCTTGGTTCACATAGTATCGATAGATTTATTACTCATTACTTTTAAGGCATTGGGACAGAGTAAGCATAAATTACATGTGAAAGGGATGCATGCTAATTTATTTTGATTTTAAAGGGAACAAATTCAAAACAATGAGCAGCATTTTCTAAGTTCATGAACAATCACAGTCCCCAGCCCACATCACTTCCTTCCATTCATCATATTTAAACTTTTGGTTCATGAAAAATTATGGTTCTTGATCCACCCCTCCATTTATCATACATACAAGAGAACAATGCACATCAATTAATGTTTCGTAATTCTGTTCTGTCGGTTCACATAGAATAGTTGTATTATTCTTTAAGTTTAAGGCAATGGATAAAATATAATTAAACCATATTCTATTCATGTGCAAAATATTCTTACTTTGTTCGAATGTCTTAAAATTAATAGTAATCCTAATGATTGTATATAAACCGAGAGTACATGGAAATTATAACAAATTTTTTTAACATAATTGATGTACCTTGTTTAAATTTGTTCCCTTAAAAATATATAAAAAGAATGGATATTCTTTAGAACATGTCCCGTAAGAAATTTTGTCTAAGTCCACCGGATGCATGTCACTAATTCGCAGTTGAGTAACTACTTCACTCAGTACTTTTTGCGGCTTAGGACCCTCATTTCTGGACTACTCTAAATCAGTGTTTTGTTACATGTCAACAGCTGTGCATATCTTTCCATTTGCAAAACGACATGAAAGAGAAGTGACACATGTAAAGAAACTGGGAAATGCTCTGAACGAGCTGCAAACATTAAACAATGTCCAAAAGGCCATAATATAACATACCTGTTAAAGATTGGAATCAAAGAGTGTTTAAAAGCGTTGCACTCTACCAGATGACGTTCATCCCTTACTTGTGACTCTGTGATTCGCCTGACTAGCACTCCCATAACCTCTCCAGAAACTACAAGCCATCTTAATAATTATTAGCACGTTTAAACTCGGTTCCATTGTTTGAGAAAGAATACTGTGGAACACACGTTATCTTAGTGATATACAAATGCTAATTCTTTATTACTAGTCACAGAAAGAAATGCTGGTACTTACTAATTAGAAACACGTGAATGATATAACTTTAGCTCAAATGTATGCAGTAGTTCTCAAAGAAATTGAGTAATATATCAGTATTCCAATAATGATCGTGAAGTTGCCACACGGATTTCCGTTCACAAATTACGATTACGCGTACCACTTATATTCCAGAAATTTAATTAGTTCCAAATATTTACAATTTGCAATATTGAATTGACACAACCTTAAAACTTCAAACTACTCGATGTGCAGGTGAGCAACACCACAGAGCTACAGTACTATCAGTTTTTCCGAGCGTTTTCCGAGTTCTGTCAATAGCACGCCAATAACATTAAACTCTTGTCTATGCGACAATGGTTAGTTGGCCCGCCACACTGTTTTAATCGCATGGTACATCTTTGTATCCGAGAAACCGATTCCACCAACCCCACAGAACAAAATTTAACTACTCCAGTAATATTGCTAAATTATATACATCCAAGGCAGGAATAGCGGCTCATGCATTCCCTAATTCTCAGTATAATTAGCTCATAGCTTAGGGCCGAAATCGGTCAAACTGAGAAGTAGACGTATCACATGTTTGCATGCAAGAAACCGTTCCATGGACACATACATTGCGGGTTTCAAAGAAAAAAATAATGCATGGTACGCAAATTGATTTATTACTACATATTTATAAATGAACAAGAAAACTGTAATGTTTAAATTATACTGCCTCGTTGCATCTGCTTTTATAAGCGAAGAAGAATGCGAACAAATTAACAGTGTCATAATTTGATTCAGTGATGCTGGGTGGCGCTGGATCATTCTTTTTTTTTTTTCCCCTTCAATTTATTTATTTATTTATAGTCGCTTTAACAGCAAGGTCATACCGCGACAAAATATATAGTGTGTGCATAATGAATACAATATATGAAATGCAGTAACAGTACATAGAACACTGAAGTTCCATACAGAAGACACAATATTGTGTTACAATTCCAAAACAAACTTTAAGGAAATGCAGTGGAACCGTTACAATAGAAAACAGTGTCAATGAAACTATATATACATATGACAATATAAAAGCTTAAAATTGTAAATTATTATATGTTTACATATTAATAGTATGTACTCTAGATTTCCATATACTTCTTTGTGAAGAGCAGTAGGTACATGCTTGATATATGATGGTTTGTTGAGCATAGAAGATAAGTCTCCAACAATCTCATGAATCCGTCGTTGTTTAGCATTCTGTTTGCATTCCAAGAAGAGGTGTTTGACGGTGAGCTGTGTATTGTAGACGTCACAGTAAGGTAAATTGGTATTGGTGAGGATTCTGATTCCATGGTTGCTTCCATTGCATTTTGAGTTGCCTACTGAGGTGGTTTATGCAATCTTGGCGAGGAATCTTGTGTTGTATGTGCTTCCATTTCTGTGAGCTGACTAGCTTCTATGGCGGCTTTGTCTGCATCTGCATTGCCCTTGATTTCACAGTGTGAAGGAACCCACATAAAGATGATCTGCTTGTTTTTATTGAAGGCCGATAGATACAGGCTATGGATATCCTGGAGTAACTGCAGATCTGTTGAATGATTTCTAGTACTTCGAAGGGAGCTTACTTCTTACTGCACAGTCAGAAGTATTATTTTTCTTACTTTCCATAGTAGTAACGAGTTTTACCTCTAACTTGGAACTTCTCTTTTTAATGCTGCGGTCTTCATAAAATGGATATAGCTTCCTCGTGGTGAGAACTAGACCCTCAAGGTCATTTGTGTAGTCGTGAACAATGGTTATCACATCGGAATTTCCTATGGGTTTTCAAATAAGGTTACTAGCTGTATGAAACTGAGGGCAAAATCCCTAGGCTGTTTTCCCCATGTCACAGGTGACATTAGTTTACTAATGGAGCTTTTTCTGCCACTTGTTTTGGGTTTTTTGGATGAATGTTTACGACTGAAGGGGGCCTCTTCCCTTGTGTCACCGCCATCTTCTGATTGTGGATCTGGTTGTTTAGACGAGAAATCGGAAAGCAAATCTTTTTCGTCATTGTGTTGATCATTTGTACTGCTACTTGTGAAGGAGAGCGGTCGTTTAGTCCTAAGTGGAGGTGCTCTGCTACTGCAGTAGATGTAGCGGGTGTGTTCTTAGGAACCCTTATGTCTTCCTCGCTGTTCCCCTGATATATCTGTGCTTTGGTATTGGTAGTGTGCTTACATAGCTCAGGGAAATTCTCTACAGAAATACCTGGAGGGTTGCTTAGGTTAGCGGTATTTGTTGGTGTTTTGCACTCTTTAGCTAAGTGACCTCTTTTTTTGCATATGAAACACGTAGCAGCAGTCCAGCAGAAGAATCGAGTCGTCCAGGTTTACCTGGACGGAGTGATGCTGCCCAGCACCTAGCCGCTTATTGCGTCTTTATCTGGGCAGTATAATAGAGTCGTCTTATGTCTCAGGCGGTTGTCTTAGGCAGCGGCATGTCTAGCCTTATGCGCGCTGTTGCCCCGTGGGGTTGTGCGCCCAGTGCTGGCTGCACTCTTCCGCCTGCCTGGGAGGCATCTGAGCACAGTACGCTTAACAGGCTAGAGGGAAATGAACAAATGTTTAGGCAATGGATTTAACAAGCCCATTTCTGGGCTTGGGGGTTTGAGGTCAGGGGAATGTGGCCCTGTTCAGTTCTGGTTACCCAAAGCATCTTTGGGCAACCGGTAGCTCGGTCGACGGCGAGGAACCCTGTTCAGAGCCACACCTTGACTGGTGTACATGGACAGCTCTTTCTACCCAGCGACGCAGCGCACACAGCTCAGCAATAGGGCACCGGTACTTCCTGGTGGCTCACTAGCGGAAGGCAGTGGTCAGTGTACCGGATACTCAAGCTTCCGCTAGTGCACGCATCGACATCACATCAAGTAGACACTGGTCTTACTGGCGAAGCAGCAGTAGGCCTTCATATAGCCTGGCAACCAAAAAGCGAGCCACCGCACCGGTAGCAACCAGCAGAAGAGCTAGCCAAGTTTCATACTCCTCTCATACTGTCTTCTGTTTTCCCTTGACAAAAGACTTGACAGACCACGCGACACCAGGTTCCGCAAGACCATAGCCAAGGGTTTTCGGACCAATGGTCCAAAACCCAGAGTCCATGACTCGCTCAGGCGCCTCCCTCAGGGGGGTCCGGTCCTCTGCGGACTGCCGGAGGGCAACTGCACAGACACGACTTACGTCGGACGATGGGCAGCAACCCTCTACCACACCCGATCCCGTGGCACCTGCCGCCACGAAGACAAGGTCCACGAAGAGGAAAGCTTCGGCACCTCCTCAGGGCCTTGCCCCGGTCACGGAGGCACCAGCTCCTGTGACCCAATACCCCCCCTCTGCCTGACTCAGAGTCAGAGGATGACACCGCCGACCAGGAAGGTTTCACCGTCGTCCAGGGACGACGGCGGAGTAACTCTGGTCCTAAGCTAGGGGGCCAACCTGCACAAGCACGCCAACCCCTAACCAAAAGGGGGTCCAAGCTTCCGCCCATCATAGCGGATAGCTTTAAAAACCACGTGGGCGTCATGCGAAAGCTGGCGGCCACGCTTAAGAACCCCTTCGAGGCCAAGAGAAAGCCTCGCAAGGTACACATCAACACCAGCAGTCTCGAGGATTTCGAGGCTGCAAAGCAGGTTCTGCGAGACTTGCAGATACAGTTCTACTCCTACTCCCCCCAGAGACCCAACGTCGAAAGACGGGTTCTGAGGGGACTGGATTCCGAGTGCCCACAAGAGGAGGTAAAACTCGCTCTGGAGCAGGAGCATGGCATTAAGGCCTCAGCTGTTGCCCAGCTGAGAAAGATAGTACACACAGAGGAAGGCTCTGTACGCGTACCTATGCCTCTCTTTCTTGTTGTGGTGGACAAGGTTCCTGGAGAGGCGGTTCAGCCCATTGGCGCTGTTCGGGTGCTGTTCCACACTGTCGTGAAAGTCGAGCGCTTTCACGGTCGGGGTGGACCTGTGCAATGCTACAGGTGTATGGGCTTCCATCACTCCAACATGGCGTGCATGCCTGCGGTGTGCTGCTCCCCACCTGCTGAAGGATTGCGACAAAGCGCCTGAGGAGAAGACATGTGCAAACTACCGCCAGGATCACGTCAGCAATTACAAAGGCTGCGTGGCGCGGCAGAAAATCATAGAGAACCGCCGCGGAGGCAATGCGGGATGAAGCACGTTGGGCAGTTAGATGATATATAAAACCAGTCATTCGTGCCTTCATATGGGATCTGCATATTCTCTGGGAGTTTATCTAGATCGTTTGGTGACCCATATAGCTGTCGTCTGAAGCTTAACACGTGAGAAAACCCTGGCTGGGAAATCCCAGCACGTATATGTGTTATGGATGACATAATTTTAACACCCATCTCTGATAGTAGCCATAAGTATTTGGTTAGGTATAACCGGACAAACATTGGAAAGAATTACGCGCTTATTTTCAGTGATGAGTGGTCGCAAATCAAGAGTGAAATCCTTAATTTTGATTTTTCTGTGCTTGTTAGTTAGCTCCTCAGCTGCCTTTCTGCTACTTAAGAATATACAGATTCTGTTATTGGAAATGCGTGATGCAAACTTTAGGTTAGCTGGTAATGTAAGTTTGCCAACAGCAAGGATGTAGTCTTTGATGGTTAACTCTTCATGCGCATTTATTACAATGGCCTGGAGCGGATTGAGCAACAGTAGCATAACTTGGTTGTACAATGTTATTAATGTTACTAAAATTTTAGGGTTACATGGTTTAGGAGCACTCCTGTAGTCAGCAGCCTCTATCTTGTTATTAGCGATCTGCCGTCGAACGGAATTAAGGGGCATTTACCGGGACTCCTGCAGCTCCTTATTGCTTGATAAACAATCACTCCAATGTAAAACGTATATTTTACTTTGGTATTATTATAAAACTTGAGATTCTTCTAGAATTCGAAGAAACAAATAATAGTTAAGGAACTATAACATGCAGTCAACAAAACGCCCGCCTGGGTAGCGTGGTGGTAGCGAGTCTGCCTCACGTTCAAGAGGTCCCGAGTTCGGATCTCGGTCAGGGTGTGTTACCTGGATAAGGTTTTTTCCAGGGTTTTTCCTTATCCTGAAAGACGAATGTCGGGTAACTCTAAGCTCTATGGACCCTGGGCTCATTTGAGCATCATTCACACACACACACACACACACACACACACACACACACACACACACACACACACACACACACACACACACACACACACACACAACTTTTCATGGCCTCCTCGCTGGATTATTGTCCTTAGGGTCGTGCGTTCAAAGGCAACCCAGACTGGTGGTTTTAAAGTGTATCTACTTAAAGACGAAAGTTCCATGTCTGTAAATTTACTGGCATGTGGAAGAATTCCTACGTCACGAATTCTGGCACACCGTGTTTTGAAATGATCCTGGTGATTTGTTTGTGGTTAACAAAGAAAATATCAATTTTCATTAAAATTTAAGTTTCCTTTTCTTTTTGCGCTAAGCAGCTTCTTCGTTCCATTCACTCACTAAATGAGAGAGAGAGAGAGAGAGAGAGAGAGAGAGAGAGAGAGAGAGAGAGAGAGAGAGAGAGAGAGAGAGAGAGAGAGAGAGAGAGGAAGCACCAGAAATAACTCCTTGCATCTCGAAGGCATTCCGGAATTTAAGGCACCTGTGAGTGCACCTTCCTTTCCTCCTCTCCAATCTACCTTCAACGCAGTCGAAAATATTGCCCGGGGCATCTAGTAAGACACTTGGTAGCTGTTATATGTTTATACCGCTCGGTTGGCTATAAGAGGAGAGCAGAGGTAAATGGAATGTCACAAAAAATGTACTTACTGAATAGAGAAAATGTGCTAAGGAAGAGAATGAAACTGACTTATTTAATTCTGATGTGAAGATTCCAATTCCTGCATATCCACTTTATTTGCTTGGGCTTCCATCTGTGACGGTGTCGTCTAAAGGATGGATATCAGCTGTTATATGTGTTGAAGTGCAGTTTTTCTCTCTGGAATCCCTAAAACCGACTTCTTCCTCTTCATCTTCTTTCTCTTCATCATTGCTATCCAAACCCACATTGATTACTAGAGCTAGGATTTTTATGCAAATACTATTCTTCCGCTTTGTTTATACAGAACTAAAATTGATAAATGTCATGAATTAGAAAGTTGGCTACCATGTAATGATATGTTCTTAATATTTTACATATTTGAGCATCATTACACGTTTTTACATAGTTGTACCTTATTTTTTATATAAAATTACATATTCTGCCTCTCAGTGCTGTGTTTTCTTATTTTTTATGTAATTGAAATAAGGTAAACTTCCGGCATCTTTGTACAGAACAGAAGAAAGAGAGAAAGCAGAAAAGTTCTTGCATATATATATATATATATATATATATATATATATATATATATATATATATATATATTCATCCACTTTAACTAAGCTTTCTGGTTTGAGTCCCAGAGAAGAAGCCTTTAAGCAGCAATAAAGCATTGCACCATGAACGATGGATTACCGCTTTAATTGTTGTAACTTACCTGTTCCTTGGCAATGAACAACATGCTAAGTTTTCTGTGCAAGGTCAACAAAGCAAGTTATTCTTGAGTTCATGTGCATTCTTTGGCAACCACCGTTTTTAACTGAATTTTACTTTCCTTCCAAATATAGATGGTTTATTCACTTATAGACATGAAATACATGTTTCAAGTTTCGTCCAAAAAGTTTACATATTACAATATTGTAAATAATTAGTTAGTTACATACATCAAGACTTACAAATTTTACAGAGCATATACAGAGATTAATTAATAAATCACAATTATAGATATTCATCTATGTCATAAAAGGCCCTCTCCATTAAGTAATTCTTTAAGCATTTATTAAACTTGGAACCAGTTGATTGTTTAATTGTGGCTGGCAGCTTATTGTATAAAGCTTTTCCAATTACAAATGGATTTTTATCAAAAAATGTCTTACTCTTCGCTTCCCTAAACATATTCGCTTTAGTTCTTGTGTCATATTTATGTATATTGCTATTACTCCTTATATTTGTAATTCTTCTAACTAGTAAAATAACTCTAAAAATATAATATGCAACGACTGTAAGAATTCTTTCTTTTTTAAAAGTTTCTCTACATGAATCCCTTGATTTTAATGAAGAAACAATCCTTACACACCTCTTCTGTAATACCAGTAATCGTTTTAAATTCTCTTTAGACGTTGCACCCCATAATTCAATACCATAATTCAAATGAGGATGAATTATTCCATAATAAATCAATTTTAAATTAGGCATATCCAAATAGAGTGCCACGTAATTTAATAGATAGATACCCTTACTTACTTTATTGCATATATAATTTACATGTTTTGTCCTTGATAAGTTTTTGTCAATATTCAATCCTAGAAATAAGTAATCATCTGTTGTATCTCTTTATTTCCAATTTTAATTTTCATATTGTTGTACATATAATTACTAATTTTAAAATATATTATGCTTGTTTTGTTTAAATTATTAACTAGGTTGTTATTAACAAGAAATTTAAGTATTACATCTGTACCTGAGTGTATATTATTAGTTGTCTTGATCTTTCCCCCAACAAATTATAGATATGTCATCAGCATATGATACAGTTTTAACATTATTAAACACAGGTAAATTGTTAGTGTATAATGTAAATAGTAAAGGCCCAAGCACAAATCCCTGTGGGACTCCATATTTAACGGTTGCTAATGAGGATTCATATTTTGTTTCTATTTGGTTTAGTTTACATATTATTTCTGTAGTTTGTACCCGGCCTTGTAAGTATGTATTAATTAATTTACCTGCAGTCCCCCTTATACCATAATGTTCCAACTTTTTTAATAAGATTTGGTGATCAACGCTATCAAAGGCCTTTGATAAATCAAGAAAAATCCCCATTACTTGATTGTCATTTTCCATTTTGTTAATTAATTCGTACTGCGATGCCTCCTGAAGCTTCAAAATTATCAAAGCTAAAATCATGGTTTACATGATTCAGTCACTGCAGATGAAGATGTTATTTTCTGCTAGGCTTGTAATAAGGTTACATGTTCACTGAAATTGCAACTCGACCAACATGTGCGCAGTGCCCTGCATACTAGGAATAAAGCACTACAAACATCTACAATGCAAGTTCTTCTATCTCAAATGCAGCAGTCTTCAAGTGCAGAGAAGTCATTATTCCATGACATGTGTACTGCTATGGTTGCTGCCAATATTCCATTGTACAAACTCCTGGTACCTAAATATGGTGCATTTTTAGATAGGTATTATGGTAGGCAGATACCTAACGATTCTATCTCCAAAAAAACTACCTGAATAAAGGTGTTCGTTCTCACATCCCTCCAGCTTTAGTTCTATACTAATGTGAAGCTATTACTGGTTAATTTACACCTGAAAATTCACATAACACACTAAAACAATATATTGTGAAGATACTAAGGAAAATGCATTTCTTTTAGAAAAATTAACCTTGATTGTTATTTGGAGATAGTAACCAGAATGTAGAAAATTCTGAAGATAAATATTATGTTCCAGCTGTGAAAGCCTCAGTTTATAAAGTAGGCATAGTCTTCATTGAGTACGAAAGATGGTTCTCTTCTGCTCTGGCAAAACTTGATGCTATGAAAGGTGAATGTATGCACATCTGATTAAGTAGCACTGTGTATCTTATATCCATTCTACAATACCTATTTGAATGCATTAATTTCAATGCTCATTTTTAAGTAAACACATTGGGCATAGCTTTAAGCTTATATTATCTTTTCCAAAACAATGATTTCTATTGAATGATAGCATGCCGTCTGATAATAGACTGTATCACTTCATCTCTTTTATAGAGATGCAATCAGAGCATTTAGTTTGTGGAAAATAGCAGAAAGGCAGGTAGAATCTATACTAAAGCAATATTAGTTATTTATTCATCATAGCCAGTACCTTCTTCCATATTGCCCAAGTGTCAATTATGTTTTAGTTTAACACTAAATTATATTACCAAGGGGTCACAATTAATTATACAAAAGAAAATTGTGCTTATATCTCAAAAACCAATAATAATTTTGAAAATGTGATGTTATGTAAAGTTACGCAACATTAAGTATAAATAAACTGATCAATCGGCCATAGCAGATCATTTTTGGTCATTTAACCATAAAATAAATCCTGAAGTTAAATTATTAAAACAATTAAATGGTCCGTAGATTTAATGGTTTAGGAAAAAATGTTTATTTTAAAAAATAAACATCGCGTAATGAATTTTGAAATACCAGCAGTTGATTCTATTTATAGGTTTGTTTTGTTTTCAGATTTTGGTAATATTGGAAAATACATAGTAACAACTAATAGTATCATTGACAATGAAGTTGTTTTACGACTGAAGATGTAAACAAATGTTTACGAAATCGATCTCATCAATTAATAAAAATTTACATCATTTTCTTAAGATAAGTTAAGTTTCTATCGCAAATAGTTATATTTGTGTAATACTTATTGCTTCACTGTAGGTAGCTTAATTTTTTACGTAATCCATTTAAAAGTTTACATCCTTTATCGTATTCTGAAATTATACTTAAATTGTCTGTAAGCTTCTGCTCATATCTAAATATTAGAGTATAGCTACCTAACATTGGATATTTTTTTTTAAATTTACCTTAATTATCTTGTTCACTTTCCTTCTTTCTTCCTTCACTACCAACCCTGTACTTCATGAAGAGCAGGAAAAATGCAGAATTGTAGCTAATTTCCTATAATGGATTAATTGTAAAGCTTGGGTTTGCGGAACAGTAATAGATGTACCACATGTCTAGTAGGCTTGTGGTGATCTAAGTATATGTAAAAGTTGTAGAGACTCATGCGTGGGTTTAACCACTGGACTGGTTGAATGGAATATAGATTGATGCACTGATGTAACTTTTTAGGTTGTGAAGTTGTAAGTGAAGTAATACTAGAGTTTAGGTTCCTTTCCTTTTCAAGGAGCTCTGCCTTGAGCTGCTTCACCGCTGATGTTCATTTTTTGTCCCAGAGATATGGAAATTTTAATTTTGACTGCACAACAATTTATGTGAGTGGAAGTGGGGCTACTTGAAAGTCAACTGAGGCTGTTTAGCTTTTTCTATTAAACCTGTGACAAAAATGAAGTTGAGAAATACATTGATTTATGAAAAGCAGTCTATTAAATTTGAGGCTTAACATCATTTCTAAATTAATCTTCACTCTCACAGTATACACTATTGCCATTTATAACAAAACTTCCCAGCAATGTGGAGTATCAACATTGCTCAGTTTGCTGATGACACTGCTCTAAAGAACACTTAAGTCATCTTCTTACAGTTTTCGAACCATTATGGCCTCATTCAGCAATGATGTAGGCAACAGTGGTTGTCCATAAATCTAGGCAAAGTCATGTGGTCCTCTTCATCAAACATCAATTGCTCAAAGACAACCCTAAGTTGTCTTATCAGGGACAAAGCAGTGAATGATGAAGTGTCGCTCAATAACTTTTCTTGAACATATTAAAGAGACAAATAATTTGGCTAAGAGAGCTGTAGCAGTTTTATTCTCAATTTGAACTCTACTATTTCTTATGCATGACTGGAGTAATTTAGTAACAAGAACGTCAAAATTAATTGAAGAAACTATTTGTAGTCGGTTTTTAACACGTTACTTATCTTTTTATATTATTGAGGTACTAGTTTTGGAAGCCGTTGCATCCATTATCAACTAAAGTTGGACTGAGGTTGATAAAAGATATAATGGCTTCCTAAACTAGTCCCTCAATAATATAAAAATTGTGAGTGATAAAGTGTTAAAAACCAACTACAAATAGTTTTTTGTATCTGCTATTACTTTTGACTTAAGGCTACATTTTTTCATGGTTCTATTGTCTCTAATGAAAAACTGTGATTTCTGAAATTTCTGATTCCTGTTTAAGCTTTCTAAAAGGTTTCTTTGTGCTTCATTCTAACTTTTCTCCAATCATCAAGATTTTTTTCTATAAGAACATGGCAATTTAATAATTCGAGCTTCTCGGGTTACCAGCCATGTGATGTTTATAGAGTTGCTTGAGTTTTCAACCATGCTTGCACTTTGTCCTTCTTCAGGAAGAGATGAGCTTCACCTAACTGGGCGGTATATATATCTCCAGGCAGAGGGACAGGGCTAAATGGCACTCACCAATGGGAAACTGGTGTTCTGTAATTGGATTGCCAGGGAGGTGCTGGCAACGTTAAAACTGTTTCCTCTTTATTATAAATAAACTATAACACTGGGTAACCAACTTCATTTATCTGGTTTAAAATTGTCGAAATCCTCTGGATTTCTGTAATTTTAGACAAATTGGATTACATTAATGGAGTACAGCCTTTACTTCAGGGAGAAGATATATAAGAATTAAGAATGGCCCATTGAAATCATGCATTGAAAATGTTAATAAACCTCTTAGTGAAGTAAGAGTCATACCAAAAAAAAAAAAAAAAAAAAGAACAGCACATTGTTAAAGTCAGTGATCCAGTTTTAGCTAAAATTAATGTTCTACCTAAACTCACATGGGACACTCAAATAGAGACATTGATGAAAAAATTTAATAAAATGTCGAGATTTAACTGTATTGGAACACCACAGTGAAGCGAAATAATTATTAATGTTTAGATGAGTCGTATTTATTACACATCTGCTTCACTTTCGTACCTATTTTGAGGACATGTTTCGCAAATCATCGTTTGCATCTTCGGCTCTTATGCGACTAAAGCTTGATCCAGTGGTGTGGGTAATTCTGGGGTTGCTGCTGCCATCTGTTGATTTAGTGATGAACTTAAATGTGGGATTCTCTTCTGGCGGGATTTCAAACTTCATTAGTTGGTTTTTATGTTTCTCTATGTATATTCTCTCCCATATGACGAGTTCAGTATGTTTTTGTACGTATTTTAGTAATTCTGTGCTATCTTCAATTTCATGATTTTCAGACCAGAAATGAGCTGCTATTGCGGACTTATCAGTATTTTTGTATCTTAAGTGCCTGAAGTGTTCTTTCTTTCTAGTGCCTATGTTTCTTTTTGTCCTCCCTATGTAAATTTTTTCACAGTCTTTACACTTAATCTTGTAAATGCCTGACTTTTCCTCTGGTTTTATCTTATCAGTATTATTACACACAGATAATTACAGATAATTACATCAAAGCAAATAGTTTCAACCCAATTCCACACAAACATGCAACCATCAACAGTCTCATACACAGATTAGTAAATCTACCCCTCAGCCAGCAAGAATATCAAAACGAATACCATCAAATCTTAAAAACTGCAATTAAAAATGGATATGGAAAAAACCTTGTAGATCAAAAACTAAAATCATTCAAACTTCAAAAGAGATTAAAACAGATCACAGCCCTCACACCAATAAAACAAGAAATTAGATTTGCTAAATTTACTTACCACCCCTGGGCCACAAAAAAGTTCCAAAAAATATTCAAGAAATACAATATAACATTGGCACCAAAAAACAATTACAACATTAAAAACCTACTTCACAGTAATAATACTGATAAGATAAAACCAGAGGAAAAGTCAGGCATTTACAAGATTAAGTGTAAATACTGTGAAAAAATTTACATAGGGAGGACAAAAAGAAACATAGGCACTAGAAAGAAAGAACACTTCAGGCACTTAAGATACAAAAATATTGATAAGTCCGCAATAGCAGCTCATTTCTGGTCTGAAAATCATGAAATTGAAGATAGCACAGAATTACTAAAATACGTACAAAAACATAGTGAACTCGTCATATGGGAGAGAATATACATAGAAAAACATAAAAACCAACTAATGAACTTTGAAATCCCGCCAGAAGAGAATCCCACGTTCATCACTAAATCAACAGATGGCAGCAGCAACCCCAAAATTACCCACACCACTGGATCAAGCTTTAGTCGCATAAGAGCCGAAGATGCAAACGATGATTTGCGAAACATGTCCTCAAAATAGGTACGAAAGTGAAGCAGATGTGTAATAAATACGACTCATCTAAAAATTAATAATTAATAAAATGTGTTTCTTAATCAGGGCAATTACAGGCATGTCGAGCTTGAAAGTTTGGAGAGTAGTGTACTTTTCATATATTCACAGTTTCTTGGCATATGGTATAATTTTTTGGGGAAATTCTAAAGACAGTTTAAAAGTATTCAGATACCAAAGGAAAATAATTAGAATCATAGCGGATCTCTCAAGCACAACTAGTTGTAAGCCATACTTCAGTAAATTAGGTATCTTACCACTGCCAAGTATATATGTACATATATGAAACTCTAGTATATATGAAAGCAAGCCTAAGTTTATTCAAAACAAATTCTGAAATTCATATACATAACACTAGAACAAAGAATAATTTATTTGTGAAGTCACACAAAACAAAGATGTATGAAAATAGTTTCACATATGCTGGCTTACATCTTTACAATAAGCTACCTGAATCTACAAAAAAGATTGAATCACAACATCAATTTAAGAAATAGTTATTAAACTTCCTTAGAGCCAATAGCTTCTACAGCGTGGATGAATTTTTAAATTTGTAAATATTTAGTTAGCTACCTTAATTGTATATATTGTACTTGGTTTTTAATTTGACGTGTCCTATAACATGTACATGTTTTAATGGATGAATCAATAAATCAAATCAAATCAAATTTATAAATCTGAAAATAAAATGAAACCCACTGTAAATTTTATAAATTCACTACTTACAGTCTAGCTAAATGGTTAAATAAAAAATTTAGTTCTTTTGATAAATTTGAAAGCTTGTGTTAGTAAATAAGATCAACACAAAATTACAAAAATGCTGATATTCACAAATACAATACACGTCAGAAAGATGACTTTCACATTCAAAGTTGTAGAACGGAAATCTTCAGGTCTAGTGCTATCAATAAAGGTATAAGATTATACAACAGGCTACCAGAAAATATTAAACAAATGAAGAGCCTTATACATTTTAAAAAGGGAGTAAAACTCTTTTTACTGCAACATTCATTTTATTCTGTAAATGAGTTTTTAAATGTTAATTAGTTTTAAGTGATTGTAAATAATGACAGTGGCCATTAATGTAATTTTTATACTATGACGTGTCTGATATCAATCAAAAGGACAAAATAAATTGAATTAAATTGAATTAAATCATGAATTAGAGTAAACTCCACATTTGTGAACAATTACTTTTATATAGCATTTCTCTATGGTCTTTATATAGTTTGTATTTGTTTGCTTTTTCTATTTTAGACTTTTGTTGGATCCTGTATTTGTTACAGTTTTTAGTCTTATGTAACTTTTTATATTTATCTTTGTATCTTGAACTGACGTGTCCTATAACATATGTATTATGTTCCAAAGGATGAAATAAATAAAAATAAAAAAAATAAATACAATGTAGCATTCAAAGTATAAAATTGAAAGAACCGTAGAGATAGTGAAGCACAACTTAGCACAAAAGTGAATCGAGAAGATATTGACACACTGTTTTTTCACAGGACATGTTTCAAGAGCTTTTGCTCTTATTATCAGCTGGAACTCGACTGGTGCAAATTGTAGTGGTTTCCTCTTTCTCCATATCATCACTAGATGGCATGATGTACTTGTCAAAGATGTCTGATGGTGGAGTTTCAAAATTCATGACTCTATGACGATTCTTGTTAATGAGTCATAGAGTAATGAATTTTGAAACTCCACCATCAGACATCTTTGACAAGTACATCATGCCATCTGTCGACGATATGGAGAAAGAGGAAACCACTACAATTTGCACCAGTCGAGTTCCAGCTGATAAGAGCAAAAGCTCTTGAAACATGTCCTGAGAAAAAACAGTGTGTCAATATCTTCTCGATTCACTTTTGTGCTAATGTAGTATTATCTAAAAAGGATAAGACTTGCTTCCTTTGATGTAACTTCTCTATTTCCCACATTCCTAGAGAAACACTCTTGATATTAAATATTACAAATAGAAGCATTATTAACAGTGAAGTTTTCTTCATGTTGAAGTCTTTTGTTGAGTCACACTTGTTTACTCTCACCTTCACTTATTATTTTTAAAAATGCTGGAACGTTTTCCAGGACATTCGCCCTCTTCATCAGTAGTTTAGTGACTGACTCTCCTCCTTCCTTTCCTCTTCCTTCTCCTCTTCCTTCTCCTGTATCTGATCCTGTTGCCATCTGGTATTAGGAGCGCAAATTTTTAACACTTCATTAAGTGGTGGGATTACAAAATTTATAACATGTTCACTGTTTTTAATTATGTGGATATTTTCCCAGATGTCTAATTCTATTGGTGATTCTAATGGTTTCAACAGTTTTATATTTTGTCCAATGTTATGGTTTTCTTTCCAAAAATGATGCGATACAGCAAATAGTACTAAAGCAAATAGAACTAAACTAGAAGCAAATAGAACTAAAGCAAATAGAACTAAAGCAAATAGAAAAATCCGTTGTATCACATCATTTTTGGAAAGAAAACCACAACATTGGGCAAAATATAAAACTGTTGAAACCATTAGAATCACCAATAGAATTAGACATCTGGGAAAATATCCACATAATTAAAAACAGTGAACATGTTATAAATTTTGAAATCCCACCACTTAAGGAAGTGTTAAAACTTTGCGCTCCTAACACCAGATGGCAACAGGATCAGATACAGGAGAAGGAAGAGGAAAGGAAGGGGGAGAGTCAGTCACTAAACTGCTGAGGAAGAGGGCGAATGTCCTAGAAAACGTTCCACCATTTTTAAAAATAATAAGTGAAGGTGAGTGTAAACAAGTGTGACTCAACAAAAAACTTCAACTCTTGATATTTTTGAAAGAATATTTGAGTTCTATAGATTTGAATAACGAATTAATAGATGATTTTGTGAAACTTCCTAATCTTTGTTTGGACCAACATTTTTTAAAATTTTAATGGAACATTTTTTCAACAGAACTCTGGAGTAGCTATGGGTAGTCCTCTTTCACTTTTCTTGCACATCTTTTTATGAGCTTTTTAGAAATACAAGTGACTAAGGCATTCCCTTTAATTTTTAAAACTTAATATAGATGCATGGATGACATTTTTGCTACATTTCCTCAGAGACATATAGATGATGCCTTTAAGCTTCTAAATTTGCAGGATAAAACTACAAAGTGCACATTAGAAATTGAAAATAAAGGTTACCTTCCCTTTCTGGTTCTAAAGATAGTAAGAATCTCCTTATGGGTAGAATACTATATAATAAGTTACCAAGTGATATTAAAACTCTTAAGAGGCATTGTACTTCAAACAAGACTAAAAATGTACCTAATACTGAATTGCCTATATAGAATAGATGAAATGTAAATATTTTATGCCTCATGACAATGCTTGAAACTTGTATAAACAAACAAACAAATAAATAATAACAATAAATTAAACTTCATCATTTAGAGGAAATCGACTCATACTGATAATTACCTAAAACATAAAAGCTTCAACCCTTTTTTACATAAATTTGCTGTTTTTAATAGTTTGATTTACATGTTCCCTAAATAAAGAGGAATTTAATAAAGAGTATAAACACATTATTAACACTGCTTTAATGAGTGGTTTTAATCAACATTTTATACAAAACAGAATAGAAAAATTTAAATTTAAAAAAAAAAAAATGTAAATGATGTTTCTAACCTTAAAAAAGATGAATTATAATTTTATTTTTATAATTTTAAAATATGATTATGATGATTATAATTTTAAAAAATTTATTTAATCTTTGACAAATAAAAAATTTCAACAAATTTTTAAAAATTTGATGTAATATTGTTACTTTAAAATAAACACAGCATAAAATATTGACAATTTTCCTAAAAAAAGACAACATTTCAGATAATAAAAAAATATGGCATTTATCAAGATAACCGTTTAGAGTGTGATGAGCTTTACATCAGTAGGACCAAAGATAATTTCGAAACAAGAGTGAAAGAACATTTCAGGCATATTAAATATAAACATATTGATAAGTCAGCAGTGGCAGATCCATTTTTCATTATTTAACCACGAAATAAACCCACAAGTTAAATTATTAAAACAGCTAAATGGACAGATAGACAATGGTTGGAGAGAAAATATTTATTTTGAAAAATAATTGTGTGATGAATTTTGAAATACCACCAATAGATTCAGTCAATAAGTTTGTTTTGCCCCTATCATGGCAGCATGATAATGAACTATCTGTCAACTACTGGAAGTAACCGAAAGGTTAATCAGTCTACTGGCTGAAAATGTGATGGAAACATCGGGAAACCGGTCCCAGAGGATTTCAACAATTTTAAACCAGATAACTGAAGTTGGTCACCAAATGTTGTAGTTTATTTATAATATTTGGATTGATTCACTATCAGTAGCTCCAGGTTTTTACAAAATACTGTTTTCTCTAGCTCTCCGATGTTTGAGTGCTTTTGTCTGTACTTTACTCAGACCTAGACCATTGTCTTCATTAAAATTGTTTGACTGTGTTTAATTTCTACTGCTTCTTTTATAAGTCTATTGTAATATCGGTCACTACAGTGTAAGACCATGGCCTCGTCAAATAAAATCTTGTGGTTGATATTACGAGAGATTTACAATTTTAATAGAGACAATGGCCTAGGGCTGATCACAGCATGGACAAAAGCATTCAAACATTGGAGAACTAAAGGAAATAGTTATAACACTGCTAGCCAATCCAATCACAAAACACCGGTTTCCCATCAGATGATGACATTTAACCTTGCCGCTCTGCCTAGAGATATACATATACCGTCCGGTTAGGTGAAGCTCATCACTTTCTGAAGAACGCCATAGAGCAATCATGGCTGAAAGCTCAAGCAACTTTATAAACATTGCATAGCTGGTAACTCAAGAGGATCTAATTAAAAAGCATCAGCATGAAAATTCAGATCTTACATGGCAGTTTAATCGGATTTGTATCCAGTATAGATCCCGTTTCACCACATCTATTTATAAGATTACAGTTTCTCTGCAAGGTGCATGAGCAGCATGGAATCCATATATAAATTACCAACTCATTTAATACATTATTGCAGTGTTCATAGATCTAAGAAAAGCTTTTGATTGTGTTAGCTTAGAACTACTAATAGAAAAACTAAACAGATATGGGGTACGAGGAATTGTACAAGACTGGTTGAATCTTATCTAAAAAAGCGAATGCAATGGGTGGAAGTAAATTTTAAGAACACAAAGGGAGAATTTGAAAATATTAAGTCAGACTGGGGATATGTAACATCAGGTATACCTCAAGGTTCAAAATTGGGACCATTTTTATTTTTACTTTAATGACCTTTTTGAGTTGATAAGGTAGCATGGTGGTACTGTAATAGGATATGCAGATGATATAACCATAATAATAAATCAATCTACAGAAAGAGGAGTGGAAGATAAAGCAAAGGAAATCCTAAAAATAGTAAAACAGTATTTCTTAAACTTAGGCCTAATGATAAATTTAAATAAGACATGCTGGATAAAGTTCGATCTCAAGAAGTGTTCAATGAATATAAAAATTACTGTTGATGGTGAAAGTATTCCAGAAACATGTCAAACAGAATTTTTGGGGATAGTAATTGATAAACACTTAGGGTGGAAGCAACAAATAGAACATATAATAAAAAAACTAAATAAAGGTATATACGTAATGAAACAAGTTAGACGAACTATGGATAAAAAAACCTTAAAACAAGTGTATTATGCATTTATCTATTCCCATATAAAATATGGGATATCTTTATGGGCTAATATAAATGCAAAAGAGGTATTAAAAATTTTCAGATTACAAAAGAAAGCTATCCGAATAATTGAAAATGTTGAGAGAAGATTTAGCTGTAGGCAGATATTTAAGAAGCATAATATTTTAACTGCTCCATGCATATACATATATGAAAGCATTAAATATGTAATAGAAAGGAATACATGTAAAAAGAGCTGTAATGTACACTCATATAATGTAAGGAATAAAGCTGACTATTTTAGGACCACACTAAGGGGAACACTAAACAACAGATCATTAGAAAGTATCGGAAAAGACATGTATAATAGATTGCCAGGTAAAATAAAGAATACTAAACTGTGTAATATTAAGAATATAAAAAGGCATTTGTCAGAACAAGCTTTTTATAGTGTGGAAGAGTACAAAGTAAAAAATGGAAAATAAACAATCTACATTTTAGTTTCTAAGCAGTGCATATAGTACACTTTTGGATGTATTATAATGTTTTCTTATAATGTAAAATGACGTATCCTCTGTATGAAATATAGGGGATGAATAAATTGAAATTGAAATATACAAGTTTTTGCTACATACATAGGAATCATATGAAGATCCTCTATATAAATTATATATATATGAATGATGTTTTAATCTTAATTATATAGAATGTACATTCTAAACAAACAGAGGTGATATACACAAATACAGAACAACAAACGTAATAAAATAGAAATCTCTTATCAGAGGCGACACAAAATTGTAAATATTACAGAATTAAAGCAATGTAACATACAATTATTTGCCTATTGAAATAAGAAACTATATCATTACTAGATTTAAAGATAAAATGTATAAATGGCTATCAGAACTCCCATTACATAAAAGTAAAATACTAATACTATCAATTATTTTAATTTATTGAACCCATTAAATAATTTACAGAAATTTGAAGATGAAATGAATATATCCTGCACGCAGTTCTAAGAAAATAGTCTTATGCTCATTTTAGGACTTATGGTAAAGTCTATTATAAATTATGTAGCTACCTATTGTCATGGCAACAGGCATAAAAGTTTCGGCACAAATAAGAAAACAGTCGGCGGATAAAGTTTCATGGTAACAATGAGCCTTGCTAAGCGGCTATTGTAAACAAGTGCCAGCAAGCAAGATAACTGAGGTAAAGGACTTGCCGGCATAGATTAAGTTACGCTTCTGGAATGTGATAGAATATTTGGTTTCTTTATTCTTCCGGAAATTTCTGGACTGACAGAGATTGTTTGGGTTCTGGTTTATTTTAGAACAATCTAGAATTACGAATTAGGTATTTAAGGACGTGACGGCTCGCAAAGTAGTAGTTGTAAAACAGTGAGTTAGTTGTGAAAGTGTTGTGAACGAGAGAACGGCTGAGAGTGTTGTTGTAAACACAGTTGTGTAACAAGAGTGTTGTTGTAACGAGAGCTAATGTAATCAGCTGTCACTGTTTGTTATTGTCATCGACCTTGGAAGACTGTGTATATGTGATGTGATGTTACGTGAGAACTGAACAGTGTATCTCTATGAAAATAAAGCAGATTTTTAATTTCTGCATTTTTAATTTCTGCAACTCTGCCTTTTAATTCTACGAACCCACAAAGTCACACTATGAACAAATTTATTGTCATCATTATACTGAAACATGCGGTTCTGTATTGTTTCAACCTCAGCTCAGCACACATGTGTAAACTGATTAGCTAGCACTGGAGAGAAGGGTAAAAAGCAGGAAGAATGGAACTGGTTGGAAACTCTGCAGTTCAGAGCCAGCAGTTCTCTGTAATATTGCCAAATGTCAAAACAAAGGCTCTGCATAAAACTGTAATTATTCTAATGTAAAGAAGTTAATGTGGAGCAGCATAAGATAGTGCTGTACTCATACCAAACAAGATAAATTCTTACAATTTTGAGTCGAACTAATACTCAATGCTCCATTTATTGCTAGTATTTACCTAGAACGCGTTTCGTTAGGACTTCCTAACATCATCAGCTGTTGTCGACTAATGGATGCCGGTTCAGTGAACTCCTCGGAGGTGATAGGTGCGTCTCTGTCGGTATCTTGATGAACTTGAAATTGGGGTTGTCTTCAAAGGTAGTATCGAAATTAAACAATTTACTTTCATATTTCTTTATAAAGATTTTTTCCCACGTGGTTAATGCAGCTGGACCTTGGACACTTTTTAGTAAGTGAATTTCTCGTTCTATGTCATGATTTTCCTTCCAAAAATGGTACGCTACCGCCGATTTATCTATTTCTTTATTCCTTATGTTCCTAAAGTGCTCTTTAAGCCTAATGTTCACGTTCCTTTTTGTTTTTCCAATGTAGAATTTGTCACAGTCCTTGCAATTTATCCGGTACACTCCTGATTTTCTGCCTGTGGGTATCTCCTTTGTATTATGTGATTTCAAAAGGTGTTGTACACTAAATTTGTTCTGTGGGGCCAAAGTAATATTGTGTTCTTTGAAAACTTTTTGGAAAAGGTGTGTAGCTCTAGGATGATAGGTAAATTTTCTGTATGAGGTTTCATTGCTAATTCGGGAGAGAGTAGTTACTTGTTTGCATCTTAGTTGTCTTTTGAATTTATCTATTTTCTTGTTGACCAATTCAGCACTGTATCCATTGTATTCTGCAATGTGAATGATGTTATTGTACTCTTTGTTATATTCTATCTTGTTTAAAGGTACATTAACCAGCCTGTAAGTTAAACTGTTGATAACAGCATGCTTGTGTTGTCTTGGGTTATATCCATCTGATTTTATGAACTTTTCTGTGTGTGTTTCCTTTCTGTGTATGCCAAATTCAAGTTTATTATGTTTTCTGGTAAGTTTCAAATCTAAGAAAGGGATTTCATTGTTTATCTCTTTTTCTATGGAGAATTTACAAAATCCTGCAATAAAATTCTCCATAGAAAAAGAGATAAACAATGAAATCCCTTTCTTAGATTTGAAACTTACCAGAAAACATAATAAACTTGAATTTGGCATACACAGAAAGGAAACACACACAGAAAATTTCATAAAATCAGATGGATATAACCCAAGACAACACAAGCATGCTGTTATCAACAGTTTAACTTACAGGCTGGTTAATGTACCTTTAAACAAGATAGAATATAACAAAGAGTGCAATAACATCATTCACATTGCAGAATACAATGGATACAGTGCTGAATTGGTCAACAAGAAAATAGATAAATTCAAAAGACAACTAAGATGCAAACAAGTAACTACTCTCTCCCGAATTAGCAATGAAACCTCATACAGAAAATTTACCTATCATCCTAGAGCTACACACCTTTTCCAAAAAGTTTTCAAAGAACACAATATTACTTTGGCCCCACAGAACAAATTTAGTGTACAACACCTTTTGAAATCACATAATACAAAGGAGATACCCACAGGCAGAAAATCAGGAGTGTACCGGATAAATTGCAAGGACTGTGACAAATTCTACATTGGAAAAACAAAAAGGAACGTGAACATTAGGCTTAAAGAGCACTTTAGGAACATAAGGAATAAAGAAATAGATAAATCGGCGGTAGCGTACCATTTTTGGAAGGAAAATCATGACATAGAACGAGAAATTCACTTACTAAAAAGTGTCCAAGGTCCAGCTGCATTAACCACGTGGGAAAAAATCTTTATAAAGAAATATGAAAGTAAATTGTTTAATTTCGATACTACCTTTGAAGACAACCCCAATTTCAAGTTCATCAAGATACCGACAGAGACGCACCTATCACCTCCGAGGAGTTCACTGAACCGGCATCCATTAGTCGACAACAGCTGATGATGTTAGGAAGTCCTAACGAAACACGTTCTAGGTAAATACTAGCAATAAATGGAGCATTGAGTATTAGTTCGACTCAAAATTGTATTAATTTTGTGCTTCATTGTATCATAGTCCTTAAACAACTGAAGATAAATTCTGTGTGTTTGGAGAAATTTAGTAACAGTGACGTCAAAATTAATCGTAAAACTATTTCTAGTCGGTTTATTGACACTCGTCATTTACTTTTCTTATATGGACATTTATTCAAGGTTGGATTAACAACTTCTCCCTAGTGCTGTTTATGTGGTAAAGACGATTTAATGAACATCGATCATCTAGCTGTATGTGAAACTCTCCAAAATCAAGATCTATTCTCCAAATATTGGGAAGCAAGAAGAAAAATGATTTTATTATCAAATTCTGAGCATTAAATACACGCACACTTTTCTTATATTATCAAGGGACTAGTTTCAAAGGCATTTGCCTCCATTTTCAACTTCTCTCCAACTACATCTGTTGTTGTCTGCCCTCCTCTCTCTGGTGGTGGAACTATGAACTTCTTTGTCAAATTATCTACTGGAGGGATTTCAAAGTTCATTACGTGGCCATTATTTTTCCATATGAATATGTTCTCCCATGTTAGTTTATTTTGGTTTATCACTCCTTTTAATAATTTAGGATTTGGATCAATGTCATGATTTTCATTCCAAAAATGAAATGCTACTGCTGACTTTTCTTCTTGTTTCAATCTGAAGTTTCTAAAGTGCTCTTTGACTCTGGTTTTTAGATTTCTTTTAGTTTGACCTATGTAGCATTTTCACAATTTTTACAACTCATTTGATATATTCCGGATCTGTTAAACTGACGGGATTCCATCTTTTGTTTTTGAATTTAGCAATTTTAAAATTGAATGTCCATTAGTAGGTGTGAAGATTATATTTTGTTCCTTAAAGATCTTTTTAAATTTATTAAATGTTTTTGGGTGATATGTGAATGAATTGAATATGCTGTTGCTTTCTTTTTCTTTTGTAAATAAGGCTGCTTCCTTAATTATTCTCTTTAGTTTAGCTTTTCTAATTTTATTAAACACCAGACTTTTGTTGTATGCATTTTCTTCTGCTATGGAGTATGGCTTTTTGTTCTATCTTCTTTATCTTCTTTATCCATGGGTATGCTGACTAGTCTGTGTGTAAGGCTGTTTATTATTGCATGCTTATGTGTAACAGGGTTGAAGCTATTATTTTTTACTTAATTTTCTGAATGTTTTGGATTACTGTAAATTCCAAATTTTATTTTTGTGTTATTCCTGATGATATTTAAATCCAAGAAAGACAGTTGTTGGACAACCACATTTATAAAAGAAAGAGAAAGCAACAGCATATTCAGTTCATTCACATATCACCCAAAAACATTTAATAAATTTAAAAAGATATTTAAGGAACAAAATGTAATCTTGGCACCTACTATTGGACATTCAATTTTAAAATTGCTAAATTCAAAAACAAAAGATGAAATCCCATCAGTTTAACAGATCCGGAATATACCAAATAAGTTGTAAAAATTGTGAAAAATGCTACATAGGTCAAACAAAAAGAAATCTAAAAACCAGAGTCAAAGAGCGCTTTAGAAACATCAGATTCAAACAAGAAGAAAAGTCAGCAGTAGCATTTCATTTTTGGAATGAAAATCATGACATTGATCCAAATCCAAAATTATTAAAAGGAGTGATCAACCAAAATAAACTAACAACATGGGAGAACATATTCATATGGAAAAATAAGGACCATGTAATGAACTTTGAAATCCTACCAGTAGATAATTTGACAAAGAAGTTCATAGTTCCACCACCAGAGAGAGGAGAGCAGACAACAACAGATGCCAGTTGGAGAGAGATTGAAAATGGAGGCAATAGCCTTTGAAACTAGTCCCTCAATAATATAAGAAAAGTAAGTGACGAGTGTCAATAAACCGACTACAAATAGTTTTATGATTAAGATAAATTATCTCTTTCTGAACATCCTGCCAACAATAGGTATAACTTAGAATGGCATAAAAATGCATTAATTCAGAGCTTCTTACAAATTCACTTCAGATATAGGAATTTTAATGGTGTTACCAGCAACATGAATTCAAAGAATGTTAAACACAGTTTATCTCAGTCTTAATAAAATCTTTTATTTATAATAAGCTATAGCAGAACCAAGGAGTCCATTTACATTGGCTGTATAACATGTACCAAAACATATCTTATATTTTTTCTCCACATACAAAAACACATATTTTGTGATCACAAATAATTAACTTCAGCAACAGTAACAACTAGCTACAAAAAACAAAATAAACAACTCTTTGCAATTAGTATATCTTATAACTATCCATTTGTGCAAGTATATAAAATATAATTTGGTTGGTTATAACAAGAAATATGTCAGGAATAAACACAATCACAGTAACGGATTGTTTGCAGAATATATTGGCATGAGCAAGTTGATGTGCATATGTCACATTATTGGGTATCCAGTTGCAAAGTGTTCAAATCATCGATTTTATTACTGCGATAACTATTTCTCTCATTTATTGTTCTTAAATTTTGCTTATATTCCCTTTATGGTACAGCAGCATGTGTTTGTTTGTTTCTTTCTTGAGCTTCTCAGTGGTGAAGAAGCAATGTAATGAAATGTTTAAAACACTAGCATATTTCTTTTCTTTAACGAAATACAGAGTTCAGCAGAAACAATAAACAGCTTTTAAAATTAATATATTTTAATTCTAATAATGATTCATACTTCTAATACATTGCTTTATACTTAATGGAATTTGGCAAATACTTCATTGTTTGAAGATTTGCCTTAAGCTTCCTTGCTGATGGCATGAACTTGCTCTACAAATTGCCATACTTGTGCAATGTTTTCTTCTGTGCATACAGAATGACGTTACACAAGTGATGATTTGTTTTCACTACTTTTTTTATGTTTTATTAGAGTGACAATCTCAATTTGCGAAAGTTGAATTTTCCAGTGTCAATGAGTTACTTCTTGATGCTAAATAATAAGTGAGTGCTCCAGGCAATTTTTTGTCACCTACAATATTGTGGTTTTTACATTTCTTCTTAATTTTCACCTATATACACATATAAGTTTAATCTTAATGAACTGTATATTGTTTTCAAAAATTGGTTACTGGTGTTCAAGTGGCTATATAAGTGGCTGAACTGTTGATCTCTTCATGATTAACAACTTCAGCTACTCATGTTAGTGCACTGTAATGTATACACAAACCATGGGCCATTATTACCCAACACTGTTTCTTACAGAGATGAGTGATAAAATTAGAACACCAATTTGCTGAGTTATCTATGCATAAGTGTCTAATGACATGACATCACTTATAAAAAAAGCAATGTATTATTGGTTTGGATCCCAAGATGTATTATGCACACGACTGCACATAAAACAAAATAACTTCAATGATTCAGCACCAAATCCTGGGTTTCCTGACACATTTCTCTTAAGAGAGAGATAAATGGAAAAACAGCACTATGTTTAAATTATGCTAATGGCATGCTATGTAATTATCTGCATTAGTTATGTAGAAAACAATTAAATATACACAAAATATGGTCATGATTGGTATCTATATGATATCAAAATTTATCTTTTTCATGCTGAATGCTCTACAATGAATTACTGCTTACTAATACTGTTACAACAACTTTTCTTAAAAACTAAAATTATTAGCTATATAATACTATTCTCAAATATTTTATCAAAACAATAGAACATTTTGAAAATGTTTATTGTTTTGATTACATTTTGAAAGAATTTCATAAAATGTTAAAAAACATTCGTTCGTTTTCTCTGTTTAGCATTAGCAGCAAGCCAAACACATTTGTTAGGCCTTAATCAATCAAAAAACTTTGATTGTTGCGCTTTTTTCTTATGAATACTCTCATATTTAAAATATACTCTGTTTTGGCCCTCTAGCGACACCTTCTTTTCACAATATCTGACTTTTCCAACATAAATATAAACCCAATAATTTACAATTTTCTTAACAGTTGTTTAAATAATACAGTAATGTAAAGCCTGGTTTTGTCAGTAGATCTTACATGCATGTTATTTAATAGCTCTCAAAAATACAATAACTGTGGTAATTTTAAAATTAAGGTAATTTATTTCAAGGAACATTTTGGAAATATTCATAAGTTAAACATTCACATATTTTTTTAAAATAAACTGCAAAAAAATACATTATTGGATCTACTTTGTTTTGTCTATCACACCAAATGATGACTGTGCTGATGACAATAACTTCTCAAATGATAATAAAATAATGAATATGCCTTAGGATTTGCATGTAGTCTTCAACTGGATGGAAGCAGTTGTAAACTGTTTGTTGTTTTATGATGTTTATGTTGTTACAATGAATAATGTAGAATGATTATGAAAAATATTGGAGTGTAAGAAGACTAATGACTGCATTGTCAACCGTCGGGTATTAGAAAACAAGAACAACAATGAATAATCTGGTTAGCAGAGTCACCGATTCTTCGAGTTCTGGAATATATATTGGATATGTGTAAATTTTTTATAGCAGAAAAACTTGGGCGAGTATATTCACACCTACTGTTTCTATGACAAAATCAGGCTCTGATTATTAACATGTTAAAAATTAAATTTAAATCAAGGGCAAGAGAATTACCTACATTGTTACATACATACGCACCTTACATTCATAAAGAAGTGCTAACTTAATCACTTCAAACTGATTTATAATCTTAGAGTTTATCTTGGAGTGATTGCATCATAACTGCTTCTCAACATTTTTGTTGAATTTTTAAAGTGTATTGTTTTCTTCATTTATTAGCTGGCCAAAGATAGCATTTATCTGGTAAGTGACCAAAACAACTGGTTTCTCATTCTTAGACGAGTATAATTGACCACAATGTTTCATTTTGTTATGTCTTTTCTTTTCCTATGTTACAACCTCTGTATCCTAATAAACTGAAAATAAATGATAAACAATATCACAAAATACTAATAAAATAACACATATTGAGTTGAACTAGTTTAGAGTATTCTTCCTATACTTCTGAGTATACTTCCTTCTCCCTCTTTGCTAACTTGTGTTTCCAATGCCACTACATAAGGCAGATAAGTGCTATCTTTGTTCAACCAATACAAAAATGTCAGTAGGAACAAATAATGACAATATGTTTGCTTTGTTAAAATTCTATGAAGCTTTACTCAAAAGCAAAACAGACATTGAAAGGGAAGCAATAATGACATACTGTTAAGAAGTGGTACACTTTTAGGTCAAATGTTAACATTCTATAGTAAAATTTTCTGATATATAATTGCTGGAGCAAATGATTTGGACATCAGCTAAACTAGAGCTTAGCAAATATTCCTTATCCATTATGTTTAACTTTGAAAAGCATAACATCTGTATTATAATACTGAGCAAAGAGCAGCTGTATGAACTCAGTATAAAAGATTAGTATTGTATATACCTAGGATAATTCTTTACACTTACTTTACTAGCCAGTATAAATGTGCACACAAATTTACTGTATATTCAGGGATTTCAGTTTGTGTTAAGAACACGTAATTGCACTGTGTAGGCAAATAAAAAGTACCAAAGCACTCGCTGATTAAGAAATTTATTGCACAATAATTGTGTGTTTTAACTGCTTTCTGCCATGTATTAAATGCCTTAAAGAAGCAGTGTTCAACTGTTACATCCCTTATACCTGAGCTAATGTTCTTGCGCATTGTCACAGACCTTTTGGTAGGGGCACAAAACAATCTCATTCAATATATCGAAATTTAACTGTATGGAACACTACAGTGAAGTGAAATAATTATTAAATTAGAGATAAGTCGTATTTATTACACATCAGCTTCACTTACGTACCTAATTTGAGGAAATGTTTAGCGAACCATCGTTCGCATTGTTGGCTCTTATGCGACTTACCCACTGGATCAAGCTTTAGTCGCATACGAGTCGATGATGTGAACGATGGTTCGCGAAACATGTCCTCAAATTAGGTACGTAAGTGAAGCTGATGTGTAATAAATAAGACTCGTCTATAATTTGATGTCATTCAAATTTCCCTATTAATTAGTTCTGAAAACATATAGGAGGATATGGGAAGGAAATTGAGACACACTTCATTAACACTGACTTGTTAGCAGTGTGTGACATAATATTTCTGTGGAAATTATTTTTAAATTTACGTATCATCAATATGATATATCATAGATGTGATCCCAGATCTCAAGGTTTCAGAGAAAATATTTTTATGTCATATTATTCTAATCTTTTGAAGGATATATTTCTCATTTATAGTTAATTAAGAATATCATTTCAAGCTTTCTGCATTTTAATTGTTCTCTATGCAACTTTTATGATGCTACATCATTATTGACTCACTTTCCTGCCAGATTTAAATTTCTTTCCTATTCTGTTTATTCTAATATGTAAATAGATGACCTGTATTCTTAAATCTATTTTTATTTCATTTTATTTATTTTATCTAAAATTTATAATATGAATTTTTATACATTTTGTGGGGAGTATCACTGCAAATCCTATTATTTCAATTTCTAACAAAATCAAGTTTTGTAAATTCATCTAGTTTCTAAAAAGAACACAAGCTATTGGAATTTACCAAAAGCCAACTGTGACACATTAACTCCATTTTAGTACTCTCTGATTATGTGTGCTGATATTCTGTCTGCTTGGTTAAAATCAATAGCAGCAATTCCTCCTAGAAGATACCCAGGTAAAGATATGGTTTAGTTGATTTTAACTGTAGCTGTTTGGTTTATATCACACTAGGATGCCATGGAATGAGGCCATCCACTTCCCCCTAGAACAACATGGTTGCGTGGCCAGTCATATTTCCAAGGCTACTCTCTCGGTTTGAAATGGAAGTTGAAGAGTTAGGAGTGAATCATGTTCACCATAAAAATAAAATAAAAATGAGAAAAAGGTTATGGTTGCATTCCTCTTTTGCAGACAGAAGTGCACAGTTGTTTTAAATTTGGCCCCAAAAAATCAATGTTGTTTATTTGTTTCCTAAAGTTATTTAAAGTTTAAAAATATTTAAAGAATGTTTAAAATACTATAATGTTTATATTAAGTTTAGGAAGTGAAATTGTAAAAATAAACAAGATGTGTATAAAGGTTGCTACGAGTGACATAAATATAATGAAATGTATGATTGCTATGGGGAGAAAAATTAATAATCTTCAGAGGGACAACATCAGATTAAGTTTGATCATCGCAGAAGATGGGCATTTGTGAATTGCAGCAAGTAATTTGAGGGAGTACTTGTATTTAAGAGATTTTAATTCAATTTGTCTTATTTTTTTTTTTTTTGTCAAAGTTCAATAATTAAACCAGAGTATAACAGAAAGGAAAGTTATAATCATTTTATTTAAAAACAAATAACTTGATTTAGAAAAAGACATCAATCCGAGCTAATGACCTGAGAGGAAAATCTTCATGCTCCACCTGGGAAATTCATATAATCAATTCCTAAATTGATTAATTAATTAGACCATAAGTCTTCACATAAAGAGATGCCTAATCTTTTTTAAAAAAATAAATCCCAACTGAGTAACAAAATCCTTTCATAAATCCTTTCATGGAAGTGTTGAAAACAGTGTTGTTGTATAAATGAGTAACAAAAATTATAGCACCTTCCAAAAGGCTATCATGACATGCTGCAGAATAAAATATTTCTTTAAATGATGTCATAACTTGGGGCCATATAAAATTCTTCTTATTTTATTTGCAAATTTAAGAAAGTATAGCAGTACATTTTTTCAGTTATGCCAGAATGTTGGAATCATCATTCAATAAATTACTAGATATATGTAGACATGAGGTTCGATCCTACCCATGGGGTGTGGATTTTAAGTCCTGGGTATAGGACCGGTGCCCACTCAGCATCGTGAGGAAAGTGAGGAGCTTACGCTAGGTAAGCGGCCCTGGTCACGAAAACCAACTTTCAGGCTGGTGGATGCCGAGATGCTGACCACAACTCCTCCCTATATCGGTAGGATGATCACCCACCTCTGCCGTGCGTAAGTGGGCATGAGGCTGGCAGTCGGGTTGATAGGCCTTGGCCCTCTTAGGGCTGTCATGCCAGTGGTTAACTTTTTATGTAGACATGATCTGAAGAAGGACTCAATACTTTGAAAATCTGTCACCCAGAAGAAAAACTAATGGTCACATTGAGGTAGCAAAAATCTATTTTTATAATATAATTTTAATTTAAAAAGTTAGCTTTTTATTAGGCATAAATGTGTTCTTTTTCTGCCTGTAAATACCTTATATAAAGTTTATTTGAATATGCACAACATGACAGAATCATCATAACTTTACGTTCCGAATGAAATCAGAGACACTGCTTCTTTTCCATACCTATTAATCTACTCTGTCTTTCAACTATGAACTTGTCAGTTTCAAAAGTACTCATACTGTTGAACATTCAAGACAGCAGCTACACTCAAATCAATGTGAGAGTTTCCATATAAAGGTAATATAATTTGTTGGTGATGCAGTTAGTAAAGCAATGGAGGCTAGGAAGATTGGTCTCCCGGAAATTTGCTCGTGATGTGGATAGTATGGCCTGCAACCAGTACACATCTCAATGCAGGAAACGCCACTAAAAAGTGTTTTAGACTGGCCATCATGCCAACTGCACTGCCATGGCATCTAGTATGGTATGGGTCTTAGTTGACAACACAGGAACATTAACTTCAGGTACATTAACTGTTGAGTTTAAATGATTGTGTTCTCTGTGTACACTTATTTGGTGCTTTTAGTGCTTAAATAAGTGTTCCACACTTTCTAATTGTTGGTATAACAACACAATTTCTTTCTAGTAATTACAGTACAACAGAACATTTAGTGCTGGGAAGTTTTATTTCAAAACAAAATTTGCCACTGCTTTGATACTAGCAAATCCTGCTTAAGGTTGGTTGTTCTTCAGTTTAATGTAATGTCTCGCAAGCTAAATTCTTGAGAGCTGCCTATAAATAGTTTCCTGTATAACATGGTCTTTGTTGCTGTGATCTTGTTTACACAAAATTGATATTGTCCTATTATAATTGACACTTGAAAAGGGTAGTCACTAAAAACCACGTTTCCCATACTTGGAATAGGTGCAAATCATAGTGATTTTTATTGTGACGGTGATCCTGAATATTTCTGATCAGTGCTATGAATAAGCATGTCAAGTCATTCCTGGATTATGTTTCATTTTATATAGGTACTTTCTGAGCTGATGTAAATATGTACTTATGAAACTTGGGTGAACTTGGTGGCATAACATTTGACTCACATGAACTGCACAAAAAGTTTCAGTTACCAAGTTTAAAGGAAACTACTCCTCAAATTTCACTCTGATAACTTAAAAATTGCATTAAATAATGTCTAAAATATTACAACTGAGGAAAACAGACAGAAAACATACTCAAAAACTGGCTTGAAAATCTGTTTATGCAATTTTTAAAAATTAAATAAAGTGAATTATTACCTACAATATTTAATTTAGAAACTGACTAACATATGTGCTGCAAAATTTGCAAAAACACTTCTATAAACTTTGAAAAAAATATGAGAAACATCAAAATAAACCTCAAATGCATAACCATGCCTTACGCTCAAGGTTATTTAAATCTCACAGAGCCTGTCATTTTCACTCCTATAAAGTACTTAGAGTAGCCATACATCCATAAAGATCCTGGCAATGGTGGTGATTCCAGTATGCGAGCCGTTTAGCTGTCACATGCGTAAAACCTGTATGCGCAAAAGTTAGTGTGTTGTTGGTTACAGACGAGTAAAGTATTATACGGGACCAAGCTCTGTGTAGTTGCGAGAGGTGAGGAAGTCAGTTAAGGGGGATAAGCTAGTGACGTGTGGCAATGCTTGCATAAACAGAAATTATCACATGAGATTGTTATTGTTTCTTACATGAGCAAAGCAGACAATGATTTGGATGACATCACAGAGCTTCCCCAATGTCACCAATGTCACACCTCATACCACTCCCACTGAGCTGGATGGGACTCGCTTCTAAGCTTAGCTTCTTTAAGTGCTACTTTAATGGAAGTATGGCTACTCTAAATGAAAACTGTCTTAGAAAATCGGACATAAATTAATTAAAAACCACAAATTGTAATTTTTGATAATTTTTCATACTATTTAATATGAGATATAAAAAGATAATATTTATGACTTTTAATTCTTGAACATTCCTTATATTGTAGGCAAAACTTGCATTGTTTTCTTCATTCCAGTAAAATTTTACCTTTTTAACATAATATGATCTGTAAGGATGCTTTTCATATTATGCTATACTGCTCTTTGCAAGTAAAATAATTACTAACATGTTTACATTATATTACTATTTGCATATATCATCTTGAGTCCTAGATTCCTTAGTGCTGCTATCAGCAAGGTGCAGTCACAGTTAGATCAGCACTAATATTAATTAGCCTTAAACAGTAATGGCCAAAAACCTAATAGCAATGAGTTAAATAGTTCAAGACACAGCCTAGTCTACCTGATGCAGTGATTGTGACTACATCATGCATTTGCAATACAAATTTTGGACATCGCTACACTTCACACATGGTGACATCTGCAGCCAAAATAATGATGAACATGAGAGCTATTTATTACAGAACTGCTTGCTTCCCTTTTAATACTTTTTCAAGTTCTGTGGGAATACTGGTAGCTTTTACTTTTGAACTAATTAGTGATAACTGAACTTCAGCTAAAAGACATGTTTCAATGCTGACGACACTTGATATGTTGGTTGGAAAGGTAAAATGATAATGTTTTAGAAAGAGAAGAGGGAGTCCATATCTAGAAATGCATGGTTTGGCCACTTTCTTATTATAATAACTAGAGATAGGACTTCTAGGACTCGGCTTGTGCGTGCATGCTGTGAGCATAGGAAGAAGGGCTGGTTTAATTCCAGTAGTAAATAACGTCTGCCGCCTTAGGGGTGTTCAAATGTGCTAACAAACTGTTTTAATTAAAAAATATGTAAATTATGTCACTCTTTCATTCTTTTCAACATTCAAACTTTCTGAAGGTGAAACTCCTCCTTCTGTCACTCAAGCAATATTTGTAATTTGAAAAAGTTCTCTCGACATCAGATGATGTAACAGGTGCAAACATAAAATACTGCAGATCACATTGCCTTGTAAGCGCTGTTTCCTTATGCGCTTGCAAATTATTTTTAATGTTTATCATTTTAAAATAGCCTTGGTTTTTTTCAAGTACGGTTTTCATTTTGTTTTTTATTTTATGCATGACAGGTTCACGAGTCTATCTGTTGATCTAGTTCTTCTATGAGCAAATTTTCATGTATAGGAACCATCAAGCAAGTATTTTAGCAAGAACAGAGGTCGAGGAACAATCAGGCCCAAGTGTAACTTCATTATCTCAGTCCGAATTTTTCAGGACTAGTGTAAGATGATGGTGTGTGGAAATATACCGATGTACACAGTAGAAAATACACATTTTAAGTACTTCGTAAAAAAGTATACTAAACGAGATTCTCCTTATAGTGTGCAGTGCTGCCTCAGCCATTGGGTTTAGTGCCCTTAAGGTCTACATAACAATATGTGTTTGGAGGAATTTAGTAACAGTGACATCAAAATAAATCTCAAAAACTATTTGTAGTTGGTTTATTGATACTCGTCACTTACTTGTTTATATTAATGAGAGACTAGTTTCGAAGGCATTTGCCTTGAAAATGGAGGCAAATGTCTTTGAAACTAGTCTCTCATTAATATAAACAAGTAAGTGACAAGTATCAATAAACCAACTACAAATAGTTTTTGAGATCTACATAACAACCTTGCATTGGATATTTTCTCCCTTTCTTAGTAACTCTTCGTCCATTGTGCGTTTACGTGCTTCTGGCATTTATGTTCTTCACTGTCAGCGAACAAATCACTGTCTCCAAACACCGCCACTCTGCTACTAATGGCAGCGCGTACAGTGTTTGTACGGCCCTGAGAGTTTTGACGCATGACGTTGTAGGTTGTATTACATCGTGTAGCATTTAAAAGTGTTCTCCCGCAAGGGTCCTAAAAGTCCTAACTCTGATAACTAAAGCAGGTTAGCAAAGTGCCTATCTCATTCATCCACTGGGATTCTGTGGTGTAGGTTCCAACAGTATGCACTGAAAAGGTAATAGAAGTCTGCCGAAATCAGACACTGAATAGGTTGGAATCCTGACTATTCAAGAAGAAAATATTTCTGCCTAGTGGAAATAATGTACTTAATGTATAATTTTTCCATAATAATGCAGAAACTACTCAATGTGGAAACAGAAACTATCTACAATTGCTTAAGAGGTGCAACTTTAAAATCCATTTGTTTTGGAAAATCCTGCTTGCTAGCAAAGTGCAAATGTTTTATGCATTTTATTTAAAAAAAATGCTGTTCTTCTTTAAGGAAATTGCAATTGTAGGTCATTAAGGTAAATAAGACTTCTTTGTAAATGTACAACATGAGTTGAGGTCAAGAATGAAAGAAATGGTTTATGTTTGCAAATGTGAGAAAAGCTGTGCATTTTGCAATAAATGATATGATGTAACATATGTGGTGCATTCTCAAATATGTGGGGTATTAAGATTTTTAATGAAGTGCTTTGATGAAAGTATTAGTGTAAGGACAAAGAGAACCAAATGTACAGTGTAAAATTTCTTATCTAATTAATGTTGTGATGAATATGTTGGTGAATGTTCTGTGTTATCACGTTGGTTTTTCTCCCTGCAGTTCCCACTGAGAGGACTCAAGAAAACATATACAGTTAGCAGGTACCAATATAAATAACATGTACACATCTACATTAATTTCTCAAAAGTTTTAATCAACAGCAATGTACATACACATACAACACCTCAATATGATATTCTGCCAAAAACTTTGAAGTTCAGTGGAATATAAAATATGACTGTCATGCAGTTTGAGACAATTCAAATAATAATTAAAACATAAACAAGAATGTTAAGAAAATGACAAATAACCTTACAAATAAATATTAGTAAAAATATCTAAGTTATGTTAAATTAGTAAATTTATAGCCGCATTTATCCTTATCAACTTACAGGACACTTTTCTAGAGGATTCTTTCACAACCTCAGCTGTTTCTTATTAGTTATATTATCACAGAAGTGTTACAAATAATGATGGGCATAAACACATGATTACTGGAAACTCATCAACATGTTTAAACTAAGCAGAAGTTGGATGCGTAGGCTTCCACGGCCTGTGTCTTGATGTGTGATCTTGGCTTCCGGTGAAGGCCTAAAATTAAACCAGCCCGAAAAATCCGCATTAGCGGAACATGTGATTACAACCGGCCATCACATCGACTTTGATAACACCGAACTTCTAGCCACCTGCAAAAATTTCTCATACAGACTGACGCGAGAAAGTTTAGAAATCTTCAAAGAATAGAATAACATCAACAGAGATCATGGAAGGCAGCTACACGACACCTGGAAGGCCCTGCTTACTAGCACAGCTACTGGCCGAAGATCAGCCAATGAAAAGCAAGGGGCGGAGCGAACAGACCATCCCGCGTCCGACGGCCTGCCACAGCAATCTCTGCAAAACGATGGTCTAGGGAAGAATACCACAGGGAAAAAAAGCCCTAAGGAATCGAACCAGACAGCAAAACACAATATTAATTATCTCCAAAACCAACAAAAAGCGGTGACACCGGTGCAAGATCCCATTGGCAGACAGGCAACCAATCGGGGACAAAAGGGGCGGGACCAGCAGAGATTCGCAACCGGTATATAAACGGGAGCAACCGGACAAAGAGCGGACAAGAGCCCAGAAGAAGCTCACGACAAGATGAGCGAAACGTCGGCAATTTCGACCAAGATGACGCGGCCTTCACCGGAAGCCAAGATCACACATTAAGCAGAAGTTGTTTTTATGGCAACATTAGTCAAATCTAATTAATATTTCAAATATAATCTATAATGGGAACAACAGAATGACTACTGATGCATACCACACTTAATTTACTTTTGGTAATGATGTTTCATTCTTCTTAGCACGATGGTAAAGTAGACTTTTACTAAGCGGGAGGACTGGGTTTGATTGCCGGTATTGGTATAAGGATTTGCTCTTGCTGGGAGACATGATAAAGTGTGCACTCAGTCTCATAAGGCACCTGCAAGACCAACTGAGGAGTTATTGAGGGAAAAGTAGCAGCTCCAGGTTGCAAAGACTGCATTCACTGTCCTGAAAGGACTCAGGGCAGTAATATGTTGCACCCTCCAGTAATGCACCCCACTCATATTATGGGCAGAGGTGCAAATGCAGCAATTGATCTGTAGGTTTTGGCCAGGCATTGAGCAACTGCCATCAGTTTATTTTAGTTTAGTTTAATGATGTTTCAATAAGCTTCTTACTTATACATTAATATACAGACTTATTAAAATATGGCAAACAATTTTTTTATAAGTTATAGAGAGCATATTGTGAATTCTGAAATACTGTTTACTAATCCTGAATAAATGTGTTTAGGTCATTGGCAGATAAATGACATGTAATCCAATAGCAACAAGTAAACAATTGAGGGTGTTGAAAACTTTCATTAAGCACCTCTTTGTTTAACTATACTTTTAAAAAATAAGTGAAGCTATAAAGTTACTAACTTAATGCAAATTAAATAATTGTATAATTTGCTTTGCTATGACTAATTAACTTTCTATACATTGTTAAAAATTCTGTGTTCTGAAGTTTACTGATTACCAAAATAATACTAAATCTTTAATACCTTTTATATCCTGCATTTCTTTCCATACATTTTAGAATAAGGAAGCATTAACAGGCTGTTATCTTTTACACTTTTTTCTTGAAGCATTTTCAGTCTTAAAATGCAGCATCTTGTGAATAAATGTAACAAATTAAGTACACTCATTTTGATGCAACAAAATAATCCAAAAATATCTTCTAGATTTATAGCTACATGAGCATTTGCTAGATCATGGTATCAAACAAACTTTCTCATTAGTGTACAAATGATTGATTTGATAATCAGTAATATTTATTTTATGAACATCAGATGTCACAAAGGCAGGGCTTTAGTTGGAAAATATTGGCTACTCAGATGAATATATATTTTTAAATATTCCACTTTAACTTAGACATTAATTTTCTCCTCCCAGTATTTAGAGGACAATAGTAACCACAAGAATGCAACGTACTCATATATGACAGCAGATTGAACTAAGAAATTCCAGTAATATCATGAATACTTAATTTATCTCAGTGCTATAAAACTATTATTTGAAAAGTGCCTGTTATCGTTTTTCATGAAAATTCACTGAGCACGCAGTGGTATGTTACGGTATACAGGAATGCAACCTACAAGGCTGTCTGCTGTACACCGAGCCAAAAGATCTCTCTTTACAGATCTGTCACAACATGACCATGTAGTTAAAGCATCATAAAATAAAGGCAGAATACGTGAAACAGGTAGGCAACCACAATGCTGCCTTTTTAAGAGAGATGCACTAAATTTTCATATTCCCAACACTTAGTATACACAAGCTTTTCACTCGCTTTTCATTTTATCCTTTGATTATCCCTTTTTCAAACAATGGATTTTATTCCTTATAAATATTTGGAACAAAAATATGAGGTCTATGTAGTTTATCAGTTGCTTTATTCATGTACAAAGCAGCAATTTTCAGTAAATATCATACAAGTCAAAGAGTAAGTCAAAATTGAGAATTTGTGGCTTTTTATGTAATCTGTTAATTTTATATATTAACTACATTCAAATAAGGACTAACACAAAGTTATACGCAAGAAATCTTCCTTCATATATGTCCATGTAAAAATTATGCAAATGTTGCCAATACTAAATTCCTTTAATAACATCTGTTGTACTAGTTTTAAGGTGCTCTTGTATTCATTTTCTCGGAAACTGTGCAAACAAGTGGCAGGTCTGCTTTTAAGTGTAACTATAAAAATGTCCGAGTCTTGTCTTTGATTTAATAACTGTTTCAAATTTTCATTTTAAGGCTAGATTACTTCATATATAAAAGACATTAAAAAGTAATTTTAAATACAAGCATTGCAGCTTTTCTGGGGGGAAAAAGAAAAAAAATCTCCAGCAATCACACTTCTCTGTTAATGACAATTAGGACCTGGAAGTTTAGCCAAAAATTTGTGAAGTTAGTTGTATACGAAGTATAGATTAACTGAGTTAGTCATCAACTCATGCTGTTGGAAAATAGAGGAAGAAGAGCGGAAAATGTCCTTCAGCATCTAACGTTAACAGGCATGGTAGTTTTTGTCATAAACATGATCTGTGCAACACAATAGTGGGAGCAAACATGCTCTTCTGGAAAGTAGAAAATAGTTATTTCAAGCAGATTTTAGAAAAATACAGAGGAAAAATATTGCCATCTGAATCCAAAATATGCAAGGAATACCTAAAGCTGTGGTACGAAAACGTACTTCAGGATATTAGAAACTCCATATCTGACAACAGACTAAGGGTTTCCACAGGCAAAATGGACTGTAGCACATGTAATTGTTGATATAGTGAGTACATTGAAGCATATGCACATGTATAAAATAGTGTTGTCACAACAAATTAGCTTTTCACTTAATCTGCACATTGTAAATATTAATCATTCTTTTGTTTAGATTGATATATCTGAAAAAGATAAGTTTGTTTTGTATAATTTATGAATAAATGTGCAATATATTCTATGATGTGGTGTCTGTCGTGTGACTATGTTTGATAGATTACCGTTGCCCATGACCTCGGTTGTAAGAACATGAACAAGACTTCATAACTTCACCCTCCTCCCCTATGTTTATGAACTGCAGGTAGCATATAACCCAATGACTACTAATCTACTGTATTATGTTTTTGGCTAAACTTCTGGGAAGGTATTTAACATATCTAGTCCTAGTATTAAAATACATAGTTATGTTTCAACACTCATTAACTTCACTTAAAAGGTACACACAGGAAGCGTTTTCTGAGAGAACACTCACATCTTCAGCTGTCCGTATTTCTGTTTTTAGTTTCTTCTATTTTATTTTAAGTTCTTACAGTTAGTATTAGTTCAATTACTCTTCAATTAGTATTTGAGGTAAATCTTTCAGAAATGTTCTAAACTAAGTTTCCTATTGGGGTGGGATAAACAAAATGTATATGTATGCATAACAGTAAATTTCAGATGCATTCAGAAATAATGTGGTAGCCTTGACAAAAAGTATTACTGTGGATATATTGGGAAATGTAATCAAAAAATGCCTGAACATTTAGGTGGCTCTCTAGGTGAACCATTCTTAATTTTCCACTTATTTAAACAAAGCTTCAAATTTATCAGTAAAGTTTATTCTGATTCTTATAAATGAACTTCTCAGCTCTGATTCACCTAAAAATCTTAAATTGTGAGGCTCGTACTTTAAAAACCCTTAATTCTATAACTGTTTCAAGCAAATGAAATGTACATTAAATACTCCTCAGACATATAAAATTTAAACTTTGTTGAATACGGATGAGAGCTGTTGAGTATGAATTGACAAATAGGTCCTCTGGCAATAGCAAACACAACTAAAAACAGAACAATTATTTTGTCAACATGTGCGATAGTTTTTTGGACTGTATAATAAAAGTGTGTTTTGAAAAAAATACTTGGTTCTTGATTTAAGGAGAATAAAATCATGGTACTAGTCAGTTTTCAAATTTAATGCAACATTATTGTCAGCCTGTCTGCACATTTCTGTACAAAGGCAAAAATGTAAATTTTTAGTTAAGTGATTCATTTTATTCAATTGGTGAATTTATTAATGACAGACATTGTTTGCAATTAATATACATTTTTGAAAGTATTTACTGTTAATACTTCAATGACATTAATTTAGTAACGTCAACAGAAAATAAACGAATTGAATTGAAATATTTAGTATTTTTAAATGTTAGAATATTATACAACTACTGAACTGAATACCAATAGATGTCAAAGCTAAAACCCTGCTCTTATGGTTTAACTACAGAAAATGTTTTACAAGCTTATACTACTGGGATTATTACACAGAAATTTATGAAGAAAAGGTGCACATCCATAGTTACCACAAGGATTAGCAGGGCACTTCTGTTTAGTAGACTTTTAGCGCAATGGTTCCCTTGCACAATGACACCATCTGACATATTACACACATAACATGCATATTATCAGCAAAGGATGTTGCTAAACTTTATGTTCCTGATTTGTTTTAACCAACAGTAGGTATTTAGGGGAGGCCAGCCTTAGTGGCCTCAAAGTTTTCAAAATATACATAAAGAGAGAATTTACAAACTTTTAAAATATATTTATAAAATATAAAATGGGCTAGCAACTGCATCTTTAGGTTGTTTCTTACACTCACTAGGGCTGGTGAGCAAGAAATAAAATGTTTAACAAAAAATCTAGTAAAATTTTAATTCTGAATTATTTCTGAAGAACGCACTATCAAAGAAAGAATTTACACAAGTAGGCCTTGCATAGAAGTCAATTTTATATCATAAACATTCCCAGTAGCTTAAATTCAGTAGAAAGATTTATTTATAAGAAACAATAACAAAAGAGGAAACTGGTTCTAAATTCATAAACACCATATTACTTAAATCTTGTAATATTTTCAATACATAGTTGAACAAAAGCCATTGGTGAGTTAGACAATCAACCAATGATGTCATGAATTTCATCATCATATCATATTATCATGTTAAACAAATACTGATAGCAGAGTAATATAATAAATTTGAAATTAAACCTATTTATTGAGAAACTTTATAGTTACTTCTTTTAGATGCAGAAGAAATAAATACTGCAGGTACTTAGAAATATTTCAAGAGTAAGAATAAACTAATACTTCCTCTCTCCCAACAAGAAGAGATTGGCACCTTTTCTACTTAACATTTACTACTTCTGTCATCTGTAGGTTCTCTTGAACACCACAATGACAACCAAGGGTGACCTCCCCTATTTCATGTAAAAATATCGTCACACACTTAGTCTTTAAAATAAGGTTATATGCAACAAATTTCCATGGATGTTATAAACAAAAAAGGATCAACATTCTCTGTGGGACATTCAAGTGAAAGTATTTGTTTTCTGTTGCATTCCAGCAGAAAGTCAAAGTTAATATTTTTTTGCTGCCAATGACAGAGGGAGAGAGCTTTTTGTCATAACACAATTATGCATTTAATGCACCATATGTTGCTCTATGCAGTACCACTTAAAACAAAGGTTCAGCTGCTTCCTGTACCCCCAGTGTCTCCTGATGAGCTCCCAGCCTGTCCAGATGAGGGCTTTTCTGAAAGGCAAGTCTCAGAGCCTGTTGAGGGATCTGCATCTTTGGAACCTCCTGGTGGGGAAGAAGCAGCATCCTGAGCTTCATCTGTAACAACACAATAAATTGATATGGTTATTTTATTCTTTCAATAATTCCTTTTTATCTTATCAGTTTACTAGATCGTTTATTTTCAAGAGTTTAGAGAGCTATAATTCCACACAAATAATATAGATTCTATATTAACAGAACTTGAATTGTGCATTATAAAAAAACAAAATATAAGCAAAACTTTAGAAAAAAACAAAGAGAAACTCACATTCTTGTTATTTTTATATAATATTTAATAAATCTAAACTAAATGTAAAAGCTATTTGTAGTCGGTTTATTGACCTCGTCAGTTACTTTTAAATAAACCGACTACAAATAATTTTTACAATTAATTTTGACGTCACTGTTACTAAATTCCTCAAAACTCACATAAAACCTAAACTAATTATGGACTCACATTTTCACATTCATTTGTCACTAATAGCAGCTAAAAATCAAATATAGCACAGTTCCTATGATGTTTTTTATAATTAGCAGACATATTAAATGGGACTACTTTGAAATAATGGACGAAAGATCATTAAGAAATTCAATAATTCAACCAAGAGGAATTACAATAGCAATATTTATAACACTGCAAATTATTATGATGAGATACATTTGAGAAACTCTTATCTCCCAAAGTTTTCAGATAGTCAATCTAAAAATTACTTATATTTTTAATTTACATCCTCCAATTTTAAGTCATATCAGACAACGAATGAAATGGGCAAAATTATGCTAAAATGAGCACAGGCTCCATAGTGCTTAGAGTTACCTGACATTCGTCTTTCAGCATAAATAACCTTACGAAGGTAACTCACCCTCACTAAGATTCGAACTCGGGACCTCTTGAACATGAGGCAGACAAGCCTCATGTAACCAAAGTGGGCTAAAAAAAGAAAAATTACTGTTGGCCCCCTGAACTCTAGATGACACAAAATTGTTTCCTGGCTATGTATAGAAGAATCAAACGGTGTAAATGTGCAACCCTATGACATGTATATCAGAACTCATACAAACACATCAAAAACGGATAAGAATACCTTTAAAATGGCCAATATCAACAGTTAGAAGCAATTTTGATCCTCCAAAACTACAAGAAATCCTTGGGGGAAAAGTTTATAAGATCTACAAAAACTGTGGAAACCTAAATTCTACATTGTAGACAGTACATATTGGTATAATTTCAGCTTAACAGCCCTAGAAATTGTGCAGGCACTTTTCACTGATGTACTCCAGATGACAAGAAGCAATTTTGTTTTAAAACAAAAAGTTTTCATCTGGAAAAAGCATGCAATTTTGAGCTTTGATGCTAAGAAAGCTCCTGTAAAAAGATGGAATTTTGTTTTTAACTTTATACAATAAGTGTTTTCCAAATAAATGGTAGGAATATATGGAAGGAATCTGTGACCAAAATGATTCCAAAACTTTGGGAAAAACACTTGCACTACAATTTTAGTTAATTGATGGAAATTAATCATTTCTTCATACTAGCCATATAAAGGCCAAGGTTTTTGATAGAGTCAAAATGAAAAGTTCAATGCCACAGTCAGGATTTTAACCACAGATCTCCTGGTTTCCGTCCAGTCACTCTAACCCTCAATGGGCCAACTTGCTGTCATGACATTAAATTCTCCATTTGACTTGCATATTTCCCCGGTAGACTACTAGAGGCTCTCGCATTCGAGATACACCGTGGTTGAGATCCTGGCCGTGGCATTGAATTTTTCATGTTGAACTCTATGAACAACCTTAGCCTATATATGGCTAGTATGAAGAAATGATTAATTTCCATCAATTAACTAAAATAATAAGAGTTAAATAATGAAGCCTGGGACTCAAGTACTTATGATAGTAAGTCACCACAAACGGTGAATCTCGAATGCGAGAGCCCCTAGTGGTCTACCAGGGAAATATACGAGTCAAATGGAGAATTTAATGTCATGATGGCAAGTTGGCCATGGTAGCTCAATGGGTTAGAGCGACTGGGCGGAAACCAGGAGATCTGTGGTTCAAATCCCGGCCGTGGCATTGAATTTTTCATGTTTACTCTATCAACTTACACTACAAATTCATTGTGCCCAATAAACCTTCTTCTGATACTGGTAAAGTTGTAGCCAAACTTTTAGTAAACAGAGCAAAGCACAATCTACACATAAAGAAATGTCTGCACCAAAATCAATTCAGATTCAAGCCTCAAAAGTCTATGTGCGATGAAATGTTTGAAGTTATGAAATGTATGAAATTTATCTATATGAAAAAAGAACTAGATACTAATATCTCTGGACATATTTGGTGCTTTTAATGCAGCTTGGGGGCCAAATATACTACATCAGAGATAAAAAATTGACAATGTTTTACATGATGATTCAGAATTATTTCACTAATTGGAGAGTTTAATTAACAATATGTGATACAAAAGTTATAAATAGGGTATAAAGGGGCTGTCTGCAAGGATCAGGTTGTTGCTTGAGCTTTTGGAACATACTATGTGAAAAAGCCTGTCTTCCAGACAGGTGTTCTTTCCTCAAGTATGCAGATTATGCCTATAATTATTACCACTGTTTTTTTTTTTTTTCTTTTTTTTTTTTCAGGGATATATGGGGTAATAATTACCAATATAAAAAAGAATAGGTGTACCTGTACCTAAGAATTACAATGTCTAGCTCAGTATTTATTCATTGATCATCCTGTGAAATATGTCCAGGTAGATACTGACTCCCAAAGTTGTTTTGCTCATCAGAATTACACCTCTGATCGATCTACTATTATCAATGAGTTGGTGGTGCTTTTGGTAACCTTTCATGATGACAAAGAAGTATACAATGAACTGAATCAAACTGAAATCACCGTTCTGTCTTCCACACAAACTCTTTTCTGAAAATGGCTGAACGGTGTTGAATAATATCAGTGCCCAGATCTTAAGTGACTCTCAATCGGCTCTTAACTGCACGAACAACAAGTAAATTTAAACATGACAGTTATAAAAATTAGAAGCATACTTGTACATACAATAACATACTCTTGAAATGGTTCAGGACTTTCTATCCCATATCTTTCATTAAATACAGGAACAAACACAACACATATCGGTTGGAATTCACAATGGACAGAGAGTAAAAGCGGATCTCACTGAGCGTCATGGTTCAGGCATTTCGTCTGTGGTCCACATTTGGGAGGTCCGGGCTCGATTCCATGGCTGGCCTACCTCACCCATGGGTTTTCCAGGGTTGCCAGGCAAATGATGGGTAGGTTAACTCCCTATCCCTCTATTTCTTCTCCATTATCATTTAACATCACCTCTTATCTGGTGGTCTCTTTCAGCGTAGAAGTGTCAGCTGGTGTCTCGGCGCTGCATGGCAGGATATATGCTCCTGATAAACACTTTCTTCTTTGATAGGACAGTTTCTGGTGTCCGAGCTAACTTGGTAGGCAGTTTATGCACCACGGCGAGTGGGATGACAGTTGTACTGGCCTACAGGGTGAGTTTCCAACCAGTCAATAGTAGGGACCCTGCCCTCTGCACTGCCGTAACTCCTTGGGATGACCACCCTCTGTCTCCTCTCACCTCCTTCTTCCTCTCACGGTTACCCCACTAGGGCATAGGTACCATAGATCAAGACTGGTCGCTATGCCGAGTCCCCTCCGTACCGTAATCCAATCCAAAAATGGATCTCTGACAAAAGAAATGTTGTTTCCGTTTGTACAGATAGCCTAAATGTAAAATATCTCATTTGCAACTGTTTTGTAACCTAAATACTCTCAAGGGTATGGTAAATTCTATATTTGTACTTTTAGAGAATTAAAATTCTCACCATGAAAGACAGTGTATGCATTGGTAAAGAAGATAAGCAGTCTTTAGAATACATGCTTTTTATTTGTTCAATTTATGAAAGAGCTAGATTTTGCTCTAAGTTGCCCATCAATATTGTTTGATGGATATGTACAAATCATTATACTACATTTTTAGTAAGAAATGCTCTACCGCTGATTTAAATAAGTTTATTAAATATCCAACGTTTACTAAGGTACAAGAAATCAAAAGGAGAAACTTCTTGTCTGAACCGTAACTTACAGGTATGAACCAGTCCTTTAGACCTCTCTGATAATAAGGATTACATTGATTAACACATGAATAAAAAAAGAGTCTGAAATTCTTCTAAATATTTTAAAATAAATTTGATAGAATGCTATTAGACTATGTTCAAATCTTTTCCTTGCATAGAAGAATAGTGTGACAAAAACACAAAAAGATGAAATTCACCTTAAACTTCTTTAATATCACCTAAATAGTTAAACCAATGCTACTTCTCTTTTACATACAGCTTCATCATGTCTCTGTAATGTTTCTTTGTCTCTTTAGCACACACCTACTTGTACTGCTAGTAATCTCTCTGATGTACAAAACGGTTTACTTCCCATAAACCTGCACATTGACTTTGAACATAACTCTGATATTCACTCGTGAACTGCTTCACTGCATGGTTCCACTGTCTACCAACTCTTCACCATGGAGGTTAGAACATACCACACTTCTCTACATTGCTCTGTCGACTCACACAACTCAACTCACCCTTAACTCATGAGCTGCCTAACTGCGCCAACTCCTCACCATGGAGCTTGAGGTGGTCCGGCCTGTAGCGAACCATGTTGAGCTCTCCCTTGCGCTCAATGCCTCACAATTAAGGATTGGAATCATGCAGGGTTTATTGATAGGGTGATGGAACAGGTTCAAGGTGACTTTTGATGCAGCTAGTGCATGAGTACTCTCATTTGAGCTTCAGGGAGTGGGTGCATCCTTACTTGTTGTGGGTTCAATGAAAAAGACACCTCAAATTTTCCAGATGAAAGTTTACTGTTATCCTTAAGATTCCTCTGCTCGCCACCATGAAGTTGTTGTTCACGGAGTTGCTGTGTTCCATGTCAGTAGTGTGATGTGGTGTGCAGAAACAATAATGTGGCATAGCTGGTTTCTGTATATTGCATCCCTTATATATTGCACTAATTCTCACTAGCACGACAGTTAAAGATTATACTTTGCCTTGGTGCATGGTGTGAATGCGGATTTGTTAGACGCCGAATATGCATCTGCCTCGCATAGATCACAGGACTGGAGTGTTCTTACAAGAAAAACCTACCTTCTGCCATTGCTTAGAATGCCCCCCACTCTAGTTATTTTTTGGAGTTTGAAAAATCATGTGAACAAATATTAATTCTTCACTGGCTGGTATCTATCCCCACTTATGATCAATGCTCAAATTTTTCAGTTTTGGACCTAAAATCAAATTCGCTTTCTCTTTTCCCATGGTTAGATAAACTATGCCCGCTCATGTTTTCAAAGTTCCTGTCTAAATCCTGCAGTCTTTTGTTACAATCACGTGCATGAGTTCTAAGAAAGAACTTGGACTCGACATTCCAGAGCCCTCGACTTCCTCAGGCTAAGTCGAACAATAGGTAAAGTTTTGGTCAAGTTAGAGTGTGGGAACCCGAGTATTCAAGAATGTTCAGGAAAAATAGGCTGAGAGAGAAATTTGTGTAAGACAAAAATTGGTGCATTATTTATATATAAATATGATTCTTACTTATATCCTGATTGTCCCTGTATATTATTATTATTTGTTCCCATCGCATAGGGACTGCTTCAATCTGCACTAGTCAACTGACACTCAAAAGTCGAAAAAAACACGCACACACGCGCGCACACACATGCACACACACACAAACTCATACTCTAAACATGCCTACTAGGCTTTGCAAAAGCTTCTATAGTCTCTAATCATGGGAGATCGTTCAGTAGCCGAATGTTCTTGAATTACATTCTGGAACAGTCTCAAATAGTATTTACATGGAAATAATATGACTTGTTTGTGACTTCATGAAGTCAGCTTGTCGCCACAGCCCCTGAAAGCACCAGTCCTCCTGACCCTTTCCTTGCAGACAACAAAGATGGAGCAATTCCTTTGCTACCACTTAAATTTTGGCAGGCGGGCAAACCGCCAACATAACATTAGATTTTTTAAAGCTTTAAATATACTAGCTGATGATGAACTACTTGAACAATTTTCAGAACTACTTGAGATAAATATGTACCTAATCTAACGAAATTTGTGTATATGCTCACTGTTCATTCATATATATATATATATATATATATATATATATATATATATATTGTGACTTTGTGGGTTCATAGAATTAAAAGTCTGAGTTGCAGATATTCCAAATGTTCTTTATTTCTGAAGAAATGCACTCTAATCAATTCTCATTATGACACATACACACAGTCTACCAAGGTCAATGACCAAACAGCGTTCTGATTACATCACTTTACAATATCAGCTCTCATTACATCACTCTACAGCTGTTTACTCCTCTCTGTTTATGACTGACTCTTGGCAAGTCGTCGCCTTCTTAAATACCTCATTGATAAATTCGAGACTGTTGCAGAACAATAAAGAAACTGAATATTCTATCACCTTCCAGAAGCGTAACTTAATCTATGCCGGCAAGTCCTTTATCTCAGCATTCTTTATTTGCTGGCTCTTTGTGTACACAAGCCGTGTAATCGTAGATAAGGCTACGCAACAATATTTACATAAACATAACCCATGGGATAACAGTCCTCAAGTGAACCAGAGCCTGCCAACCTCACGTCCACATATGCAAGGCAGAGTTGGGCAATTATCCAACCAATACGGGGAGAAGATGTGGTCAGCACCATGGCACCCCCAACCAGAAAGTTGGCTGTCTAGAGCATGGTTCACTACTTAGCATAGCTCAATTTCCTCACAATGCTGAGTAGGCACCGGTCCTATACCCAGGACTCAAAAGCATTCAATCCAGGGTGGAATCGATCACGAGCAGAGAACCAAAGTACAACACTCTAGTCCACTACACCATGTCACATATATATTTGACATAAATTGTGTAATGTAAGAGATCTACATTTTTTGTGCATATGATTTTATTTATCTCTTAAGGTTTATGAGTTATGCAAAAGTCATCCACAAAGAATAAAACTTGAAGAAATAAAAGTCAAGGTAAACATTTGATTTGTCATGAAAATGCTTTAAATATAAGGTATTTTAATAAACATCATTAAGAGCCATTTTTGAGAAAATCTTAATGTTCCACATAAAGGACAGTCTGTAATAAGGTGAATTTCTTGAAAATCTTTGTGTTGCATTCTTGGAAGGTGCTAAACTTAAATACCACTTAAAAGCAAAAGAAGAAGGAAAAAATAAGTATTTATCAGAGGTAGATAGAGTCAACATGAAAAACTCAATGCGACGGCTGGGATTTGAACCACGGATCTCCTAGTTTCCGTCCAGTCACTCTTACCCATTGAGCTACCATGGCCAACTTGCTGTCATGACATAAAATTCTCCATTTGACTCGCATATTTCCCCAATAAACCACTAGGGGCTCTCACATTCGAGATACACCGTTTGTGGCGACTTACTATTATAAATACTTGAGTCCCAGACTTCATCATTTAACTCTTATTATTTTAGTTAATTGATGGAAATTGATAAGTTCTTCACACTAGCCGTATACAGGCTAAGATTTTTGATAGAGTCAACTGGAGTTAAATTTTTCATCTATCAAAAACCTTAGCCTATATACGGCTAGCGTGAAGAAATTATTAATTTCCATCAATTAACTAAAATAATTAGAATTAAATGATGAAGCCTGGAACTCAAGAACTTATGACAGTAAGTCACCACAAATGGTGTATCTCAAATGCGAGAGCTCCTAGTGGTTTACCGGAGAAATATACCAGTAAAATGGAGAATTTAATGTCATGATGGCAAGTTGGCCATGGTAGCTCAATGGGTAAGGGTGACTGGATGGAAACCAGGAGATCCGCGGTTTAAATCCCGGCTGTGGCATTCAATTTTTCATGTTGACTCTATCTATATGTCAGAGGTTTAACGCTTTGGATCAAAGGATGAAAACATGGTACAACTTAACAAAGAGAGGAATTGCCCATCAGATTTCTACAAGGCAGGAACCTAGCCAATTGGCAGCAGAAAAAGATGATGATGATGATCTAAAGAAGGTGCAAGGAAGTTGGCCAGAGCAGTATCAACAGATTTATGAGTTCATGATGGAGCAAGTGGATTAGATATTGTGTCATCACCAGATGGAAAGATAATGCAGCTATTCTAGAAGAACTACCAAGAGAAGACAAGGTAAAGAGCAAGAGCATATCATTAAATTATGACAGAGCAGAAGCCATATAGGGAACAGTGTTCTTGTGGATGGTGAAACTGGAGGTACTGTGGAAAAAAATTTGTAACAAGGGAATATTCAAAAAGCTACAAAGGATGGATGTGCTGGCAGTAGCAGAAACTTGGTTATATAGGGAGACAAAAGAAATCATTAACAATTATGATTTCTATGGTAATGGAGGAGTGAGGGAGAAAGAGAAAGGGCGGATGTTGTGGGGAGTAGGTATATTCATTAAGAAAAGCAAGAAAATAAAAGTGAAAGTACTAAAGAGAACAGAGAAGGGGATGCTATTGTGGTGCACAACAGAAGTAGGAGAAGTGTACAAATGAAAGATGTGTCTTGGAGTAGTGAACAACCCACCAAATGTTTAAAAATATTTTGATCAAAATGTCTTCAAGAAAGTGCAGCAGGACATAGAAGAAATACAACCATGTATGTAGAATCTGACATAATAGTGGTAGGGGACTTTAATTCATGGATAGGTGAAGAGAAAATTAGAATATGTGAAGTAGAAAACAAGATAGAAAATATAGCAAACTAGAAAGAGTTGAGATAAAGTATGCAATAATGAGCAAAAAAAAAAAAAAAAAAAAAAAAAAAAAAAAAAAAAAAAAAAATCAACTTTTGTGAAGTGATCAATATGATATATGCAATGTGTTAAAAATAAGGATAAAGAAAGGGAATTCACATTACAAATAAAAATGGGCAGAGTGTGACAGACTATATATTATATTTAATAGAGTTGGATGCATATTGTGCAGATTTCGAAGCTACTAGCTGTTATTTTTCATTAGAAGTAAGCTTTAATATTCAAAGTGATGAGGAAAGTGAAGAATTAGATGAAAACAAGAAATTAATGGAATTACTAGAGTTAACATATCTAGAAAACTTGATACTAGAGGGTGACATAGATGGAACTATATCAAGAATGGAGAGGGTAAGATAAAGGGTAAGTGGAAAATGAAGGAAATCAAAATTTCTAAGCAAAACAGAGAAAGGTGGTATGATTATGAATGTTACATAAGTAACAAAAAAGTGGTGAGAGTACTAAAGAAGTAGGAACAGACAGGAAAACAAAAAGATTAAAAAAAGTTTTTACTCCAAATGCTGGAGATACAGATGAGTAATAGACGTGAAAAAGGAGAATTGGGGCATTAACTGAATTATAAAATGAATGAGGCACCAGAAAAAAATCAGAATACAAGGTGATGTGGAGGAAAGTGAAAGAGATATATAAAAACAAATGTGGGGTGAACAACTACAGGCAGAAACTTGGATTAATTACTTTAAAGACTTATATGGGGTGTAAAACATGAATAAAAGTTAAGGAAAGTCACAAAGAACAAACACCCATATTCAGGATTTAGATAAAGAAATTAAGGTACACTGTCGCCTTAAAGAAAATGTTGGCTCATTTAAACATGCAACACTGGGCATGAAGTCAAAATACAAATATCTAAGTTGAAAAACAACAAGGCATGTAGTACTAATGGGTTACCAGGGGAGTTCTGGAAAGAATGGTGTGAAAACTGTTTAACATAATACATGAAATGGGCAGAGAACCAGAAAACTGGAGGAAGGAAATAGTAGCACCCATTTATAATGGTAAAGGAGACAAACTACACAGGTATTACCCTTTCTCAGTGATAGGGAAACACGTAACATCCGTCCAATCATTAACAACATAAACTCACTCTGCTACAAACTGTCCAAATGGCTAAACAAGAAATTTAAGGAGCTACCAAAATTTGAAAGCCACAGTATTAAAAATTCGTTTGAATTTATAAAATTAACTAAAGGCCTAGAATTTTCTCCCACTGATCGAGTGGTATCTTTTGATGTAGTCTCTTAGTTCCCAAGTGTGCCAAGAGACAAATTCATGGAGTGCACACAAATATGGCTTCAGTCCTTACAGTTAGACCAGAATATCATAGAGGAAATAACTTCACTTAACAAACATCTGCATTGAACAGTCCCTTTTTACATTCAATGCCAAATTTTTCAAACAAAAATCAGGACTATCTATGGGCAACCCATTGTCCCCATTCCTGGCAGATCTTTTCATGAGCTTCTTGGAAACCCATATCACAAAGGTAAGTTTCAAGCATTGGTATAGATATGTGGATGACATCTGGGTGAGATGAGAAACGGGTGGATGATTCCTTAAGACTACTTAGTTTACAGAATCCTGCAAAAAAAAATTTCCATAGAAAAAGAGACAATGAAATCCCTTTCTTAGACTTGAAACTAATCAGAAAGCATACAAAACTAGAATTTGACACATAGGAAAGAAATACACACAGAAAATTTCATAAAATTAGAAGGATATAACCCAAGACAACATAAGCATGCTGTCATCAACAGTTTAACTTACAGGTAGTTAATGTCTCCTTAAACAAGATGGAATATGTCACAGAGTACAATCACACAAATCACATTGCAGAATACAAGGATTTAGTGCTGAATTGGTCAAAAAGAAAACTGATAAATTCCAAAGACAACAGAAATGCAGACAACTCTTTCCCTGATCAGTAATAACACTTCATTCAGAAAATTTACATACCATCCCAGAGCTACATACCTTTTCCAAAAAGTCTTCAAAGAACACATTACTTTGGCTCCACAGAACGAATTCAGTGTGCTACACATTTTAAAATCACATAGTGCAAAGGAGAAATCCACAGAAAAGAAAAGTCAGGTGTGTACCGGATAAACTTCAAAGGCTGTGACAACTTTTACATTGGACACATTAAAAGCCACTGCTGATTTTTCTGTTTCACCATTTTTAATGAAATCAGCAGTGGCTTTTAATTTTTTGAATACTAGACATGACATCAACTTGGAAACATCTTTAATTAAATACGTTAATCACCCCATAGACCTTTCCGTATGGGAAAAAATCTTCATTAACAAAAATCGTCATAGAGTCATAAATTTTGAAACTCCACCACTTTGACAAGTACATCATGCCATCTGTCGACAATACGAAGAAAGAGGAAACCACTACAATTTGCACTAATCGAGTACCACCTGATGATAAGAGCAAAAGCTCTGAAACATGTCCTGTGAAAAAACAGTGTGAGTGAAGCAGTGTGTCAATATCTTCTCGATTCATTTTTGTGCTAAGTTGTGCTTCACTGTCTCTATGCTTCTTTCAATTTTATACTTTGAAATTAAAAGGAATTTGAACATTAGACTTAAAGAGCATTTTAAGAAACTCAGGAACAAAGACATAGACAAATCCATGGTAGTGTACCATTTTTGGAATGATAATTATGATATTGAACAAGAAATTCACTAATTAAAAAGCGTTCAGGGTCCAACTGCATTAACTATGTGGGAAAAGATATTCATAAAGAAATATGAAGGAAAGCTGTTCAATGTTGACACTACCTTTGAAGAGAACCCAAACTTCAAGTTCATCAAGATACCAACAGAGGCAACCCTATCGCCTCCAAGGAGTTCACCAAATTAAAATTCAATAGTCGACATTAGCTGAGGATGTTGGGAAGATCTAACAAAACAGGTTCTAGGTAAACACTAGCAATATATGGAACAATGAGTACTAGTTTGACTCAAAATTATATTATATTAAATAAGTTTTGTTTGAAACACATAAACCCAGTAACACAAAACAAAATGGATAATGTTCTTAATCTTTCAAATTGTAACCTTAATGACAAAAAGTTTGATTTTTAAAATAAAGGTATCAACACATGTGTAGACTTTTAAAAAAATATGCATGATTATATTTGGCTATTGAAATTGCTAGTTAGGACTTAAATAAAACTAATACATCATTGATTAAAATTAAATGCAGCAAAATCTTACAAGATTTGTAATGAGTGATGAATTGAGGAGGTTGGCTTTGGGTGCAATGGCCGGACTGGATGTTTGGCACCAGGGTGACATCAGTGTGGTATCAACTCTGAGTGGCAGTATAATGCAAGTAGAGGGTACTGTTGGGGATGAAGAAGAAATCAGAATGACGCGTAGCAGGGTTAAGTTGGACAGGTTCTATGTTGAAAGGAAAGGTCCAGTATAGGGCAAATCTTTGGTGGTGTTATTCTGGAATGGGTCAAGCGGAGTAGTGGTGAAATTAAGCAGTTATTAAACGTAGCTGATATACATGCTGTTGTGGAGACTTGGTTGTGGAAAAGTTTGAACATTGTCATAGAGGGGTATGAATATTACAGTGAAGTAGAAAAAAGAAGCAGTCAGAGGGGGAGAGCATTAGAGAGTCTGGGAGTTTTTATAAAGAAAGATAGAAGTTTTCAGGTTAAGATAGTGGAGAAGCTATGTGATGTTAAAGTGCTAAGTGCTGTGGTTATTAGCTACAGGCATACTAAGGAAAGATGATAAGATTGCATTAGGCATTGCACATAACACACCAAGTTCATCTAAATTTTATGATCCCAAATTATTCTGTAAATTAAATCAGGTCATAGAGATATTATATAATAATCATGCCAATATAAAATGGTTTTAGTTGGGCACTTTAATGCCAGGACAGGGTGCGAATAACCTCAAATAAGAGCTGAGGAACATAATTGCATAATGGAAGAAATAGACAAGCGACAAAGTAGTGATAAAAGCGCTAACAAAGAAGGTAGAAAATTATAGTAATTTTGTGAAGATACAAAAATGCTAGCTAGACAAATGTGTTAGCCTTTCTGGAGATTATGTGAGAAATAAAGAAAAAAAGTTTTTTTTTAATGTTTCTTTTATTATGATTCAAATTATGGCAAAAACAGTCATCAGTGAAATAATAAGAGAACTGAACGAATCCAAATATCATTCAGTTATTGTGGATTCCAAATCTGACATAACATACAATGATCAACTAAGTTTTTATTCTCAAGTATACAAATAAAAAGGATACCTCACAGTAACCTTATCATAGTTATTAAAATATCTAGGAAATATAGGGAAAGAGCTGACTGATGCTGTGTTTACTGGCCCTTCATTTCATATCATAGACATAAGTGACTGTCAGGTCAATCATTTAACAGCACTGCCAATATATGTGACATATACCGAGAGACCCAAAAACATCCGAACCAGCTCCATGGGCTTAGCCTGTCCACAACCTTGGTGCTCATTGCCGTCTGCTGCTATCATAGAAAGGCTCGGATGAAATCATGATACGCTTTTAAAACTAGTTTTAAAAGCTTTACTCACCCATATTATTAAAGGAAATGCTGAAATTGATTGCCGCTGTTGTCCATATATGTTTGGTCCCTCTTTATGCAATTATCCATCACTCGCCATAGTTTACAGTGAGAAATGCTGGCAAGTTCTTGTAAGATATTTTGTTTTAATTCTTCCAGGATGTGTGTGTTTGTCCTGTACACTTTATGCTTTAGGTTACCTCACAGAATGAAATAGTAGAGTCTTAGGTTCGGGAGACAGAGGGGCCAGAAATCTCTACTAATAATTCTTTCCTAAAACATATTTTAAATTATTCTCATTGAAAGATTGGCTATGTGAACTGCTGCAGAAGCTTTTTGGGAAAAAAAAGGCAAAATCACACTCCCTGTCTGTTAATAATAATAACAAAGTAAACCATAAAACTAAAATACAAACTGAACAATTTGTGCAACATTTCTTCACACTGAAATCATACCAGAAATAAGTTAAAGAATAAGAGAAACAACGGAAAAAGAAACTTGAGTCCTTTAGCAATCAGTGCACAAGCTAAATGCAAAACAAATAAGTAGCGTAAATGCAAAAACGAGCAGGCAAATCTTTGAAAATGTTGTAAACCTATCTAATCAAAACTTCTCCACAAAAGAATTGGGTCTTCTAAACAAAGGATTAAAAACTTGCATCCATTTCTCAACCAAAATTGAAGACTACATAGCAGATATCAATATTTCAACATAGTGTCTACCAGTATCCAAACAAAATTCAATTAAAAGCCAATGTGAAAAGATTTTGGAGGAAATAAAAACCAGACCCTTTCAGAAGAGCAAACAAAATATTATCCATTCTTTGAAGCAAAAAAACGTAATATACACCAAGGCAGACAAAGGTAACAAGATAGTCATAATGGATAAAGCTGATTATATTGAAAAAATGGAAGGAATGCTAACTGACAGTGATTATGAAGCCATTAACAGAAATCCTCTAACTACTTACATATAAGCATTTGAAAAAACCATAGCAAAATCAAGCATAATACCAAACAAATATACACTTAAATTGGATAACCCAACCTTAGCCAGACTTTACGGTTTACCCAAAATACACAAACCATCCACAACAATAAGACCTATAGTTAGCAGTATAAATTCATCAACATACAAACTTGCAAAGTGGCTAATAAATAAATTCAACTCATTTCCTAAATTCGATAGCCTAAGCATCAAAAACACCTACAAACTTATAGAACACATTAAGGATACTGAACTAAAAGAGGAGGACACTCTAGTCTCGTTTGATGTTAAATCACTGTTTTCCAGCATACCAATAAAACAACTCCCACCGTTGATAGAAGAATGGCTCGAATCACTTGAAATGTCATCACCTGAAATTTCAGATTACACCGAACTAACCAAATTATGTATAGAACAAAATTTCTTCCAGTTTCAAACAAAATATTTCCACCAAACTTCAGGTTTAGCAATGGGCAAACCCCTATCACCCTTCCTGGCCAATCTGTACACGAATGCATTAGAAATAAGGATCACCAAAGGTTTCCCTTGGATGTTTAAACTCTGGCAGCAATATGTAGGTGGCATCTTTGCAATAGTACCAAACAAACATCAGTGATGCACTAAAACTTTTAAACATCCAAGAAAAAAGCATAAATTTCACTGTAGAAATAGAAAAAGATGAACATTTACCATTTTTGGATCTAAAAATAATCAGAAATAAAAACAAACTAAACTTTGGCATTTACAGAAAACCAACACAGACAAACTACATAAAAGCTAATGGCTACAACCCAAGATCCCACAAACAGGCAATCTTCAATAGTGTAGCACACAGACTGGTCAACATCCCTCTCACAGCAGAAGAATACAAAACAGAATACAAAAGAATAATTGAAATAGCACAAAAAATAACTTTCCCAAATCATTAGTAGACAAAAAAGTGAACTTAGCAAAAAAGAAGAACCTACTAAAGGAAACCACAACCCTCTCAGCTACAGAAATTAAAATAACCTTTAAAAAATTCACTTACCACCCATAGGCCTTTGATAAATTCAAAAAAGTCTTCAAACAACAAAACATTCAACTAGCACCAGTCAACCATTACTCTGTAAAAAACCTAATATGCTCAAACATCAAAGATGTCATTCCATCTAACAAAAAAATCTGGTATATATAAATTTGAATGTTGTGAGTGTAATCAAATTTATAATGAAAAAACCAAAAGAAATTTAGAAACAAGAGCAAAGGAACACTTTAGGAATATAAAATACAAACAATTAGAAAAATCAGCAGTTACCACGCATCTTTGGGAAAAAACCACAAAATAAACCCAGAATCAAAGCTACTTAAACACACAAGAGGAAAACAAGAACTGTCCACATGGGAACAAATTTTCATTTAAAAAAATAGAAACAAAGTATTCAATTCTGACATCCTCCAAAAAGATTTGCTCAGCAAGTTCCTCGAACTGCCACCAGAGGAGACCTCTGACAAAATATTGCCAACTACACCACTGAGAACCAGTCTATGCCCGGTTGACAATGGAGGAAATTAGCCTCTGAAATATGTTCGGGGAAATTTAAAAGTAAGCGTTGTTCAGTGTCATTAACCAACTCACCTTTAAATTTAAAGTTGCATCTATTTTATTTACCAACAAAGTTAAAGTTTATGTTAAATTATTAACATATTGTCACCTGAACGTCGGAGCTCCCGATAGAACCGGCCGGCAGTAGGGCAACAGAAGGCATTGAGTCCACGCCTACCCATTTATCTTGTAGCATTCACTGAAGGGTCGCTGGCCACCTCTCCCCCCCCCCTGAGGTCTGGAACAGTCGGGACATTTCATCTAACCCAGAACCTTCTAGATAGGTCAGTTGGTCTTATATAAGCGATGCGCCGGGCTGGAGAGAGTTCAGTTCTTGGCGAGCAGCCGTGAGGAGCACCCAGTGAGGGAATGGACTGGAAGAGTGTGTACGTGCATCGGAGGAGTGTACGTAACTGTGAGTGCAGAGTGGAATTGTGACGGACGAACTGGTGAATTGTAATTGTGTGCGCTATGTAATTTTGTGAAATTGGCAAGTGTTCCAACTGTAATTCAGTGGAAATAAAGAACGTTTTGAGTCTGTGCAATTGGACTTTTAATTTCACGAACCCACAAAGTTACAATATTATTATTAACATGTTATTATTAACAAACTTAATGATTAAATATTTCAACATTTTTGGTATTGTTATATATAAAGCATGTGGGAAGATCAGCACCATAACCAATTCATCAATGAAGGCACACTGCAGACCATTGCATATAAGTGAACAAATAATATTGGCAGTACTAATATGTATGTTTTCAAGCTGTAAGTATGAGAAGGAAAAAGTTCAGAGTTTAACTCAAAGAGTCATATTCATTCATATACCTTATACTAGAAGCTGCAATTTGTTTTGTGAATATTGTTTAAACCAATGAATAATTTCCCCAACATGGTTTTAAGGTAGGGAATACACTATTTCATATTTTGAATAAGGTTTCTATTAGGATTATTTCTCGTTATTTGATAGATAATTCTTTTTATGACATTCATGAACTTTTAAGTTGTAGAATGATTTCAAACTTTCAGTTTATCTTAGATTATGATAACACTTTTTATGTGTTTAAGAACATCAAACTTAAAAGTCTCTGCATCCTTGTATCGAGATCATTCTCTGAACACAATCATTTTATTTAATTCTTATTGTCTTTACACACATGTCTGTTCTCTTTGACGATCAAAATCATTCTCTCATGTCTTGCGAGGAAGACTTTTTCCCTCACCATAACAACCGCATGTTTCCTTATGACTATGTCATGCATAGCAACGTATACAAACATCTTATTTATTTTTATAATTTTACTTCCTAAACTTAATTTAAACGTTATAATACTTTGAACATTCTTTAAATAATTTTAAACTTCAAATAACATCATAAAACATATGAAAAATATTAATTTTCTCTTTTGAGTCTAAATTCAAAACAACTGTTACCCTTATTATTTAAGTTAATTGATGGAAATTAATCATTTCTTCACACTAGCCATATATAGGCTAAGATATTTAATGGATAGAGTCAATATGAAAAATTCAATGTCATGGCCGGGATTTGAACCACGGATCTCCTGGTTTTTGTCCAGTCACTCTTACCCATTGAGCTACAATGGCCAATGTGTAGTCCTGACATTAAATTCTCCAATTAACCCGTATATTTCCCCGGTAGACCACTAGGGGCTCTCGCATCCGAGATACACCGTTGGTGGCGACTTACTGTTCTAAGTACTCGAGTCCCAGGCTTCATCATTTAACTCTTACTATTTATGTTAATTGATGGAAATTAATCATTTCTTCACACTAGCCGTATATAGGCTAAGGTTTCGGATAGAGTCAACCTGGAGATCTGTGGTTCAAATCCCGGCCATGGCATTGAATTTTTTTCAGGTTGTGAATATACGAGGGCCGTTCAGAAAGTAACCTCCGATCGGTCACAGTGCGGGTAGTAGGGGGAGTAGCGACGCCATCTGTGCATTCACGCACTCAACAGGTCAGTTGGCATCAAGCCGTGGTCGAGTGAATGTCGTATCTGCGCTAGTTTAATGTTTGTGGCCGTTTGAAATGTGTGCTGCAATAGAAAACCCCGTCAAATGTGAAGTGCGTGTGAAACACTAAAAAAATTACGACGGGCTATACAGAACAAACGCCGTGGTATGCTGACTTCCGGTATCGTTTTTTTTTTTTTTTCCCCACGATAACACCCGTCCTCACTCTGCTCGCAGAACAACAGACCTTCTTGAGTCCTTCAAGTGGGACGTTGTCAACCATCCACCTTACAGCCCAGATCTGGCGCCAAGCGATAATCACCTCTTCATGTATATGAAGACATGGCTCGGGTCCCAGCGGTTTGATGACGACGAAGAGCTCAAAGATGCGGTCACAGGCTGGCTCCAGGCACAAGCGGGTGATTTTTATGTAAAAGGAATTTCAAAGCTTGTGAACAGATACGATAAGTGCCTCAATCGTTATGGAGACTATGTAGAAAAATAGTGCAAAGATGTAGTTGTAAGATGTATATATTAAAATATGTTTATTTAACTTGGTGAATTTTTTGCAACCGGAGGCTACTTTCTGAACGGCCCTCGTATATAGCCTATGTACGGCTAGTGTGAAGAAATGATTAATTACCATCAATTAACTTAAATAGATGTACATGCCACATGAAAAATCTAGATCTCTTTAAAACATACAATTTACCTCCAATAAATGTTTATTGTGGTATAAGGCATTTCTGAGTTATCCATTATAATTGGTTTGAATTGTTCAATACTTTGTAATCATTTTAAACTCCTGGCTACATGTAGCTGTTTCTCACAATTGCATGAAAATAATATGGAATTATACAGCCAGCATTTAGTGTCCAGTTTTTAAACATTTGGCTAATCCTGTTTCCTTTGCATCAATAATATAATGTGTACCTTAGGCATTTCTATTGAATTTTGATTTGGTTAACTCCTTGGAGGCAATAGGAGCATCTCTGTTGGTACTAAGTTCACCAAATGAAAATTCAAAGTCAACATTAGTTGAGAATGTTTGGAAGGTCCTAACAAAACGTGTTCTAGGTAAACACTAGCAATATATGGAGTATGGAGTACTAGTTTGACCCAAAATTATATTAATTTTGTGCTTTGAAAGGCTAGAGTCAGACTGAAAAATCCAATGTCATAGCCAGAATATGAACTATGGATCTTCTGGTCTCCGTCCGGCTGCTCTTAACCATTGAGTTACTATGGCCAACATGCCAGCTCTCCACTGACTCGAGTTTTTTCCAGTAAACCACTAAATGAGACAACTACCTTAATGGCAACTTACTGTGCTGTAAGTACTTTAAAGCCCGGACTTTATAGTTTGGACCACGATTAGGTGCAATTAATTGTTCTTTCACATTAGCTGTGTGTAGCTCGTACTACGAAAGGGTACAGTCAGACCGAAAAATTCAATGTCATAGCCGGTTTGAACCACGAATCTTCTGGTCTGCATCCAGCTGCTCTTAACCATTGAGCTACCGTGGCAAACGTGCCACCATGACATTCAATACTCCAAATGACTCAAGTTTTTCCCGGTAAACTACTAAGTGTTCTAATAAACACATGAGACAACTATCTTAATGGCAACTTACTGTGCTGTAAGACTTTAAGGCCTGGGCTTTATAGTTCAGACAACTATTAGGTACAATTAATGGAAAGTAATTGTTCCTTCACGCTGGCCGTGTGTAGAACACAATATGAAAGGGTAGGATTCTACCACAAGTTCTGCCAAAACAAGCGATTCCACCAGCCGAATGAAAACTGTGTGTGTGTGAACTATGCATGGAACACTGTGGAAGATATCAGGCGAAAAATTTCACAAAAAGAACAATGTGAATAATAAAACTAGGGTTAGAATAATGTAAATCAGCTATATATTTGTACTGATATTGTTTGTATTTGCACATTGTGCACATTTTCATTAATAATAAAGGGTAGAGTCAACTGAAAAATTCAATGTCATAGCCGGGGTTTGAACCAGAAGATCCATGATCATCCCAGTAAAACTCCTAGTGTTTTACCAGGAAAAACTCGAGTCAGCTGGAGAATTTAATGTCATGCTGGCACGATGGCCAAAGTAGCTCAATGTTTAAGAGCAACCAGACGAAGACCGGAAGATCTGTGGTTCCAATCCTGGTTATAACATTGAACTATTCAGTCTGACTCTACCCTTTCATAGTGCATCCTTCACAGGGCTAGTGTGAAAGTACAGTTAATTTCCAATTTTCTGCTTCATTGTATCATAGTCTTTACTCATTAAGAATATTTCTGTAAATGCTTATCTTGATTAAGATGAAGCAGAAAAACAAGGCCTTCATAATAATAGTTTGTATAACCACTAATACAATACAGAAAGTAGAGAAAGTCATTTGCTTATAAGATTTTTTTAAAGACAGTGTAGGACCCAAAGCTGCAGCCTAGACCAATGTACATTGGTTCTGGATTTGCAATTGCTTAGGGAAGGTAAGATGTCTGTAGGGTAAAGTAACAGATATTAAAGTGAATTATCATAACAAAGAGCAAGGATTACCTGATCAGTAGCAGGAATAGAAATAACTACAATCCTGATAAATATAGAAAAGAGTAGGATTCACAGTATACAAAGCAATCCAAGTGTGACGTGCAAGGCCTTGAAGAATACCAAGTTCTGGTAAAGAAGAATATTGCAGGTGTGATTTAATAGGCAATTAAAAAAGATTAATTCATCTTATCATTTGAAGAGTTCCAAAATCTGAGAAACAATTTCACGCTCTCAAAGAGCAGAATAAGCCACAACTTTGCTAATTACTATACCTGAAGTGGACAGTGATTTTAAAAACTCTGGAAGGTCACCAGTAGATACACTGGCATGCTCACCCCGGATGTCAGGAAGGGCATTTCTGCGTCCTGTTCTGCCTGTCGTCAGGAACTCTTTAACTGGATCTTTGGTGGCATCCGGGGACTGCTCAGACATCACTGCCAGCATTTTTGTCACTGAAACAGAGAAAACTGCAATTAACTTTCCTAATCGTTGAAGTTTCATTCTGAATCTTATGGTTTAAAAAAATAAGTATTACAATATCACATATGGCTATAGCATGAACAGCCTTATAAAATACATCAATGTAATCACACTCAACATCTGCATGATATAAAGCACTAAATAGAAAAACTGTATAGCTTTATTCATGTATAATGTATTCATGAATTTATTACATATTTTATATCTTTGTAAAACCAAATACAGTAAAACCCCATTAATACACTCTATAATATGCTATATTTTAAATATATAAAGTGATACTAAGCATGATTCATATAGTGAGGCTAAGCTACTGCAATGACAAATTTGAATTCTTGTACAATATACCAATTTTAAAGTATTTGTTGATATATTCTAAATTTGGATGATATTGGTAAAACATTACAATATTTAATGCAGAACCTCTTAAAGCTTTATGATTTCTGGATGATCTTGGAGTTGAAATATTATACAGCTGAAAATCAAAACATTGGATGAGCATAGGGTTTTAACATTGTAAATGCATTTTTCTCAAATATTCACCTGTCAATTAAAAATGCTAAAACTGAACTGCAATAAGATAAAAACTTGAACCACAATAGATGTTAAAATGTTTTTGTATTATTTACTAACTCTTTTGGTAGATAATAATTATCCTGGCTTGTAGGCCATGGTCTATTGGAAAATCTTCTTCCAGACGTTTCGTTCGAAACTGTCGAACATCCTCAGTGCTGTGGCTGTAACACTCTCATTGTACTTGGCTCCGCCCATTCAGAACACATATAAAAATCCCATGAAATTGAGAGGCTCACGATCAGTCGCAGCCGAAAGTACGACGTGAGTGTTACGGCCACGCCACTGAGGATGTTCGACACAATTTCGAACGAAACGTCTGGAAGAAGATTTTCCAGCAGACCACGGCCTACAAGCCCAGATAATCATTATCTACCAAATGACTTCAGCCGTGAAAGCCTATGCACTACTAATTCTTTTTATCAGCATTGATTGATTATGATATTATTGCTTTTTTTATCTGATGTATTTGAGCAATCTAATTTCCATAATCGGTTTTTCATATCACCATCCTCATTTCTTACAAACTTGTAGTGGAGTCATGGCCATGATATTGAAACAAAATGAAGTAAATAATTGATAAAAGTTGCATATTATTTTCTCTAAAATATAAAAAGCAAATAAAATTGCTAGTTTTGGGAACCATTTCTTTTCTAATGTTTTTAAAATATTGCATAAAATTAATCTCTAAAATTATGAGGGGAGAGAACATCTGAGAAAATGGGAATTTTCCATGTTAAACACCTATGTCCACTGGTATTAAGTGCTTGAAGATATTTCTTGACTCACTTCAAATGAGGTCTAATCAGTACAAAATTAAGTAGAGCTTTTAAGCTTATTTTCCAAAAATTTATAGTCATAAATATTATAATGCTAGTCATTATTTTAGTTATAAATATAATGCACCTATATTTAATGTTACATGAATATTTACAACTTATTTACATATACATCCACTTATTTATAAAATAGAGCTAAGTCCAATTCCATCTCTACCACTTAATCAATGATACCAAAAGTAAATTATCACAGTTACAAGTTTAGTAGCTCTGCAAGTAATAGTTAAATGTTTGAATACCACTGATCTATTGGTGAGATGCTAGAAGGTCACCAAACGATTGAAACTAACTCTCAATCTTGGTCATTTTTGTTGTTTCATAAACTAGGTTTTGGTTGATTAATTCAAACAAGTTTGAACTGTTTTTTTTTTTTTGTAATTTACGTCCTCCAATGTTAAGTCATATCGGACAATGAATGGAATGGATGAAATGATGCTCAAATGAATCCGGGGTCCATGGAGCTTAGAGTTACCCGACATTCGTCTTACAGGATAAGGGAAAACCCCAGAAAAATCCTTACCCTGACCGAGATTCAAACTCGGGACCTCTTGAACGTGAGGCAGACATGCTACCACCACGTTACCAAGGCGGACAGATTTTTCTTGTCTTCAACCGAGCAGAGAGTTGTTATTTTGAATTACAGAAAGCTTTTGCTATTGTATATTATTCCAACATGCTGTATGCAATTCTAAGAAATACTGTTGTTTATAGAAGGAATATAAAACTGAAAAATATTTTTGATATTCCTTTCAGCCAAAGAGAAGTTGGTATGGAATCAATTTTCATTACCAAAAGGGGTTGAAGACCCTAAAGCTTCATGGTTGGGAGATAAAAATGGGTTTTCAAACTGCTAGAACTCTGGACATGACATTTTTCTCTTGTATTATCATAGTAACATTTTTCGTCACAGTATTTTAAGACACACGCTTTTCACCATTTATATGTGCAGTGATGGAAAAAATACAATAAACAAAAAGGTAGTTGGGGAAAATTACAGCTTTCTAACAAATATTTTACTCCAAAAGTTCATAAAATATCAGTTTTAAGGAAATCACCGACTTTTTTTTTTTTTTTTTTGAGTCAAATTGTTTAACTTCTTCTGTCACATGTTTCTTCCAGTTTCATTGTTGATTAAGAAGAAACTCTAAATTCATTTGTCATAACAATACACGATTAACTAAATCTCAATTGATAGCTACAATAATAAGTACTGATTGCATCCATGACCTCATTAATTTTGATTGGAGATGATAATGCTTGAAAATGCATATATATATATATATATATATATATATATATATGGGATTAAATAGTGTATAGCCACAAGAAAGTCAAAGATTTGTATTGAACTTCAAGTGAATATAAAGGTACCTATAAGCATATATGTATATGTGTTTGGAGGAATTTAGTAACAGTGTCGTCAAAATTAATCTCAGAAACTATTTGTAGTTGGTTTATTAATACTCGTCACTTACTTGTTTATATTTATGAGAGACTAGAAAACCATTAAGGAAGCAACCACATTTACAAAAGAAAAAGAAAGCAACAGCATATTCAGTTCATTCAAATATCACCCAAAAACATTTAATAAATTTAAAAAGATCTTCAAGGAACAAAGTATCACCTTGGCACCTACCAATAGACACTCAATTTTAAAATTGCTAAATTCAAAAACAAAAGATGAAATCCCATCAGTTAACAGATCCGGAATATATCAGATAAGTTGTAAGAATTGTGAAAAATGCTACATAGGTCAAACTAAAAGAAATCTAAAAACCAGAGTCAAAGAGCACTTTAGAAACATCAGATTGAAACAAGAATATAAGTCAGCAGTAGCATTTCACTTTTGGAATGAAAACCATGACATTGATCCAAATCCAAAATTATTAAAAGGAGTGATAAACCAAAATAAATTGACAACATGGGAGAACATATTCATATGGAAAAATAAGGATCGCATAATGAACTTTGAAATCCCACCAGTAGATAATTTGACAAAGAAGTTCATAGTTCCACCACCAGAGAGAAAAGAGCTGACAACAGATGCCAGTTGGAAAGAGATTGAAAATGGAGGTGAATGTCTTTGAAACTAGTCTCTCATTAATATAAACAAGTAAGTGACGAGTATCAATAAACCAACTACAAATAGTTTCTGAGATTACCTATAAGCACTTTAAATAACACAATAAAAGTATTATGGTAGTTAATTCCTAAAGATATAACAAATGAAATTTTAATTTGAGATATGTATGAGTAAAAATGATATCTAGTAAAAAGGTGCAGTTTTATTATTGCAATAATTTGATTATAGTTGATCAATTACTTCTTAGGCTCTACATGGTTTTTTCTTCATTAATAAATAATTAAAATTGTTACAGTGGAATTTAGAAATATGATTAGATGTTCAAGTTATAGAAACATTTGATAGACTCAGGAATTTCACAAACAGTGCATGATAAATGGAACAGCATTATTAACAGAAGTACATTAAAGAGGTTTTACTGTACTTGTGTATGGAAAGAACTCAAATTTAAAGAAATACACAAAGAACATAAAATGGAAAATACATACGGTAAGTACATTATCTGTCCTGCTCCAAGCCAAACATTAGGAATTAGTTTCTCTCTTATTGGCATTAGTATGAACATTAAGTCTACTCAAATACTATGAATGTATTAATCACAACATTTTCCAGTGGTGTTAATATTAGTCATTATAATATAATTATATTACTAAAATATTTGTAATAAGAACTAAAATACAATTAGATGTTAGAACACGTAAACTTTTGTTTACATACATCCCAATGTAGATAGGATGTTTAATTTATATTGATTTGTTCTTTTAAAGAGATAATTTGTGTTAAATTTAACAAAGTATGTTTATCAAAGTTTCAGCACTCTACAAACTGCTTTCAATGTATTTTAAACTATCATGGATATTAAAAAATTTATTTTGTGACGCTGAAAAAAGTTAAGGGAATAACTGAGGTATAAAAAGAGCAAATATTAATTTAAAAATGGGTTTGCACATTAACTTTAATGTATTGGAACATGGTCTATGATGCAAAAGAAGCACTGCATTTCATAAAAAATTGGATCTTGGAATTTCATCAGAAAGATACTTTTTGGAGATGCAACAAACACACTAAAAATCATTTCTAGAAATAATAAATGCATGTGTTTATACTGAGTATGAACAGCAAAAATCAAAATTAAAATTGGATAAAGACTAAGTTTCATTGCAGGTTAGATATTCTTTTAGCAGTGGCAAACTTGAAGTGCATAGATTGCCAGTGACCTTGCGAGGCAACAGAGCCTTCAGTTATTTGTTTATAGAACGATTGTTGCCAGTACAGTGAAACGGCAAACCTTGCGTTTTAGTGTTAATTCTTCGCATGTAACAAACACTAATATAGTGAATGATTTAATGTTAAAAGTACAGTTAGAAGAATGACATCACAATTTTTGGGTAAGAGTGACTGAGTTTGTGTGATCGAAACGTTTTAAATCAGTCCTTGAGTTCACGTTCTTTTGGTGAAGAATGTCACATAATTTCAACAGGAAGGCCAACTCCGGATCTTAAACATTTAAAAACTAAATCACACGATCAATCAAACATCACACAATCACACATTTAATTTTCATCATGCGTGCATCGGCAGAACGATCTTTTTCAATGCTCCGCACAATGCATATGTACTTATCTAAGAAAGAGTTTGTCTAATAAACTTAAAAAGCAACAACAGGCAACATTTTAAAACTATGTCATTGATTTCTTGGAGAAGAAATACAAATAGAACTGAAATACAAATAGATGCTGTAAATTGCAGAAATTGTAAATACATTTAAATAGGATATGCTGCTATAATATTTATTTGTGTGCCTGTGTTTCTTTTATGTTATTTAACAACCTATATACTATTAACCTATAAACCCTCGGAATTCACAATTGCCCCTCCCCAGATGAAGTCTGAAGCAACTGGCAACACTTATGAATCACCCACGTCACGTCCCTGCCTTTTAGGATTCACTAACTGCTATTACCACTGATTAGGTACTGTTATATGGAATATGTTTAGATAATTTTTATTTTCTTAAAAAGTAATTCTGACCATTTTAGTTTGTCATTTGTCAAGGATAAATGATATTAAGGATAAAATAGACTTCTCTTTGAATAGCTGCGAAGCCTTCTTCACTTTTTTCTTAATTTTTGAGAATTTTTATTCAGTAAAAAATTAAGGAACCGGGCGCCGGGGTAGCGCGGTGGTTTCGTTCGCGGCTCCCGTTCTAAGGGTCCCGAGTTCGATTCCCGGCTCTGGGGTTGGCGATTTTAAGTCGGCCCTATCCACGCCTTCACCTCTGTCTAGCACACGTGAAGTATCCCCTATGCCCAACGTGGTTCGGAGTCCACGGTAAAAACTGTAGGTCCTCTCACCTCACCGCCATCTTCACTATCACCCTATCATCGGAGGTAATGGACACCGCCCTCTGGGTGCCTCCACCTGAGAAATGGGTCCGGTCATCACTTGGTGGGGTGAGGTTACCCCGAAGGCCAAGGTTGCCATGTGGGGAGTGTTAGTAACTAACTAAATTAAGGAACCAATAGGAATTTGCTACAGATAAATATAAAACTTCTGCAACCTGCGCTGAATAATATTTTTCTGGCGTTGACCTTTAGAAATAGTTTCTGCTGTTGGTGTGGATTTTCCAGCTCTTCAGAACTACTCTTTTAAAATATTACATCAACTTTTCTTTCTTTCACATTACTTTATGAAAAGAGTTCAATTATGTAACACCAAGGCAGCATTTAGCAAGCTGCTTTTTGAGCATCTGACTTTACTATTACAGTCTGATGTTTAAAAGAAGATACGTGAAGTTCATCAAGCAAGGGACGCGAAGGGCAAGAGGAGAAGGTCGTTGCTATGGTAACGTAAACAAAGGTTGCCAGATTGTTACACTGGTGAATCACATATTATATTCCTCAGGTCAGTTATTGCTAGTTGTATGCGGGAAACAGAGTTTGCTTGGTTATTCAGTTGCATTGTGTATTGTTAGCTTACTTTGTTAAAACAATTAAAATACGATTTTATGGAAGCAAGACATAGTGGAGGTAGGATTAGAGGTGGACCGAGGAATCATGGCCCAGGGCAAAGATCAGCTTACGGTCGGGGTGTTACATTGCATAGCCAAGCTAGAGAATTTATCTGTTCTCTTAAAGAATTCTTCCAACAGGAAGATGAGAGTTTGCTCCTTATCAATGAACAGCTTATTCCTTTTATCCAAAAGCGACAACCCCATGTCAGTAGATATGCTTGCACGTGAAATAATTCCTGTGGGCCAAAATTCCGGCGTATCGGCGGCGTTGATAAGAACATGTCAATTAACAAAATCGTAAATAATAGTATATTGTGATATTAACGAGGAAAGGTTTGAAAAAACGAGGCGCTTGCACCGAGTTTTTTTCAATTCTCGAGATTGCATTATGTGCTTACCACATGTGTGTTGCACATTATTTTTTGCACTATGTGTATTTATATCAATCTGAATTTTAGTAGTTAAGATATTAACTGAAATATTAATAAATATAATTGAAGATAAATGCTAGATTTTAGAACGTGCATCGCCTATACGTGTTTTTATTGAGAAATACTAACCGCACTGTGCGGGAATGTCAACTTAAAATGCATAACAACAAGAACGGTATGAAATATCAGTTACATAGTGCAGAAATTATTGAAAAGAACTCGCATGTGAAGATCCTACAACGCAGTAAATGTGTGAACAACTTATTTCTGTTTTTAAAGTAGGCTAATGCAGATTAACTGTGCATATTTTTGTTGAGGTGAGATAACTGGAACCCTTGTTTATGTTTCGAGTGTTGAGAGAATAAAGAGAGGGCCTGCCTCGATAGCGTAGATGGCAACGTTTCTGTCTCACGTTCAAGAGGTCCCGAGTTCGAATCTCGGTCAGGAAAAGTTATCTGGATCCGAGGTTTTCCCTTATTCTAAAAGACGAATGTCGGGTTACTCTAAGCTCTATGGACCCTGGGCTCATCTGAGCATTATTTCACCCATTTCATTCATCGTCCGATATGACTTAACGTTGGTGGGCGTAAATTACAATAAATAATTAAATAAATACATAAATAAAGGAGATCTTTTGGGCAACATTGCAAGCATCCACGTGGAGAAACAGATGACATTCACGCATCTTCTTTTAAAAATCAGACTGTAGTGACCAGCATGTTTTGTGTAGCTACACCAATAAATGAAATGAGTACATGAGCTTTTTGTTTTAATGAAATATGATACCGTAAATATGTCTCAATAAAAGGGGTATTTGCCAATTTCAAAATTTTATTATATGGAGTCCTGTTTGTGTGCTAAAAACAAAAGTTACTGATTTGAAAATAAGTGGCTTCTATTACATACACACAGCACTTTGACGTTATACAGAACTACCAACAACCTAATTAAGTTTATATGACTATTCTCATCACACTATCGATCATTCTTTGAAGTTTATTGACACAAATGACATGCAGGAAAGAGTTAAGTTGTTTGAGCAAGTTCCAAAAGTATTATAGACATTGTTTCAAGGTAAGCTGAACACTTCCTGATACCTGATGATCACATTCAAGCAGTAGTGTAACCTTAGGTAGAGATCCTTGGTGAGAACACCTTGAAACATGTATAAGATTATTGGACATCATTTGTGGTAGGCCATGTCCAGCTTTGGTTACAGGACTGTTGAGTCTACACCAAGCGTGAAAGGATGGGTTTTGCGTAAAGGTTTATACATTGCTTTATTTGTCATAAAGGTCCTTTATAGAACTTTGGATATAATTTTTAAGAATTTTAAAATACATTTCAAACGTGCTGGAAAAAAAACCCAAACCTTAAAAAAGTTCAACTAACACCTAAAGCGCTTCGCCTTATTTTTTAGGAGGCCTTAAATTTGTCACCTCAAATTTCAGTTCCAATTTCTAACGTATCGAGAAAATTTCTTCAACACAGAGGTACATAAAAGTTAATGTTCATGCGTGCTGCGATTTTTCACTTATAGAAGCAGACGAACTACCCCACTGCCGTATCGAACGCGTCTAAAATGACGCAATGAAGATTAAATTTGGGGAAAACCGAGAAAGAGGACTGGAGCACAAAAGAAACCCAAGAAAGCAAGCAATATAAGTAACTGTATCGGAAAATATCAAGGACAGAATGTAGTATTCTTAGCTGGAAGGTAAATGGAGGGAAGCAGAAGAAGAATGGAGGAAGATGGCGAGAATATAAAGAACACAAAGGTACGGTAAATATAACAGAAAGAATCGAATGGGAAATAGATTTAAGCGACACATCTAAGAAAGTTATGAGGCGTGGAAATTTCGTTAGGTAAATGTCAAAAAGTCTTCTCTTCCAGAAGAATTCTTCTCCAAACCACTATAAGAGTTGAATATTTTAGTGAGATAAGAAATATCTATGTCTCTCACGTGATCCCTACATTTCTGTCAGCCTATACTCACCGTTTTACAGCAAACTTATGATGCTTACTTCCTTTGGTATTTGCTCAGATGTGTAGGTCATAAGTTAACGCATGAAAGTTGTGCGGGGTCAAACAATACTGGCTGTGGATGGTAGGGCACACTAAGGTAAAAATGAGCAATTTTTGACCCAAAAAAAATCCAAAACTGCTCAATTTCTCGGCCGCGCCGTGGCTTAGTGGTTAGACCGCTTGGCTCTCACCAAGGCGGCCCGGGTTCGATCCCAGACCGCAAAATGAGATTTGTGGTGGACAACATAGCGCTGGGGCGGGTTTTCTCAGGGATCTCCGGTTTCCCCCGCCATCTCATTCCACCGGTGTTTCATCTTCATCTCATGTGTCATCAGTGTCATCGCCTGCGGTGCCGTATGTAGTAAAAGCGGGCGTTAAACACTACATACACACACACACACACACACACACACACACACACAGGTCAATTTCTCCTCGGGCAACAAGCCAGGTGAAAAGACGATTCGATATCGACGTTTCGGGAGTGTGCATCTCTCCCATCATCAGGATATTTATTAAATGTTATAACCACAAATGAAGTACTGGATATAACACAAATATAAACAAAGATAAAACACTATCAAAATTCGCATTACTGAACAAAAGACTGTTTTCAGTAAATTAAATGCCAGGTCAGGAGATGGCGTGAGTATAAAAATTAATTGGGTCAAAGAAACATAACTGCTTAACTTGATTATCAAGCTGTATAGATCTTTGCTTCTTAAATCGACGGATTTCCACTTTTAAGGCCGGTTTCCAAGAGGAGCTGAACTGAAATCCAGCATCACAATTAAGCGTTCTCCTTTCAGAGGAAATGGCCAAAGCCTGCTTAATAATCCGCTCCCAGTAACTGTTGCATATTGCCAAGATGATCGTCTCCCGAAAGTTGGCTCTATGGTCGTTATCAAAACAATGCTCTGCCAGTGCAGATTTCTCAGGTTGCATTAAACGAGTGCTCCGTTCATGTTCGTTTATTCTAGTAGCAATGGTTCTTCCGGTTTGTCCTACATTCACAGGGAATGCGGTACACTCCGGGAGCTTGCTACCCGAGAAGAATTTGAGCATATTCGTCAACAGGAAAGTTTCAGGTCTTAAATCCAAAACTATTTTTAAAGTTGAAGTTTATATATATAATTTTTTTTCAATATCTTTGCAGCTCTTCAAATGTCATCTGCATTCTTCTTTGTTCCATTTATACCCCGCCTTTAACTGCTATGGTCATATCGTCGGCCGTTCTCCTTTGGAACATCTCGAAGGTGTTAACTCGTAATCGTTGGGTCGTAGCATTAGATCACGCACACATTCGCACTTTCATTCTTGCTTCCAGACTCTGGGGAAGATGGGGAATTATCTTGTTCGAAGAAAAATCCCCACCCCCACCGCCGGGAATTGAACCCGGAACCCCCAATTGTTGCTATAATTTTAAAGTTTAAATTCACCGGGCATTATCTTAGATCATCATTTTCTCTATTTGAGATTGAGAACGCAATACTATGTCGCTTTCAGAAAACAAATTGACGTTTAAATTTTTATTTAATGACATTAGAATGTTTATGTCAGAAAAACACCAACTTACATATTTGTTTGTCCATAAAACATCGCTGTTGCCATAGTTTTGATCACAAAAACATCAAGAGGTAATAATCAAAGATTACTTCTGTGCTTCTTGTACACTTTATCCGAGTAGGAATTGCCAATAATACTACGAGTGTGAGTCAAATGAAAACCTTCAATCTTTTTTTTTTTAATATTATTTACTGTGCAGAAGTGGTACAAAGCAATATCACTTTTCAACATAATCTCCCCCATGCTCAATGCAAGTCCTCCAAGCTTACAAAGTGCATAAATACCTTTATAAAAAATTCTTTTGGTAGTCCCTGCAACCACTCATGCACCGCGTGGCGTACCTCTTCATCGGAATGAAACATCTTTCCTCCCATTGCGTCTTTGAGTGGTCCAAACATATGGAAATCAGTTGGGGCAAGGTCTGGTGAGTGTGGCGGATGAGGAAGACACTCAAAATGCAGGTCAGTGATTCCGGTAACTGCTGTACGGGCAGTGTGGGGTCTTGCATTGTCATGTTACAAAAGGACATTTGCTGACAGCAATCCACGTCGGTTTGATTTGATTGCAGGCCGCAGATGAGCGTTTTCGTCCCAAAAGAGAGTCAGCATAACCTTTCTTGCTGATGGTTCTGTTCGAAACTTCTTTGGTTTTGGTGATGAGGGATGGCGCCATTCCTTGCCCGCTCTCTTCGTTTCCGATTGGTGGAAGTGAACCCAGGTTTCATCCCCAGTAACGATTCTTGCAAGGAAGCCATCACCTTCCCGTTCAAAGCGCCGAAGAAGTTCTTCACAAGCATCAACACATCGTTCTCTCATTTAAGGAGTCAGCTGCCGTGGCACCCATCTTGCAGACACTTTGTGAAACTGGAGCACATCATGCACAATGTGGTGTGCTGGCCCTTGACTAATCTGTAAAATGTTCACAATGTCATTCAGTGTCACTCGGCGGTTTTCCTTCAACTATGGCTTCAACTGCTGCAATGTTCTGTGGAGTCACAACTCTTTGTGCCTGACCTGGACGTGGAGCATCTTCCACTGAAGTCACACCATTTGCGAACTTCCTACTCCATTCGTAGACTTGCTGCTGTGGCAAACATGCATCACCATACTGAACCTTCATTCGTCGATGAATTTCAATAGGCTTCACACCTTCACTACACAAAAACCGAATAACATAACGCTGCTCTTCCCTGGTGCAAGTCGCAAGTGGGGCCGCCATCTTTATACTGATACTGCGATAGTATGTGTGCATCTGCATCATGCTGTCCCCTACAGTCCATTCTGCACGATGTTTGTAGCACGCTTACCAACTTAGAGGATAACGACGCGAAATTTCTATTTGTTATTACAAATTTAAAGTTTTCATTTGACTCACCTTCGTATATTCAGTATTTGTAAAAACATACTTAACTTAGCATTTGAAAATCATTAGCTCTTTGAACATTCTTTTGATAGTAACTTCAAAAATAACTTCTGATATCAGATGCTAGAGGAAACATAATAAAAATGTCAACTCACCAGCAGTTCACTGTTCTGTGAAAGTGACGCCAGAGGCATTTTATATGGAGCGATAAAATAATTCGTTAAAATGCTCATAAAATTAAAAATACTTAATGCTGAGAGATGAAATTGTGTTGAAGTGTACCTCTGGTAAAAATCTTATTGCAAATATAAAACAGAGGAGTTCGTAATGTCACCATAGTGTCCGCTTAAGAATGAAAAACCCTAAGACCTGTTGCGATCAGAGAGGATCGATAGGCTTTTGTGCACATAGAAAGTGTCAAATGGATTCACAATTCATCTTCTGAAAGTATTATTACTTTTCCATTCGATTGGTTCCCTGCTCTTGGCGGCCATTTTTTGCATGTCACTCCTCAGTGTCATATCGTTTGCTGCAGTTTTTAAAGATAGCTTTACAATTAATATGCTTAGAATATTTTACAAATAAATTTTGTAAACAGCATCAACTCTAACAATATTATAAAAACAAACTCTTGTCAAACTTTAAAAACACTTCAGCTTCACTTCATTTTAAAATTAGGACATGTTTCAAGGAACAAACTTCCTCATCATCAGCTGCTTTAAATACTTACAACAACTACTGTTTTAAATAGAGGGTGTATATAAATGAATATGGGGGTTTGAACTCTTTATATTTATTACATTAAACTTGCAGTTATAAATGACACGTCAAAAAGCAACTCAAACAGTTTTTTGTTGTTGTTGGCACTAGTGCGCATGTGGGTGCAATGTTTCTGCCGGAATCCGCTAGACAGCGGTAGTAGCAAAGATGGCGACTAGTAAACAGAAAGCGTTTTGTGTGTTTGCAGTTTGCAAAGACCGAATCTGTAGTTGCTATGCAACGTGCATTCCGCATTAAGTTCGGTTGTGATCCTCTAGTGCTGATAATATTCTTAGATGGTATCGTCAGTTTAAAGATACCGGCTGTCTTTGTAAAGGGAAGAGCATGGGACGACCAAGAGTAAGTGAAGAGACTGTTGAGCGAGTGAGAGGGTCGTTCACTCGTAGCCTAAAGAAATCAGTCCGGAAGGAGTCGTGAATTACAAGTTCCTGTGTCGACTGTTTGGAAAGTTGTAAGAAAACTCTTACAACTACGTTCTTACCGTTTAAGTTATCACAGGCTCTAAAGCCAACAGACCACGGATTATGTGCCACCTTCGCAAACGACATGTTTCATGACGATGAGGATTTTATGGATCGTGTTGTCTTCAGTGATGAATCCACCGTTCACCTTAGTGGACATGTTAACTCATAATGTGCGCATCTGGGGCTCAGAAAATCCTCACGAGATTGTACAAATGCAACGAGATTCCCCTAAAGTGAATGCTTTTTGTGCCGTATCCCGGCGAAAAGTTTATGGGCCTTTCTTTTTTGTTGAACCTACTGTAACTGGCACTTTTTACTTTGACACACTAGAGCAATGGCTCTTCCCTCAGTTGGAAGAAAATGAGCCAGAAAACTTCATTTTCCAGCAAGATGGTGCGCCACCTCACTGGCATAACGAAGTAAGAGATTGGTTGAACATCACTGTACCCGAGCGCTGGATAGGGCGCAAGGGCCCCAATGACAGGGCTTCCCATGCATGGCCTCCACGTTCTCCTGACCTAACACCATGCGATTTTTACCTTGTGGCTTCATCAAGAATCGTGTGTACGTGACTCCGCTACCAGCTGACCTCCCTGAATTAAGAAACCGGATTGAATCAACTGTTGCTAGAATTACTGAATGCACACTGATCAACGTTTGGGAAGAACTCGGCTATAGACTTGATGTGTGCCGTGTAACAAAGGGTAGTCACATTGAGCATTTACAATAACGTTCTTGGTAAAACTGTTTAAGTTGCTTTTTCATCTGACATATCATTTATAACTGTAAGTTGAATATAATAAATATTATAAAGAGTGAAAACCCCGATATTCATTTATATACACCCTGTACTTCTATTTTATTAATTTAGCACTATCTCTATTTTGAATTATATTTGACAGCTGAACACATGATAACACTTCGACTTTTCACGGATACATTACGAACTATCTTGACGAAGAGGAAAGAAGCAAGTTCATTATAAGTAGCTTACAAGTTACGACCTTCCTCGTAAAGATGTGAGTGCACAAATGATCATTCCAGTCCAAGCGCCTAGAAAAGCACAAAAAGATATGACAACAATAAGTGAGCATCCCTATAATGATATTGAGTTCAATATCACTGTGCACAGAATTCACAAGTTCTATAAATGCCCAAGTAATAAAAGTATTAAAGGAATAGGTAAGTAAGAAAACACACACAAAAGGAAGTACCAACAACATGTCACAGGAAACCAGAAATATTAATGTTAGTGCGGATAATTAATTTGAAAAACCTGATAGATTTAGAAATAAATAAATGGATAAATGTTTATTATCCACGAACTTAAAGGATTTCACAGAGTTGTCAAAATTCTGAAAAGATAATAATAGCATTTTGTTCTGAAACATCACCTGCAGGTTTTTCAAATTCATGATTATTATGTTAGTTACCCAACTGCATAAACGAGGTTAAAAGCACATTGTAGGGATGTGGGAAAGGAGCATTCAGTTTTATCCTACCTGATCTGCGAGTGAACCGCTTGCCCCTGTTGGGACGCGCGATCCCGGGCCCAGAGCCCATGTCCTTTCTGGAAGATCGCTCTTTCACCTTCATATCCAAGCGCTGTAAGGGACATACCATAGATCACATCTCCTCACGCTAACACAATGGCTACAGTGTAAACTCCAAAACGACGTCTATAGGCATTTTTCTGGTTCTCAAGAAAATGATTCATATGATATGCAAATTGGAATTTTAAAATGTTAGAAGACTTACTAGACTAAGGATTGAAGTTCTTCTTCCTCTGTTCAAAACGAACTTGTCTATGAATCTATTTATGGGATTACCAATTAGACCGCAGTCTAATCCATTGTCCTTATTTCACACTTATGGAAAACAGTGACCGTTAATTTCACACCATTGAAAGTAAGTTTCTTAATATAAATTACTAAGATAATTTCGCTTGGAATTAGAGACTAATCAAGATTCTACTGTTTCTTCTCACAAATGTTCCAGAATATGCTGCGAAAGAAAGGGAGAAAACACATGCTGAAATGTCCATACTAACTGACCATGCAATTTGCATTTAAATGGCGGAAACAGGAAAATTCACGTGAAACATGGAAGCTAAATGAATATTTATAAAAAAAAATAAGCATTAAATAACTTTTTCATGTGATTCATCTTTTTTAATCATTTTCACCTATCCATTAGCCTTAAATACAGTATTAAATTATATTTACTAACCTATTTTTAAATTAATGACATATTTCAGAGCTACATGGAGGACAGTGGAAGATGTAGCTCCAGGTGCTATAAACTAAAAGTGTGGATCATAAATAAATCTGTACAACAATGGTGTATGTATTATGTGTGTGAAGTAAACAATGACAGTTCTAAGGACACGAAAGTACATCGTTACTGAAGCGCAGCAACTGCACAAGGCTCTTAGAAGTTGCTACCCTAATGAGTTTACCAATTGCTATTCCCTGCGCAGCAGGAGGCCTTTGCCTTTAAGGGATTTACAGACTTTTCATTCAATTACATCTTAATGATAATTAAATCGTTGGCAATCGAAATATTTTTTGACGGGGCTTTTAACTACCATTTTTATTTGCTCTAACATGCACAAAGTAAGAAGAAGAGGCTTTATGTTCCATCCGAAAAATGGATATCGAGAGTTCACTGGAAACGCACATTTGGAGGTCTACTGAATAATCTTTTCTTTTAATAAAAAGGGGGACCACGCGCCAATGTGTGTCCATTCTCATAAATGACTACAAAGATTTTTATTAAAATGTCATCTTCAAGACAAACTGTATAGCTTGAATTTTCTGTATGCATCCTCTGAAGTTTTCTGACTTAAGCATTATTGATAAACCGTGAGATATAGATTGGAAAGCTCACATAAATTATATCTTACCTAAACTCAGCTCTGCCTGTTATGCTATCCGAGAGCTGGTTAATATGAGTTCTATTGACACACTTAAATTAGTATATTATGCATACTTTAACTCTATTGTGGAATACGGAATATTATTTTGGGGCAACTCAGTAGAAAGTAAAAAAAATATTTCTTGTGCAAAAGAGGGTTATAAGAATCATTACTAACACCCACACCAGATGCTCCTGTAAAGATCTTTTTACAAGATTGAAGATATTAACGCTTCCTTGCATGTATATATTCTCGATCCTAAAATTATTTGTAAGCAATCGTGCCTTATTTGCAACAAATAATGTAATTCACAAAATAAACACTAGACAAAAGTATAATATCCATTATCCCAGTGCTAAACTTTCTTGCTTCTAGAAAGGTGTGCATTATGAAACTATGAAAATATTTGGCGCACTTCCTAATGTTCTTAAAGAAAAAGCTGATAATTTCGGTGCTTTTAGAAATGCTGTTAGAGAGTATCTTTGCTCAAAATCTTTTTATTCTGTACAAGATTATCTGAATGACAAATTATCCTGATAATGCTTCTGTAGCTCTGTAAGTAATATCTAACTGTTCCAATGACAAATCATTATCAATAAATCTTTGATGCAATTTGAAAGTTTATTTTTAATGTATATGTATTTAAGAAATAACAAGAATGGTATCCATTGCAAAAATTTTGAGACGTACTGGTATAAGCCAAGTGAAAGCTGAATTAAAAGGTGTTTCATTTTGTATCATATATAATTATCCCTGCTTTGTTTTCCATAATGTTGTTCATATTGCCTGTATACTATAATATGTGTCTCATGTTAACTTTCGTACATATATATGCTATTAAACTTTATACCTCTGGACATGTTCAATGTTCACAGTCTTTTCTGGCTACAAGTGAACCTACTGAACGCAAATTAATCTAATCTAATCTAATCTAGACTCATTACACGAAAATGTAAATGTCGAAATATCGAAGTACCCACTTAATGTCAAGCACTTTTTTGAATTAATCATTTCCGAGGTGTTCTTTGTTGTTGGTTTCAATTTTAAAATACTTATACTTGTTCCAAATGGAAATTAATTTGTTCCTCCTCCTCCTCCTCCTCCTCCTCCTCCTCCTCCTCCTCCTCCTCCTTCCTCTTCTTCTTCTTCTTCTACCTCACGGCTTTGGATTGTTTAACCTGTTCCGGTTCCAAATTGGTCTGCCCATCTTTTCTTCGGTCTTCCTGGTTTCTTCTTATATGTTTATAGTTTAAGGCTATTTTTGGTATTCTGTTATTATTCATCCACTGAACATGTTCTGTCCATTTATTTCTATTTCTTTCAATAGTATAGTTTATTTCTTCTACTTTTAATTCTGTCCTAATATCCTGACTACGCTTTTTTATCAATTTTGGTATATCCAGCTGTTGCTCTTATGCATTTCATTTCTGACGACTGTATTCTCGTACTATTTCTTTTTGTTAGTGTCCATGTTTCTGATCCATAGATCAGAGTTGGCATTGCCATTGTTTTGTATAGTTTTATTATAGAGTCATTTCTTACTTTCTTTTTTAATGTTCTTTTTATTGTGCCTGTTATAGTTAAATTTATTTATTTTCTCTATTATATCATCTTCCCCTTGATACGACACATTACATCCTAAATACTTAAAGTGTGATTTCTGCTCAAGTATTATGTTATCTAACACTATTTTTGATCTTACTGGATTAATTCCTTTAAATGCCATGGTTTTGGATTTATTTGCTGATATTTTCATTCCATATTCTGTACCCTATTCCTATTCTGTAGCAATTTTATCTAGACTATACAGCATTTTCTGCAGGTCATCTTCATTTGTGGCCATTATTATTTGATCATCTGCATACAACATACTGAAACTTGAATTTCAATATCATTCCATGGCGACCAGCTCTTTCAAATCTGACTATTGCTTTGTCTACAGTATTCCTCTACTTCCTTTGTATTTACAAGGAAATATGTATTGAAACCATTTGTACAAAAGTCTATCTCTATGAGCGTGAAACTGTTAGAAGAAAAAGCATTTCAGGTATAGTATGTTGAATGGGTAGCGAAATTCATATGAATGTAACGCCTCAATTGATTTCACAAGGTGGGTGGAAATCTGAAACGCTGTTGACCACTGATAACATAGCAGCCTTGAGCTACGTATTCGGATCTGGGGTTGAGGCTTGTTCTACCATTTACTGGTAACAGATACAAGAACATGTGTGTATTCTGTTCAAAAATTCTATGTCAAAATTTCACGTTAATGGTACGCTCCTCTTTTTCTAACTGAAGCGGTCAGAAGCAGAAGTTGCTAAGTCACTGTTTCAAAATTGTGCAGGAGAGCTGCTCAAGTTGTTCAAAAGTAATTTTAGATATTAAAATAGTAATACAAATGAAAGAATTTTATGCGATGGGTCTGTTTGGAGGTACAAAGTATTGTGTTGAAGTGTTTCTCACGGTTTGACATATGTAGCAGGCGTGACTGGATATTTTATTACTAGAACTTTAACAACTTTTAATTTAAAATGGATGAAAAGTTAAGTCACTTGATTTAACCGCCTCTGATTCTTAATGTTAGAGTTTTTCTATTATAGAATATTATAATATGTAGCCCGGAAAAACCATTACTTTATTTTCACCAGTACATCTCTAATATGGACTATTCCAGTATGCAATTCATGGATTGACATTCAACATTGTCATCAAAACATCACTACCTCTCTACAACATCATCTTCTACATCACTTCTATATGTCATTGTGTCATAAAATGTGGTACGTTCTGACAGAGTGACATGCTCCAATAGTGAAGGAACATCCTAATATTTTGCCTTCTCAATCTTCCGAAGCCTTTCTGGTGTGTTTTTCGCACTATCACATGCCTTGTGTAAGGCTTGCAACCTCACTACTCTCCTCAAAAGAGACTGGGGCGATAAAGTGAGGTAGACATTGTATGACGAACTTCTGGTACGCATCCTCTTTGGAAATACACACCCCGGATTAAAGTGAATTCAAGAATACTTCTTACAAGAACATGGTCGAGGGCATCTTTCAAGTACAAAACTTCAACAACTGGAGTGCCATCATGTTCCCCGTTATCCGTCAGTGGACGTTTGACATGGAACATCAATTGGCTTCTTCTGTAGTGAATCTTTGATCAGTGTCACCCATGTGGAAGGGACAAGACTTTATCCACTGATCGTTTCTTCTTCTCAATATTGCAAAACAATTCCGTCAATAGGCATGACAGAGTGCCCTGGTGTTGGGAAGTACAGATAAACTTTCTGAAAGTGCACTTGAGGAACGTCTAAAAATGTCTAATGTCTAATCTAAAATGTATCAACAGCTGATATCAAAGAGTTTCGGTGGCACAGTGTAGTTGCACCACCAAACGGCTAATGCGGCAACTACTTGACATAACAACATCTAACTCGACAAAGTTGACTTAACAACTTTTGTTTCTGAAATTGATGCCATTCAACATGCCAGGGTCATAATATGTTCGACCTAACATCTTCTGATCCGCAAATCTTTTAGCACTATTACAGAACTGGTATTCAGAGTGCTTACTGTGTGTTTAACAGGATTTCTCAAAAACGTTGACTTAACAACTCCTGAATCTGAGTGCTTCAATTTTTATTAGCTTTGGCGTGCCATGGCAATAAGTCCATGTTAAATAATCACACACCTCAGTATAGCGTAGAGAGTGCGAGATATTCTGATTCTACAGCCCGTTCCGGCGAGGTCATCAGTGGAGTCCATCTTCTGCGAGGTCGGCCAACATCTCGTGTTCCTCTTGGGTTATACAGAAAGGTTCTCCTAGGTATCCTTTCTTCGCTCATCTTCTTAAGTGCTCTATCCAGTTCGTTTGTTTTTAATTTTATCTTATAATTTATATATGTTTAATTCTTCTCTTATTTGCTCATTTTGTATTTTATCTGCTCTTGTGCATCCTTTCACATTCCGCAGAAATAACATTTCCGCTGCTTGTATTCTACTGCTATCCTTTGATTTCATTGCCAACTTTCACTTCCATATAACAATGAAGAACCAGCTAACGTTTTGTATAATTTAATTTTAGAAACTCTTTTCGTCCGGCTGATACAATGCTTCTACTTCCAAACAAAAATAAATGTGAGGAACAATGGTAATATTTCTAAAAAAAATTCTTACTAATCAGGCTGTCAGACAAGGGTGTACTTTATCACATACACATTTTAGTATTTATATTGACGACCTAGTGTGCAAATGGAAGCAGCTAGTGAATGTAGGTTTTAAAATTTCAAATAAAAACTTTTTAAATATTTTATTGTTTGCTGACGACTTAGTTATTATACAAAATAGCGAGTGTGCCCTGCAAAAAACCATTTTTAAACTTAGTAAACTTTTTAAGCAGTATAATATGAAAATTTATTTTATAAAATCAAAGGTAATGTCATTCATTGGGAAAGAGCCAATTAGATCAAAAATAGTTATAAATAATCGTTGCGTTGAACAGGTAAGCTATTTTAACTACTTGGGAACTGATGTTAGTATGACAAGGAATATGATGTCTACAATAAAATATGAAAATTTCAAAGAGTGTGTGGAACAATAAATAGAACATTTAGAAACAAAATACGTACAGAAACAAAATTAAAGTTCTACAAAGTTCTGGCTGTACCTATACTGACATACGGAAGTGAGACTTGGACGTTAACTAAAAAGCAACAGAGTAAAATACAGTCTTCAGAAATGAAATTCTTGAGAAGTGTGAAAGGATGCACGAAGAGGGACTTAATAAGAAATGAAAATATAAGAGAAGAGCTGGACATTTTTAGTATAAATGATAGGTTAAAAGATCTCAAACAAAAATGGAAGGAACATGTTGAAAGAATGCCAGATAATAGACTTACAAAACAAATATTACAGTATCATCCTAAAGGTAGGAGATCGGTGGGCAGACACAGGAAACGATGGCTGGAGGACTTCGAAGGCGGAACAGACATTTGATTGCCTATGCCATGAAGTGAAGAAGAAGAAACTTTTTTCGTTTTCCCACCTTAAAGTTCTCTTAATGGTTCCACATATAGCCTGGAATTTATACATTTTATATACTTACCTCCTTCATAGGTAATATCACATCCTAAATCAAATGTGTTACTTCTTTTACTATTTTATTTTCCAAAACAATTTTAGTTCTTATCCCATATTTACCTATAAATGCCATTGCTTATGATTTACTTACTGATATTTTGCAATTGTATCTTTTGGCTACTACTTGGAACTTATGTCAACATTTGTTAACCTCTTTCAGTTTCTGTCATCCCTTTTCGTGTCCTGTCCGTCAACAGTAGGTATATCCATCCTGCTTTCGACTTGGCTTGCCAGTAATTAAATTCCATCTGACAGCCTAACGAGCGCTGTGCACACATAGCGAGGCATTCCTTGTCATTATTTTATTACAGTAGGTTATTACAAAGTGCATTTCTAGCACCACACACCACCATTTACTACAACGAGGAACATATTACGACTAACCTAGGTATTGCTATCCTGATTAAATTGTGTAAGCTGTCTCTTAAAGCTACAATCGACTCCCTCAGGACTCTAAAACCAATTCCAGGATTATTTGTAAGTTGTTCGGATATAACGAGGAACTTTTCTTACGAAAGCATTCTCAGACACATTAAAGCCTCTATTCATTATAATTCAGCTGGTGTGTTCATATAAGTCCTAACGCCGGAAGTCCTCACCTGGAGCATAGTCGTGGCAAGATCTATAATACTTTAGAGCCATCTAATCATCTATCAAACTTTGAACTCGGAGCTCAAGAAGTTTTGGAACCTTCCCTGGCTGCGACGTTACTCTAGCACGTTTCCTCTCTACGGAGGTTGAATGTCTGATATCTTCAACTCTGGTGCTCATCAGCAGAGTCCGGATTTTAGGCGAAATGCCCTTTTTACTGGGAGGTAATAAATCAAAAGTGACGTAGATATAATCGTATTTTGGGATATTGGGAAGTCATAGAACCTGTTTTTATTTTTCCTACTTTGGCTTTCAGGACTAGCTTAATATTTGAAGTATAATACTAATTCTTGTCTTTTTTAAAATTAACTCATCAATGTTTCCATTACAGCCTGGTAAACATTCAGATGATGGGCATCCCTTACACTGCAGTTGACCATATTTTGCACTGTGACCATATTTTATATTGTAATATTTCCTCTCTGTGAAAGGTTTAGTATTTCTCTTTAAAACTGTACTTCCAGTATTGTATGGAAATTTTTGACAAATAGTGATGATCATACAATGTCATGGAAATGCAGACGTAACAATGCCTAAATTTAGTCCATAACTGAAAAATAATATCTTTACGGTTATGTTGGTAAATTTGCTGTCCATATTTGTGTATCGTTATGAAAAGACAAAATCATGCTAATCACGAAATAAACTATTAAGTTGACAATAAAGCATAAATTTACATTCTTATTTAAAGAATGGTGACTAGAAAATAAGGCTACCTTCAACAGCTGTTGCCATATCTAGCAAGTCAAGTTTTCGTTAGATTTGTGTAAACCATTAGTTGACGCTTACGGCAACTTTAACATTCGCAGGTTTTAAAATAAAAAGGTGAAAAAAGGCACTATACACTTAATTGTTTATATTGCCTTTTCTACCTGCTTATTTTGATTGTTATAAAATGCTTGAACTTTCGGGCTCAAATCATCATACTTAGTCTGCATGTGCTTAATGTTTCTCTTAACTTTGGTGCGGTTCCCCTCCTTGTGTTTTGGATTTATATCACACGATGCGGTGACATATCTGAAGTTGGATTCGCCCCTTCGTGAGGTCTACGCCCCACACGCGCAAAAGTTTCGCGCTCCTTCGGTGTGGCGACGCATGTAGAAGCCAAACATTACCTTGATGTAGAAGTGATGAACGTTTCGTTTCGCCGTGAAGAGTGAGTGAGTGAGTGAGTGAGTGTGTGTGTGGTGTTTTAGGGCCCGTCGACAACAAGGTCATTTGGGCCTCGCCGTGAAGATGATATTCTCGAAGATTTCTATAAATCCTCTCTCCAGCAGCTGCGGCGAGCGATGAGATGTGAAACTTCTCAGGCGTGGTATCGATACAAAAGGGATTTCACTTTTGGGCAACTATGGAATAAAATAATTAATACCTTTTTACTTAACTTGGAATTACATTTCTATACATCATTTTCTTCTTTACATGTGACTTTTTCCACTGATGTATGTAGCCCTTTACTATATATTAATTTTCTCCTTTTATTTATAAATGTTGCAATGGTTTTTTACTTAAATTATTTATCGTAGCGTCGCGTATTCGATGTATATTTTAAACGTTTACTAAACGTTCATAAATAATGAACTCCAATAACTTCTCGTAGTTACAAGAAGTCTTTTACCGAAAACACGTCTACCCTCTTCGAGAGTTAAAGCCAGAAGAAAAAAATTTAAGAATAAAATCATTGGTTCTTTTTTTGTTTTTGTTGCTAAGCCACCGCAATACTTAATTCTGAATGGTCCTACGTCACAATTTGGGATTTCAATAAACCTAAGCATTTGTTGCATCATCTATATGGCCTGCTTGGTTATTAACTTACGTTGAATTACAGATGGCCATGTTTACCTAGTATGTCCATGTATGCAATATTAGCTTCAACTTTGATGATATCGTGGGTTGATGGATGCACTTATATATAGCTCTTACTATATTTTTGTAGAGAAAAACTCAACACTGTGAAACCACTGTTTAGTCAAACGTCTTAACTTGTATGTAAAATCAGTGCTTTGGAGCCTTCATAGTATGAAATTACGTGCTGGAGACGTTTCCAGTAAGATAGTAACCTAGAGAAGAGCAATATTTTCCGTTAATTCAGTGGCCAAAATGAATTAGCAGATTGCAAATTGTTCTATTGCAATGGCTACTGACGACCTCGTGACAGATAGCTAATATTGTTGAGTATGCGTTCTAACAGATCAGGGCAGCCTAGAAAGTTATTTCAAAACTCCTTGATGCAGTTTTCCACAGAAAAGTGCCAGGTAATGATTCGCTTTGCAAGGTATAAAATACCAAACAGATTTTTGATATTTTGATATTTATTTGTACAGTATCCATTACAAATCCAATACAATAAAATTTAACATAGAACATGCTGTATTATACATTCTGTACAAATACATGAAATTGCTGACCTTAAGATTTACTCGCTGACCCAGGTCCCCTGGTCATAAGTATTTGGTTTTCCTGATCAGCTTCATGTCATTTCTTCTTGACCTTCGCTTCTTTTGCCCTAATCCACTTTTCTCTTAACCTATATAAGAAATCTCCTATATATCTATTTTTCTTTTCAGCCATCCCTGTTAGCATGCGTACTGCCAATATCTCTTTACTCACTCTGTCCCATTTCCTATCCCACATTTTTCTTCTGTACTTTATTAACTCCTTACATTCTATCAGGTAATGAACAGTGCTTTCTTGATCTCCACAAAATTCACATATATCTACCTCATTACTTCTCAACCCTTTTAGATATATTATTCCTACTCTCATCCATGCTATGACTTCTCTTCCAGTTTTGTCACATTGATCTATATATTTTTCCCTACCTCATTCTATCTTTTTTGCTTATAAAATTTCAAAGACTTCTTTTCTTCTATACTTTCCCATATCTCTTGCCTATCTATGTCTTGTAGTCTAGTTCACACTTCCTTCCAAAAACCGTTATAATTTGTCTCCTCTGCTCTCCATAGATCTGCCATGCCTATGTTTAATATCTTTCTTTCCAATTCCGAGCACCATTTGTATTTTTAATGCTTTTCTGTTGCTTCATGCACAGATTCAATAATTCTCCTTTTTGCCCTTTAATACACTTATACCAGAATTTCAATATTCTCTCTATTATTATTATTATTCCCCTCCTTTTTATATTACCTAGCTCTAGTAATGCCCCTTCTCTTGGTGCCGATTTTGGCAACCCTAGTAGTCCTTTCCAAAACAATCCATACATCTGGTCTAATTGTGTTTCTATCTCTGATGTGCCCCATACCTCCACTGCATACATTGTTCTGGCTTCAACGACCGCTTCATACATTCTTTCTAACCATCTAACTGACATCTCCAGTTTATGTTTACATATTCTTACCCCTGTCATTCCCGCCCTGCCATTAGCTATCACTTTTCTAGCTTGTGCAGCCCATCCTCCACTGCTACACATCCTCACACCTAAATAGTCACACTTGTTTACAACTTCTACCTTTTGGTCTCCTATGAACCATTCCTCTCCTTTCCTAAGTATATCGATTCTCTTTTAAATACCATTATTAACAAACACATATAACCAGGATTTACAGTTTTGGTTTCAAAAGACTTGTATCGTATTTGCTATTATACCGGGTTACTCTTACATGACGCTTCTGCCTGCTCGCAGGTCCCACGGCGCTGCTATTCATTGGGTAATGTTAACGATGCGAATATTATGTTAAAGTTAACATTTGGTTATAAGTGGTATTCGAAATAATGCCCCTTTATGTTCAGCCTAGCATTTGCTGAACGAACGACTGCAGCGAAATACTGGAAAATGTACGCAGGAAACTGACTTCTAATTCGTCGAACGTATACGGAGATTTGTTGCGATAAAAGTTTATCTTCAAGCACTTCCCATAGATAAAAACTGTGCGGCATTAGATCAGAGGAAGCAGGCCAGTCAATTATTATGTCATAAAAATACGTAATGCACGTGATTCCCTTCGAACACGTTTTAACAAACACGTGTTCTGTAATACATACCCTGGTAAGTACACGCAATCAACCATAATGTTATTTACACTTTGCAACACGCCATCTGTTAGACTAACCTGTAAACGCTGTTACTCTCGGCAGACGTAATGCCAGTTTGGACATTGCAATGCGAGCCATTCGACTAGATACATACTTCCAATGTCATGCTGTTCAGGAATTAATAAATAAATTATAGTCCTATTTTTTTAGAAGGATCCGTTTCTATTGCCACCATATTTAAAGATGAAAGGTGTTTAGATAAATCAGCTCCTGAAAAGTCTGACCTTAAAGTGGCAACATATAGTCCGCACATATTTGCTCCAATCTAGATTACGGATTTAACCAATGTTTAATGGAAAATGTAGTCTACTAAATATCGATTTTGAAAACGGCCACCAAAACTTTATATTCTATCAGCTTCTGGTTATGGTATTGGTCACTGATACTGACAGTGTTGTACTTCAATTAGCTGCCCTTCCAAATCCAATGACATCCAAGTTCTGGCTGGTTGATTCTCTCGCAGCACCCGAGAGAACCACTGTTCCACCTCAGATTTTTCCCCCCATATCCGACCCTACTTCTCTCATTTCCTTGTTGATGCTTATTTCAGGCAGTTGAAACCTCTATCGATTTCATTCATGCTGTATTTCATAGGGTGGATGTTAAAGCCTTGCTTCGCGTTTCACTTTCTTGCTTCTGTGGCTCTGAACTCATTCGTAATTCCTTTTTTCTCAATCATTCATTCCCAATTCAACACTTTTCATTTTCTTCTATGACTTTTGTATATTCTCTAAGACAGGATGGAAATGCCAAACTAGACATCACGTCTTCATTTCTTAGTTCAATTTTGTTTGTCGTTTTCTTTGTCTTTTTTCCTCCTAAATTAATATAGCTTATGTTTCCTTTGTATAAGTTCATGGGAACAAAGTTCAACGATCACTTGTGGCATTCTAACAGGTGCTTCAGCTCTTATAACAGCGTTCGCTTCTAGTTTTGAAGGCTTACACGAGTTCACAAACAATTTGCTAACTTTCTGGATTATATAGAGTTTGTTTCCCAGGCGTTTCTTTTTCCAGCATTTTATTTCTACAGCCCAACTTAGGATTTCGAGAGGCTTTCGTGTGCCCTAATCTTCTAACATTTATCGCCTCCTGCAGCTGGTTGTCATCAAGAAGGTGCCCGACTATAGGACATCTCCTTGAAGAGTCGTAGGCGTACAAATGACTGGAAGTAATTATCGAAATATTATCATGTTTTGCTCGTTGAACATCCTATACCTAGGTTTCTGCATCGAGGATCATACCTTTCCTTTCTGTTTACCTAAGTGTATTTCCAATTTGTCGGGACAAGTATACCAAAACTCCCTTTGTGAACAGTGAAGAAATACACTGGCGGATAGGTGACAGAAGATGCACCTTTATTGCGAGTAAGTACCAGTAGAACCACAAAAATTCGAGCTTTTTCAATGAATGCACAATTTTCAAATAATGTAATTTGTGATCGCAGATAATTATGCGTCACCATTTATGTACCACTGATAAATGTTGGTAGTGTAATTACACCTCATATTTTGGAACTACTAGAGTAATTTCTGCATCTAACGTTGCAGTACATGGGTCAAAAATATTGCTTTTGAGAATTCCACCCTGCATAAAAAATTTTACCAGGTATGATGTATTAAACAGTGTGTTGTGTGTGAAAAGCTTATCTCTATCTAGGGTAAGACAAGCGCTAATAGGACTTCCAAAATGCTTGAAGCGTGACAATGTAGAACACAATGATGGTGATTATGATTTAGGGCGCTCAACAGTGCGGTCATAAGCGCCCTGTGAGAACTAATAGTGCTAAAAACTAGATAAAAAGGGAGCTAAAAACATAGTAAATAAAACATACTGGTGTACGACAATGTCTACAAGAAGCTTAAAACCATAAAACAGTTAAAACGGATAGAAACGCAAGGACTTAATTCAAAAAACGGATGGTTAAAAACAACCTAAAAACTTTGGCCACCGCTTTCTGGTCGTCCGACAGTACCTCTGCCAAGCTGGCCGGCAGCTGGAGAGACCGGCGAAGACGAGCCAGGTAGCACATGCCGGACGGAGAGGGCATCTACGCAAAGCGGGCAAACTGGAGTAGGGTCCCTTTTTAAAGATAACTATGGCTAAAAAAGCCGTGGCCAATGCGTAATCGAGCAAGCATCACTTTCTCTCGGCGAAATGCACGAGAGGAAGTTGCCCAGGGAAACGGAAGCTCCTTCACCCTTCGAAGTTTGTTTCTACGGAGAGAAGATCAATCAGCGTGCCAGCACGACAGCACTGCTCTCCGCACGACGGACCTAGAGTCTTCCGGAATAAAAATATAAATTTTAACCCTGGGCTCTCTGGTTGCCGCCTTATGTGGAACATGAGTTTGTATATTTGGAAACTTATTACTCTGTACTTCCTGTGCTTGAATTACAAGGGTTGTAAGAAATTACTGGCTACATACAGTACAAGAATCAAGTTTATACATCCAAATGATACATCAAGTTAATTTTCAGCCATGATTATTGCCAATTTTTAATTAGAGAGGACTTCAAAAGCTGCCAAGACGTATGCTTTCTGTAAAACGCAGGGCTGGAGTGTTCTGATAATGGAGTGTAATTTACATGCCTGAACGAATAAATTTTGCTACATGTTCTTGATCATGACAGGATCTTTATGATTTTTTTTTTTTTTTAAACAGAGGTACATAATGTTTCTTTTTAATTAATATGTTGACGTATTAACTTAAAACAATAAAATGATAGCTTTCTCTTTATAGAAGGAATGTGCAAGATGTGAATTTACTCATCCCTGTCAGTGGTGTGTAGACTTTGAAAATGAGCGGGCCCATTTCTCAACTTCAGAGAAAACAGGTCTTGTAATGGTTTCAGGGAATAATCAGAACTTTTGCTTAGCTATGCTGCATTTATACTGGCAGAAATGTATTTTACAACCCTCGTTTTAACAAATTTCTGTTTATGACATCCAGTTTCATTTCCATAGTCATTTGAACTCTGTGTGCCTCGAATTTTTTTCCTGTACTACAAATGAAGAGAAGAGAAATATCAGTGTAATGCGTACAGCAGCATGCTCATGTTGCTGAAGTTAATTTTTTGGGGTGAAGTCTGCTAAGAACTACACATATAAAAATCATTACTGTTATTTTTATCTGAGAAGCAACTTCTGTGAGCTTGAGTATTATTATGTTTATCCCTCATTTCTAGAAAGGTGGAGTTTTATTCAATGTAGAGTTATAGAGTTGGGAATTTCCAATAATCTATAATGAACTGTACAGTAAAACAAGATTCCTATATCTCTTTTAGTCGTGTTATGTACTACAATTATTTTAAAGTGCATGATATTTGAATTATTTATCCTATCAGCTTCGCTGGCATGTAGGCTTTTGGTAAGAAGGTTGTCATTCATTATTTCACTGTTATCACCAGAGCTAGGAAGTTCGTACTGATTTCCTTGAGCAGTGTAAGAGCGGCTAGGCATGGCTATACCACGCAGCGCTACTAGCAAGGGCAAGGTTCGTAGTAGAATGCAACTCATTACTTTTACTTGTATCCTAAAGTAATACATATTACATGTTTATTTTTTTCTTTTAATTTACGTCCTCCAACGTTAAGTCATATCAGATGATGAATGAAATGGGTGAAATGATGCTCAAATGAATCCGGGGTCCATGGAGCTTAGAGTTGCCCGACATTCGTCTTGAAGGATAAGGGAAAACTCCGGTAAAAACCTTATCCAGGTAATTCACCCTGACCGAGGTTCGAACTCGGGACCTCTTGAGCGTGAGGCAGACAGGTCACCATTCACGCTACCGAGGCGGGCTATTAATGTTACATGTTTAGCATATGCTTTACACCGAGTGGCCGAATCAATCAAATGTAGTTATTGTCACCCGAATGTCGGAATTCCCGATAGAACCGGCCGGCAGGTAGGGCCAGACGGGAAGCATTCAAACCACGCCTACCCATTTATCTCGTGTCACTAACTGAGGGGATGATTAGAAGAGCGGCACGAGCCCTGTACCATCTCTTTCCCCTCCCACCAGACGTCTGGAAATATCGGGATAATTGTGCGAGCCGCGAACCTTCCTGAAACCGCTATCTTCCTATATAAGGCTGCAATGGACCAGTTCAGTTCTTGACGAGCAGCCGGAGGAGCGCCGTGCTAGTGAACGGACTGGAAGACTGTGTACGAGCATCGTAGGAGTTGTACGTAATTGCGAGTGCAGAGTGGACCTATGGCAGACGAACTGGTGAATTGTAATTGTGTGCGCTACGTAATTCTATGTAATCGGCAAGTGTTCTAACTGTAATTCGGTGGAAATAAAGAACATTTTGAGTTTGTGCAATTGGACTTTTAATTTCACGAACTCACAAAGTCACATTATGCAGGTGTAGACAGCTTTGTAACTCACATGAAAAAGATTTTTGAAAGATCTTACAGGATTGTATAGTCCAGAGAGTTGACACCAGACATCGCTACCACCACGGCCAGTTGTCATCAGATGGGTAACTTGGATAGAAGCTGTAATTTATTATGACGAACATAATGACAAATTAGACAATTTAGAAACCGATGGCAGTTCTAGCATACAAACTGCCAAACGTCTACTAACGAACAGGTGCGCAGAAATGTATTATTGATTGCACATTTGTTCAAAGAGTTACCCACAACTATCACACTGTCACATTCCAGAGGTATGGAGGGGACTGAATCTGTGCGGCATGTAGAACTGACAAAATGAATTTACCAAACCTCGAACATTCAACCTGAAATAAAGATGAAAATGAAAAGTGTAATTGAAAAGAGCGCACGGTTCGGTAAATGTGTAGTAAAATTCCCGCTTTAACATTTTGTCTAGTAAGAGTCTTCAGATATTTAAGAAATTAATTGCATTATTTGGTTATTATTTTACATTCGATCCGGAAATACGAGCTACGTCCAGAAAGTAAGTTCTGTTTGGTAATAAAATTGAATTGTGTACAGATACAGAAAAATTATTTATTGCACAAAATTCTACAACTCTTAAACTACTTTTCCACATAACTGCCGAAATTTTGCAGGCATTTGTTACAGCGAGGCACAAGTTTTTATATACCTTCTTCATAGAAGTTTGCCGCCTGTGCCTTCAACCAGTTGAATACATTTTCTTTCAGCTCTAAGTCATTGTTGAAGTGTTGACCGCCAAGGAAAGATTTGATGTGCAAAAACAGATGGAAGTCGCTAGGAGCGAGGTCAGGGCTGTACGGGGGATGGTCAGTCACGTCCCAGCCAAATCCCTGTAGGATGTTTTTCGTCGCATTTGAAGTGTGTGGTCGTGCGTTGTCGTGAAGAAACAACCCCTTTTGACAGCATTCCTCGGCGCTTATTCTGTATTGCGCGGCGCAATTCTAGCATTCAGAAAACGAATCACAGATCTGATTTCACAAGTGGGGAGATTTTCAATCAACACCGATATTGTAAACAAGCACAACAAAGCGTACGTGGCTGACAGTGATCTCACAATGATGCACGTTTCTTCTCCTTGATACAGAACGTCTACCGCGCATGTGCGGTACTGCGATTGCAGTGCTGCAGCGGAGATAAATTGAAAAAGAACTTACTTTCTGGACGACCCTTGTATTACATCCCACGTTATAATTGCTTGGGTGTTGCCACAATGTGCCTATTAAAATAATGAAATCAGCCAGAGACTATATAAGAATTTGTGTGTTGTAGAGAATGATCTAAATAAATTTGCATTTGCGGATGTCTCATAGGACATTTTTGTTCTCTGGGCAATCAGTTTCAATGCCCCTCCGCCGTGCGCTCTTATCTATCACTTCTTTGGATGTCGGGAGAGGGTCGGTCGCAACCTGCATAGGGAACGGCGAGGGGGTACAAACTTCCTAGCTCTGGTTATCACTCATGAACTCCTTCAAAATGTAATACCTAACACACATTAGAACCAACACTCTTCTTTGTCTAAACACTGTATCACAGGAGAAACATATTTAAATCATAAGTTATGCATTATATTTTCTTGAATAATATTTATACACCTTGGAGGTAAGACAAAATCTGTTAAAAATCAGTTGTGTGGCAAGAAACTGCAACTGGATAAGCAAACGCAATATTACCAGCTTGAAACGCCAGATCATTACAGTGTGCTTAAAACAGCCCATATAAATTTTTGTTTTCCTCAATGAATGGAAATTATTTTAAGATCTTTAAAATTATATAAATGGAATTTCAAATTTGTTTTATCTGAAACCAGGTAATATGTATTTGGTTTAAACGCTTCATGCTGTCGTTTCAGAATTTACACTGTAGCTTTCCAAGATGGATAGTTTCTGAACATATAACAGTTGCCCAAAAAGTACACACTAAGATAAAGGTTTAAGCTAGTAGCACCAGAAAACAGCATTTCTTAATGTATAACAAACACATGATAGCATTTATAGACTAGAAAACAGTAAAGGCACATTCATTTCTAAAAGCAACATACCTTATGCACAAAACGGAAGGACAAACATTAAAAGAAGTTAAGAATATAGTGAATAAAAGTAGAGTTGATAACTACACTGATATTAAACTTATTTTTGGATTCCAACATTTTCAAAGTAACTTATCAACGAATAACTATTTCTAGCTTATCTACAATAAACATGTGAATAAATATTTCATAAATATTAACAAAGTTATGGTATTACACTAAAACACTTTTAAAAACACATATGTTCAGAAAACTGATACACATTTATTCAACAAGTACAAAATATGCCAATGCCTCTTATACATTTACTGTAAACTGATTAATTTGTATCATAATCAATGCTGGAATACGCATGCTGAAAAAAATCAATTTTTCAATATAATGTTTTAAAGGTTTGACCTTTTCTTTATTTACTATTGATTCGGAAAGTGTTAATGATGCTCTTTAGAATCACGCAATGTGATCACACTACGTTGGTTATATGCATAGTAGTAAGCCCGAGAAAGCATCAAAGTACTGTCTACCCACCACAAGAAGGCAAGCGAAGCATGAAGAGGGAGAGGAGCTTCAACTGTTTATCTGCTCTGGTAGTGGATCTGTTTACTACGAAATGAGTGTATGAGAGTAGATACTTATGAGTCCCCATGCTGCCAAGTCATAATATATTATATATGGATGAGTGATGTGACAACACTGTGTATTTTTAATGTAAATTTATATTGAAGAATTAATCATTAAAGAATTAATCCTTTTAAATTATATTACTCCGGTATATGGGTGGTTTTTAATTAATTAGAGCCAACTGAAAAATTCAATGCCATGGCCGGGATTTAAACCACGGATCTACTGGTTTCCGCCCAGTCGCTCTAACCCCTTGAGCTACCATGGTCAACGTGCCTTCCTGACATTAAATTCTCCAATTGACTCATCATATTTCCCGGTAGACCACTTAGGGTTCTCATATTTGAGACAACCACTTGTGGTAGACTTACTATTGTAAGTACTTAATCACCAGGATTTTTATCGTTATTATTTTTAATGTAAATTTATATTGAGGAATTAATCCTTAAAGAATTAATCCTTTGTCTACCGGGAAATATGATGAGTCAATTGGATAATTTAATGTCAGGAAGGCACGTTGACCATGGTAGCTCAAGGGGTAGAGCAACTGGACGGAAACCAGTAGATCCGTGGTTCAAATCAAGGCCATGGCATTGAATTTTTCAGTTGGCTCTAATTAACACTGTGTATATTAGATATATCTGGACGGCGAACACGAACATCTTGCAGATAGCAGAAGTGATTAGGTGACACATTCCTCTGCCCTGCCTTCTTGTGTTGGGTGGACAGTAACAAATAAAGCGAATGCAAATCAATCAGTGACATCACAGAGCTTGTGTGATGTAAGAGTGGAGCAACTTAACGGCCCCAAAAAATCATCTTCTGTAGGAAAGGAAGGGGTGACCAGCTAATTAAGCAGCGACTTCCAAATACTGGGTACGAAGTCAGCTGCTTTCCCCTTACGCCTCTAGCCAAGGCCGTCTATGTTTACAGACAAGAGGATGAAGAAGACTGTGTCAATGACGTCATCATCAGAGGTTGACATCGGTTGTTTAGTATAGTATAGTATACCAAGTAAACGGAGCACTGTCTACAATCACAAGAAGGCAAGGAAGGCCTGAAGAGGGAGAGGGGCTTGAACTGTTTATCTGCTCTGGTAGTTTTTTTTTTTGTTTTTTTTTTTGTAGTTTACGTCCTCCAACGTTAAGTCATATCGGACGATGAATGGAATGGATGAAATGATGCTCAAATGAGCCCAGGGTCCATAGAGCTCAGAGTTACCCGACATTCGTTTTTCAGGATAAGGGAAAACCCCGAAAAAACCTTATCCAGGTAACTCACCCTGACCGAGATTCAAACTCCGGACCTCTTGAACGTGAGGCAGACACACTACGACCACGCTACCAAGGCGGGCACTCTGGTAGTGGATTTGTTTAGTACGAAATGAGTACATGAAAGTGCACGAGTCACCTATGCTGCCAGAGTTAATGCTCGTTTCAGTAACTTCACCGATAGGTATTATGCATGGGTAAGTTATATGACATCACTGTGTACTTTAGATGAACCAAGCATCATTTATCATAGCCGGACGGCAAGCATAAACATCATGCGGATAGCAAAAATGATTACGTTGCACATTCCTCTACCTTGCCTTCTTGTGGTAGGCAGACAGTATGTGGGTACAAAGTGTACAGTATACCACAGGAGAGAAAGTCTCCGGGACCTGAGACGTAAGGTGATTAGAGAAGGTTCCCACACCTTCCCAGGATAGATTTAGGACACCCCATGCCAGTTCAGTTACAGACCATTCAAAAATATTCTGACGGCTTCTATTCTTATGAATGAATCTTCTCGGTTTTAGCGTACAGCGTGAACAGAGCGCATGTTTTTTTAACGGTTCTACTCCTTGTGAAGCATGTGTTTTCTGTCACACACACTCGCTGTCCTTATCCCACTATGTAAGGTGGCACATTCCTTTCAGGGAGCTTCTCTGCGTTCTCTTGTTTTCCCCTTGCGCCTCTACCCCTCCCTTATTACTACACATCGCCTTAACCTAAACACTTCTCACATTTCGGCACAGTGTCTACCAGTATCAAAACAAAATCCACTTAAAAGCCAATGTGAAAATATTTTGGAAGAAATAAAAACCAGATCCGTTCAGAAGAGCAAACAAAATATTATCCATTCATTGAAACAAAAAAACGTCATATACACCAAGGCAGACAACGGTAACAAAATAGTCATAATGGATAAATCTGGTTACCTTGAAAAAATGGAAGAAATGCTAACTAACAGTGAATATGAAACCATTAACAAAAATCCATTAACAGCTTGCATAAAATCATTTGAAAAAACAATAGCAAAATCAAGTATAATATCAAACAAATATGCAGTTAAACCAGATAACCCAACCTTACCTAGACTTTATGGCTTACCCAAAATACACAAACCATCCATAACAATGACACCTATAGTTAGCAGTATAAATTCACCAACATACAAACTTGCAAAGTGGCTAACAAACAAATTCAACTCATTTCCAAAATTCGATAGCCTAAGCATCAAAAACACCTATGAACTTATAGAACACAATAAGGATACTGAACTAAATGAAGAAGACACACTAGTCTCATTTGACGTTAAATCACTGTTTCCCAGCATACCAGTTAAACAACTCCCAACATTGATAAAAAAAATGGCTCAAATCACTTGGAATGTCATCACTTGAAATTTCAGATTACATCGAACTTACCAAATTATGCATAGAGCAGAATTTCTTCCAGTTTCAAACAAAATATTTCCATCAAACTTCTGGTTTAGCAATGGGCAACCCCTTATCACCCTTCCTGGCCGATCTGTACATGAGTGCACTAGAAATAAGGATCACTAAAGGTTTCCCATGGATGTTCAAACTCTGGCAAAGATATGTAGATGACATATTTGCCATAGTGCCAAAAAAAAAAAACACATTAGTGATGCACTAAAACTTTTAAATATTCAAGAAAAAAGCATCAAGTTCACTGTAGAAGTTGAAAAAGACGAGTATTTACCATTTTTAGATCTAAAAATAATCAGAAATAAAAATAGAATAAACTTTGGCATTTACAGAAAACCAACACAGACAGACAATTACATAAAAGCTAATGGCTACAACCCAAGATCCCACAAACAGGCAATCTTTAATAGTTTAGCACACAGACTGGTCAACATCCCTCTCACAGCAGAAGAATACAAAATAGAATACAACAAAATTATTGAAATAGCACAGAAAAATGACTTTCCCAAATCACTAGTAGACAAAAAAGTGAACTTAGCAAAAAAGAAGAAACTACTAAAGGAAACCACAACCCTCTCAGCTACAGAAACTAAAATGATCTTCAAAAAATTCACTTACCATCCATGGGCCTTTGATAAATTCAAAAAAGTCTTCAAAAAACAAAACATTCAACTAGCTCCAGTGAACCATTACTCCTTAAAAAACCTAATTTGCTCAAACATCAAAGATGCCATTCCCTCTAACAAAAAATCTGGTATATATCAAATTGAATGCTGTGACTGTAGTCAAATTTATATTGGAAAAACCAAAAGAAATTTAGAAACAAGAGCAAAGGAACACTTTAGGAACATAAAATACAAACAATTAGAAAAATCAGCAGTTGCCACGCATTTTTGGAAAAAAAAAAAACCACAACATAAATCCAGAACCAAAATTACTAAAACATACAACAGGAAAAGAAGAACTGTCCACATGGGAACAAATCTTTATTTCAAAAAATAGGAACAAAGTATTCAATTTCGACATCCCCCAGAAAGATTTGTTCAACAAGTTCCTCGAACCGCCACCAGAGGAGACCGATGACAAAATGTTGCCAGCTACACCAATGAGAACTAGTCGATGTCCGGCTGAAGATAGAGGGAAGGCCTCAGAAACCGGTTCCGGGAAAATTTAAAAGTGAGTGTTGTTTTGAGTTATTAATCGACTCCCAATTAATTTAATTTATACAACAACACTGTTTCCAACACTTCCATGAAAGGACTTCTCAGAGTTCCTCTCTGTGGCTCTCCATCATCACAGTGGGTTGCCTGCTCAGTAGATAAATCCAATCCCAATGTTTGATGCAAGTAAGGTTCTATGTGTTTCACTCCTAACATTAGCTAAAATATGATAAATGTCGCCAATTATTTAATTCTCTTACGCCACTTGAGAAGCAGAATACATTTTGTTTGGACATTACTCATTTATATCATTTCATGACTAAAACATTGCATATTTTCTATGTTGCACTTCTGTTGTTTAAATAGTAATCGAAAATGAACATTGAAAATTAGAATTACTTCTCAAATAACAAGCTTATCTCTTCTAAGTGGATTACTTTCGTAATGTTCCGCTGACATTTGCAAAAGGAACTTTGACTGCAAATAAATTAATTTCTCATAATTAAATTCTAGATTTTATACTACGAGTAGAATAAAATTGCTTTGAAGATGACTATCATATACTATTTTTAAAACAGTCATTGATGATTATAGACAAATTGTAGATTATGAATTTCGCATCTATGATCTCATCGCTTTTGTGATGATCACTTGTTCTTTTTGGTATCAGTGCTGACAACATCAGTTAGGTGGAAAAACAACTATAAAGAAAGCTGTGAGAATAACTAAACGAAGAAAAAAGAGTAACAGTTTAATTAACAACAAATAACGTAATTGTTACAAAGAACCTTATAACAACAGTGTTAGTCTTTTGAGTAAGCAGAAGCTATTGGAATGGTATTGATTACATAATGGTTATAATGGTACCTTCAAATATGCCAAAGGCATATTCCTCACTAATTAATTTTCACTATCCAAGAAATCTTTTATGTTATTTTGCACTGTTTCCTTGCTTTTTTGTAGCGGTAATTCAATTACTGTGGGAATTGACGTTCGTGCTGCCACGCAGTGGCCTCAGCACGCCTTTATCATACTTAGTCGCCGTCCAATCCAAACATCAGGGCCAATATTCTTGAGATAAGTCAGCAAAGTTCTGAAAATAATTAACTTTAGAATGATTAAATCCTTGTATATAACACTTTGTTAAATGAAGTGCTTGGAAGTAAATAATCAGACCACTATACGCATTTGAAAATTTCCACTGAACCTACAGCGGTTGCAACGTCAATATTGTTATCCTTCTGAGAGGAGCTCGCCTGTTAACTGACACACAACACACAAAGCGTCAATTACAAGTTAATTTCTCACCGACCGTAATGTTAACCTCTGCGCTGCTTGTAAACTTCGCCGGTTCTTCAGAATGTCATAATTATTGCATTTGAAGTATCCGCAATGACATCACACAATCCTCTTGAACAATAATATTCAAATATGGTAGGAAATCAAAGTTGATGACCGTGGATTATTATAATTTTTTAACATGTAAGTGCGAGTTCTACCCGAGAGTTCGAAGACTCCGGCCTCTATCACCCGGAAGAGGATGGTGGACTCCGGGGTTCTTTCCATAGGCAATGCCTGGAGTCTAAAAAGCCCTCCCCCATCGAAAACAACGTCGTCAGGACAGGATTGAAGTGGATACGCCACTTACGCGCGTCAACCCCGCTGGGAAGATTACCGAATAACCTCGGTAGGGCCGCCTGGTGATCTAGCACACCTAATAGCTCTGTAGGCTAGTACCCGGGACTTTTTAGGCGACCGAGGCCTGGCCGGAGGTATCCGATCTCCCACGGGTGTCAGAAACACACTGCCCCCTCGAGTTCAACCCAATCCGAACAACTACCCTACGGGAAGGGCTCAGCAGTTCGGCCCGAGGTTCCTCTAGTAAGGTCAGAGGTACCAACAGTGCTCAGGGTCCGCAGCTCTCGCACCACAGCAGCTGAAGGGGACGGATCCCCTTCCCCTAAGGGAATAATTTTATAATAGCCAATTGCATAATTTTCTTCTTTTAATAAATAGGATCTACATTAGAAACGCTTCTTTTACCTATCTATAAATACCTATTTATGCAATAGCCAGTGCACTTTCTTTAACTGTAATACTGTAAGGAATGCTTCCATCAAAGTACATTGAAAAGAACATTTCTTATAATTAGACTAACATCGCAACTAAGGCGTTCACAACGGTAAAGCGAAACTAGCTTCTAGCACGTGATTTACTCCACATAGAGAAGATATTCTGATGTCTCTGTCTCAAATTAGACATGAATATTCCTTGTGAATGGAAGCTGAAAGCAACGAACTCTACTCCAACCAAGAAGGATGCTACCGTTGGAGTAGAGATCGCTGCTACTCCGTTACCGTTGCTACTTAAACTAAGGCGAATAATTAAATCAAACATAACTTCCTGCAGCACAATGCACATGGTAGCTGTCCTTTTGGTCTGGCAGAAGTTTATTAATTGACAATAGATTGTATGAATCTTTATTTCAATGGGATTGATCTTAATATCCGCGTAAATAAAGAGAATAAAAGGCGTTGTATCATTGTATCATATTACGCCGGCCCTCGTAGCCATGGTCGCTGGAGCGTATGTATAGTGTTCCGCAGCGTAGAGGGTCGCGGGTTCGAGTCCCGCCTTGGGCATCGGTGTATATGCATAGTGTATATGTGTGAAACGAGGGCTGTTCAATAAAGAATGCTCATAATTTTTTACGGTCATAATTTTTCGCACTTAAATTCAACCTTATTATATTCTGTTAGCTTAATGTGAAACACGCCCTAGTAGTTTCATTGTTGGTACTCCTGGTTCCCGCCTGTAAGAACCTGGTAAGTTCAGACATGTTCAGTATCGCCTACCACTACAATGGAGATAACATGCAGTTAAAGTTGTTGTTAGATGAAGATCCGGAGTTTCTTTCAAACGTAATCACTGCTGATGAAACTTGGCTACATCATTTTGATCCTCAGAGCAAACAGCAAAGCTCAGTGTGGAAATCTCCTTCATCACCAACCCCCAAAACGCAAAAGTGGCTGCTTTTGCTGGGAAAGTTATGGTCATCTCATTCTTTTATATTCAGGGAATGTTTTATCAGCATGTTGTACATGCACACACATCAGTAACTGGACAATACTACAGGGATGTCCTGATAACATTGCAAGTACATCGTAAAAGACCACATTTCCGTGAAGTAGGCTGGATACTGCACCACGATAACGCGCGGCCGCATATTGCCAATGTTGTTGCTGAATATCTTGCAAAAATCAACGTGAAGTGCATCCCTCACCCTCCATATAGTCCGGATTTAACCCCATGTGACTTTTTTTCTATTCCCTAACTTGAAGAAACGCCTTCGTAGGAGGCATTATCCATTATCAGAAGCGAAGGCGATTTTGAAGGATCTTTCAAAAAATGGTTTCCAGCATGTCTTTGAAGACTGGCAGAAACGCTGGGACAAGTGCATCACATTCAGGGGAGACTATTTTGAGAAGGACCATCAAAATTATGAGGATGAGTAAAGATACGTTGTCAAACAAAAATTGTGATCATTATTGATTGGGAGAAATAAAAGAAATGTTGTTGCATTTGAACGGTGAGTGTTTAAGTAGCAATCATTAACATTCTGTTTCATTAAAAGAAATTAATTGCGACTTCATCTCAAATTTTCTGTTACTATGAACGATTATTAAGACTGATACAATCCTTTTGAGTAAATGTAATTATTAAACCAACATCCAATACTAAACCTAAATTTTTCTTTTCTGAGCATCATCGGAGCTGAGACAAATGCTACCAATCTCTAAGGAACAAATTTCGAAAGACGAGGAATAAAACTGTAGTGGATAAGAACAAAAAGCGATACCCTTTAGAAGTTTGAGTTTATGTTATTTAAAGAAAGTTAAATACCTAAATAAATAATAATTACTATAATTATATAATTCATTGGGCGTAATGGACTTAACCAGCATTCTGCTAACCTCACGGGGCTAGCCACCTGAGCCATCTCGCTTGGTTTAAAATCCAAACTATATATTGTATTGAGTTCCTATACAAATTCTAAGATAAAAGCTGAAAGATGTCAGTTTGACCACGCATCCTTCACCCAACAAACAAAAAAGGACATGATTTTCCCAAAACTGGGTTAAAAGAACACAACTTTGCACTGAAATTATACTTCAACAACTTCTCCCATAGTAGCTATGACGCAGTGTTCAAAAATTCAGCAGATCCAAACGCTACACTTGGAAGGAAATTTATTTTCCACTCCAGAGCCTGGAGCTAGCCATTACTTCCGAGTGCATAGCGACATTATTCCCCACTTCATGCTGCTCTAAGTCGCCCCCGGCTTGGATTGAATGGAACGGTTGGCCATCTCTCCGTAATTCCATCAGCTTTGATGCTCGTATTCACCAAATGGGGGAACTTATCCTCAGCAAGAGATGGCCTCTCTTATCTCTATGGCAACCAAGGAGCGATACAGCTGCAAGAAAATAAACTGCTCTTAACTGTGCTAACCTACGGGGATATTTTATATCAAGTGAAAGAGATTTCTGCGGATAAATCTAGGATAAAAAAACGTTATATAATCTATTCTACCAATCTTTTCAAGAGAGATAAAATCTGCTCTTTCTTGTATAAGTATTTCAATTTAAAATGATCCTTCAATTAAAGTTTAATTTTCGATTATTTCCTATCGTCAGGGATAGCTCCGATATTGTAATTAATACTGTAATAAAACGTAGAAAAATAACTGGGAGAGTTTTAAATGAAAGATGAGTAAATGAAGGAAATCTTTAAATTGATTAGGAATAATACACTGGAGAAAACTTGCCCTAAAATGAAAACTGTTTACTAAGAAATATACAGAAGTTGTTGTTATTATTATTATCATCATCATTATTATTGCTTTATTTATTTATTTATTTATTTATTTATTTATTTATTTATTTGTAATTTACGTCCTCCAACGTTAAGTCATATCGGACGATGAATGAATTGGGTGAAATGATGCTCAAATGAGCCAGGGGTACATGGAGCTTAGAGTTACCCGACATTCGTCTATCAGGATAAGGGAAAACCCCGTAAAAACCTTATTTAGGTAACTCACCCTGACCGAGATTCGAACTCGGGACCTCTTGAACGTGAGGCAGACACGCTACCATCTACGCTACCGACGCGGGCAACAGAAGTAATTATGCATATAGGAAATGTTTAGGAAAGAAGATAGCATATTATAGGCAAATACATATTAAATAATATATAGTTTATACGTGGAGAAGCAGAAGAAAGTGCAAAGAAGGAAGCTACATTTGTAATGGCCCACTGCTGAGCAGAAAACTGACAGTGGTTTTGGAAGAGTACAATCAGACTTAAAAATGCAATGCAATAACCAGGATTTGAATTAAGGATCTTCGGTAAGTATTCTTAGCTTCTGGTGAAGGCCGCGTCGTTTTGGTTATATTTGCCGACGTTTCGCTCATCCTGTCGTGAGCTTCTTCTGGACTCTTGTCAGATCTTTGCGATATTGTTCAGGCTTATATTCAGGAGAACCGCGGGGATATAAGCCTGAACAATATCGCAAAGATCTGACAAGAGCCCAGAAGAAACTCACAACAAGATGAGCGAAAAGTCGGCAAATATGACCAAAACGACGCGGCCTTCAGCGGAAGCTAAGAATACGAATCAAGACTCAGGCTGTGGAAGCCTACGCATCCGTAAGGATCTTCGGCTTTCCGTGCAACTGTTCTAAACAACCGAGCAGAAACCAGTTGGAAGGCGACTAACATTGATTCAATTAATACCGGTCAACTTCGTAGTTAACCGCGACTTAAAGCGCTTACGAGACTTCGAGCATCATTGGGGCATTTTATCCCAAAATGAATTTAAGATCGCCTTGGGCTTTACCGAGAAAAATGTTATATGTTGCACTCTTATTACGTTTTCTACTCTTGTACAAATACTTGTTCTTCCATCTACTTCATGTTAATTGATATAAACATTTACAGCAATTATCATATTAAAACTTCCTTGTAAATACAGGGGGAATACAGCAGATTTTAAGCAAGTTCCATTTTTAAGAGCCGATGCCCATCTCTTTGCGCGAGTTAAAAAAAAGTATAACGACTTCCTATTTGAGAACTCAAAACAATAAACAAAATTATACCAGAAAAAGCTAACGGCACAAAATGTATGACAAACTGCATGCTTCGATATCTGTATATTTTGTACAGTAAGACTTCATCTCTTACGGTGTATCAGTTATGCAACTGCAATCCAGAATGAAGAGGAATTCAGAGGCTATTCCCAGAAAATTCAAGAAACACATTTCATTTGTCATGTCCAGACATCGGATCCCGTACACCTTAGCAATCAATGTACACGCACAGGTATTATACAAGGTCAGGCGCGACATCAGCAAACGTCTGTGTCAACAAGTATACCGAAGCGCTGTGTGTGTACAGTTCGGTACGGATACAAAGTGTAAGCTACGTTATAACATGCCATCCTTCTCGTTGCTTTCGATGTGGGAATTACAGTGAAAACCATGTACAATCGTAAATTGTCAAATGTGAATTTTCTTCGCCTCTCACTGAAACAATATAAAAATATTGGGAGAACGTTTGTTCAATGTCATATGACGTTAATGGTGAATATGAGTGGTACAAATCCTTTTCATATGTTTGTCTGAGACTTAGTTTACTTCTTATATTACGCAGCACTGAAAATCTAGTATTTTTGTGTTGAATACTAGACAATTTATTTTTTGTTCGTTTGGTAGGTGGTGCATTCTCTATATTGTTAATTTTTGCAGACACTTTCTCGACTGCTTTTAGACAACTCGAAAGTACAATCTTCGAGCTGTTTAATGGTTGTTAATAATATCCAAAACTTTTGATTTATAAAATGGAGATTCTCCAATAACTGTCGTGAAAGTAATGCTATTAATACAATATGTCAAACACTTTGCATTCCCTGGAAGGCAGATCTACCTGTGTGGGGAGCAGTAGTTGTAATGAAACAAAAGCTACGCGTTGCGAACCAAACTATCCCTGCGTGTTGTCCTCGGGACTGACGTCAGCAGTTATATACTGCGAGACTCGTAAACTTCATATACCTTTAAAGGTGTACGGGTTCCGATGTCTGGTCATATCCATGTATCTTTCTTGAAAATCTTCGAATTCATCCTAGTGAGATACTGGACTTAAATAGTAAAATTCATATTCAATAGAGTTTTCGCATTTGAGCTATGCTGCTAGAAGACTCAAATATACCTCTCCATACCTATCACAGACATCCGGCTCTTTTATTTTTTTAATTTTGAAATATTTTCTATTGGATTCAGGGGTATCAAAATATGTCCAGTGACATCTAGGTATAAATTTTTGAACGAAATACAATAACATCTCTAACCAACGTAGCTGTACACAAAAAGTGAAAAAGGCGAAGAGCTGTGGTGCAATTCCCGGATGTGCCATTGAAAATTTCAGTCTGACATTACCTTTCCAATTTAAGCTTAAACACCAAACACTGATCATAGAAAGAATCGGCTTTATAAATAAGTTCTTTCGGGTTTCGAACACATGTAACTTGTAGTTGATTAAACTTAGAAACATGAAACAGGGTGGCCCCGCAGCTCAGTCGGAGGAGCACCTGCCTGCCGTGTTAGGGTTCCCGGATTCGATTCCCGGCGGTGGTGGTGGGGACTTTTCTCCGACCAAGATAATTCCTCATCTTCCCCAGAGTCTGGAAGTATGAATGAGAGTGTGAATGTGTGCGTGATCTACGAGTTAACACTGATATGTTCCAAAGGAGAACGGGCACCGATATGACCTTGGGGTTAAAGGAACAACACTTTGTTAAATGGAGAAAAAAACAAATGAAAATAAAACATGAAACTACTGAAAATGGAATAACTAACTCAAAAAGTTTTGCTTGTACTATAACAGTTGCAACAATAGCGTATAATCACGTACAACATTGCGGATTATTAAAAATTACAAAATCCCTGGTGTAGAGTATTGTGTTCTCGATTATCACATTAATTGATGTTAAACTCAATTTTTCAACAGGCGGCACCATGGCTCAGAGGTTAAACTGCTTGGCTCTCACCTAGGCAGCCCGTATTCGATCCCAGGCGACCGCAATGTGGGATTGGGGTGCGCTGGAGTGCGTTTCCTCCGCCATCATTCCACCAATTGCTCCATCATTCATTCATCTCAGGTGTTGGGCCGACCCCTCAACCCTGGTTTCATCTCTCAGGTCAGATGCTTCGGCTCCCTCGCTCTGAGGGAACTCAAGTGCCTCCTAACGTCAGCATTGAAGAGAAACGGAGAAAAAAAAATAAACAAGATTTGGTGTACGAGATCCACTCAGTGGACCATATACTGTAAGAAGAAATATCACGAGGCTAAAAATCAAGCTGCCTTGCCCCCACCCCCCAACATTTACGTCCTCTAACGTCATATCGGATGAATGAAATGGGTGAAATATGCTCAAATGAGCCCAGGCTTCACTGAGCTTAGAGTTAACCGACATTAATCTTTCAGGATGCGGGAAAACCCCGGATGAAACCATACCCAGTTTACTCGCCGTGACAGAGATTCGAACTAGGGACCTCTTGAAGCTGAAGCAGACGTGCTACACTCTACGCTAGAGAGGCGGGCTGGTGATGACGACAGAGCACTGCATTGGCTTCCCGCGTTAGTTAGACGACGCCCTTTGACCTTTTTGGATGGAGTTATGCTAAAGATCTTGTGATTTTTAAAGATCCCTACTTGGTCTAACAGAGCGCATCACATTAGTTGACCATTGTATGCTAGAACGTACCTTACTACAGGTTTGATGTCTGTCGTGTTATGCCAAACGAACTCACTTACAGAGACTCCCATAAATAATGGGATAAAGCAGAGTACTAAGTTTTGAAAATGAAAATCAACATTTGATGTGCTATTTAATTGAAATAAATTATAATATACAGTTACATGGTTCGTTCTTGTAAGAAAATAAATATTATTTCTTATTAAAGTTATATAATACGTGCTTTTTTTTTTAAGAATTGAAAAGAAATGACAGTTTTGGCCCTCAAAAGTAATCGGACATAACTTGAGTGTGATACAAAATAGGGCTTATTATTTTTTGACTCTCCCTCTTCTTTTCACTACTTCTCGCAACCTATTTGACATGCTGTGAACTTGGTTTCTCAGGTAGGTTGTACAAAATTTGCTCCATTCCTCTTGCAACCTCTCCTTCAAGTGTCCGTCTTCCACATGGTCTTCTCCAGTTTATCCCATACTGCTTCTATGGGATTAAGATCCGGGGACTGAGGGGGGTGCATACATGAGGACAGTTGTAAATAGCTGCACAATGTGGGACGTATGCTTCGGATCATTATCCTGATAAAATGAGAAGCTGCCCAAAATACCTATCATTTCGCACCTTGTTTTAAACTTTGTTATAATAGTCTATGATAGACTTCCTTGTTCATGGTTGTGTCTGTGAACACCAGTTTCCCACTGCCCGCCTCAGTAGCGTAGATGGCAGCGTGTCTGCTTTACGTTCAAGAGGTCCCGAGTTCGAATCTCGGTCAGGGTGAGATACCTGGATAAGATTTTTCCGGGGTTTTACCTTATCCTGAAAGACGAATGTCGGATAACTCTAAGCTCTGTGGACCCTGGGCTTTTGAGCATCATTTCACCCATTTCATTCAGCGTCCGGTATGACTTAACGTTGGAGGAAGTAATTTACAAAAGTTTCCCACTCCCGTAGAGGAAATACAGCCTCATAACATTACACTCCCTCCGCCGTGTTTGACTGTGCCTTGTAAATTGCGCTCTTCCAGCTCCGGCTTTGGTTTCCTTCGCACAACCACCCTGCCATCGGAACCAGCAAGGTTGTATTTGCTTTCGTCACAAAAAATAACTTGGTCCCACCAATCGGTTCTTTTGTTAACAAAGTCTTTGACAAATTGTTATCGCTTCCTTTTATTCTTGATGGAAATGTATGGCTTTTTTTTTCTGGCTACGCGACCATTAAAAGCTTGTTTTCCCATGACCCTTCAGACCGTTTCATGGCTAACTGACAGCCCCGGTTCTTCCTGAATCTCAGCACAAATCACCGGAGCACTTATACGCGGATTCCGTTTTACCTTCCGGATAATATGATTCCTGCCTATCGGTAAGAAGTTTTGGTCGCCCTGGCTTTGCTCGAGATTCAATTCTGTCTTCATACTTATACCGGTGCATTATGTCAGTAACTGTACTTTTGCTACGATTCACAATTTGTGCTATTTCCCGGTATGTTTTGTTCTTTTTATAGTGATAGATCACTAATTGTCTTTGTTCATAGGTACTATGCTTACCTCTGGGTCCGATACTATGCTCTTGCCTTCTTCTTGGTGCACAGTTGACGTACTTCTACGATGTTGTTTTGTCTACTGACAGACTTCACCTACACGTTTGTATTGCATTTCATTTGTTCTGTCCGATTCTTTTTGTGCCGCAAACTCATGATGTAAACAAGGTTCAATGGGGAAGCTCTTAGTTTAGCCACATTTTCAATCTCTAAAATAGACATGCATAGCAAATAATTTTTGCTTAGCACTAAGAGTACCTTGAGATTGACACACATAATCTATCCTGCTTTATAGAGCACTCCATAGTGAAATGCAAAGTCTGTCCGTGTATATACAAGGTACTGCAACAAAATATGTTGTGTTTCTCTTTCTATTGATACTAGTTTCATGGTTTTAAGTTTTATTAAGCTCAAGTTACACGTGTTCGAAACACGAAAAGTTGTTTTTGATTACCCTATAGTGTAAAATATCCGTAACGGATATTTTATGAAACGTACACCTCAATCGAAATTTTCGTTGTTTACACACTTACGTGCCCGTGATTCTGATTTAAAATTGCGGAAAGAAATATCAATGGAGCAGTCCCTGCATCCAAAATTCATTACATGGGCCGTGTGTGCTGCGAGGATGGAATTCACGTGCTGCGGGCCAGAGCAAATGCCTAGAGGTAATCTTCGGGACTACAGCAATTAGCAGTATACGACCCACTGACATTTTGTGAAAACCCAATACAACCCCTAAGCGCGTTGCTTAATTAAATCAATTGCGGTCCATGCCCATTATTGCTCTTGTGATGTTACTGCTGCCATCCCTCCCCACGCTGGTTCAACTGATTATGAATAATGCAATTTTGTATTCAGTTTTCTTTCTTCCAGTAATAATGTTACCAGAAATAAAAACGAAAATAATTTGATATAACCAGGCTGTGGTTTTTCTTTCGTGTATTGTACACTAGCTAGCCCGGCGAACTTCATAACGCCAATAAAAGCTGTCTGAACTTTATATATTTATATATTTATCGGATTAGTTATTTATTCTGCAATTGGGGCTGAAGTTTAAGTGCAACACAGTTACAAATAAGTTAATAAATTTAAAGCTTTCTGATAAAAAATACTTTTTTGTGGTGTGTGAATATACATAGATGATGGTTTTCCGACACGCGAACAGGTAACGTATAATTGTCCATGAGAGAAACAGTAAACTCCAAGCTGGTTCCGCAAACTTCCGACTGCCCTTGCCATTTATTTGTCATCGCAAAGGTCACACGAAAGGTAAATTGTAGACGCTTGAAATCAAAATGCAAATCCATCGGAATCATCGGAATACCCGGGTTCAAGATAAAAAAAATAAGTCTTGATAACAAACGATAAACGTTATTTAATAAAATATGGTAAGCAAAACAGCTTTGAAGACTTTGGCAAGAAGTGGAATATCTTTCTACTTCTAATGCTTTTGTTTGTCGAAAATAAAAGAAGGTGTATGTGTTCCGTAAACTTTTGCGTGTGTACTTTTATATTTAGTTAATAACCCGGTCCATTATCACTTTAGGTTTTTTTTCCTCACCTTTTAAACCTTCCTTGGAGTTACAGAAATATTTCGAAACCAAAATTAGGTAAATTGGTTCAGCTGTTCTCGAGTTTTTGTGAGAATAACAAACGTCAATTCATTATATAGATGTTTTAGTCTCTTTTGGATAAAAGCAACATAACAGTCTCTTCAACATCAAATAAGTGATAAAGGCGAACATCAACAACGATGTACAGGATGCGGCGAAACACTAAGCGGGTTTTAAAGTGACAAATATTTTAATTCATACTTATTATTTATATTTTGGTTAAATAAACTTAAAGCACAATTCTTGGAGATTGGAGAACACTTCTCATTTTTTGAATATGGTGCCTTTTAAAATTTCACCACCATTTTCAATACATTGCTGTATTCGGCGTTCGAAGTGTCAACTTTCCGTAGCATATCTGGCTGTACAGAGGCTATCTTATCTCAGATTCTATGTCTTGACTCTGCGATGGTTGCTGGTCTGCTCCCAAATACTTTTAAAATATCCCCACAAGAAATAATCAGATGCTATCAGATCCGGGGAACAAGGTGGCCATGGCATGTCTCCGTACTGGGAAATCAAACGTCCTGGGAACAAGCTTCGTAGTGCTCTCATGCTAATTATTGCAGCATGCGCAGTTATCCCATCCTGCTGGAATCAAAGGCACAAGAAAGGTTCAGGCCACATCCATTTCTTGTTCAGAAGGTGACAGTTTGGTGCACTGTAAGGACCACTATAATAATCGAGCCTTATTTCTTTGAGAAAAATGGAGAAACGTGTACGGTAAATTCTCATCGCTACAGAAACATGGTACATGACCACCTCGTTCGCCAGATCTGGCAATATCAGACTATTTTTTGTGGGGCTATCTTAAAAGTGTTTGATCGCAGGGATACATCAAATCCGGGAGGAGATTCTATGGAGGATTCTATGAACCCTGGGCTCATTAAATCACCATTTCACCTATTTCATTCATCGTCCGATGACTTAACGTTGGAGGACGTAAATCTGAGGGGAAAAAAGCATAGGGAAAGAAGAATTGCAATAATAATAATTATTTCTTAAATTGAACCAAGCTTCATCTTAATTCGAGGCTACGACCTTGAGAAAAGAAAAACTATATTCCGGCAAAATCTAGACGCAGGAAAAATTTGTACAGTAAAAATATTTTTCTACAAATGGTGACGCAATTTACGGCGGATTAAAACGCCACATAATAAAATCCTATTACAAATTACGCCCAACGTGAGGCACAATCATACATTTGAAACGTCGTTTTCATGGTGGACACCTAAAAATCATCGTATTCAAAAAATGAGAAGTGTTCTTCAATCTTCAAGAACTACACTTTAATATAATGTAATAATAATTCATAATAGTTGTTTATATTTAAATATTTTTCACTTTGAAACCCGCTTATTGTTTCTGCCGCAACCTGTATGAACAAATTCTGACGAGTTACATTCATATAACTTTCTCTAGGCGCTATTTTTATGTGACCAAGACCTACATAAATCCATTGGTGCCACCCAACTTGCAGGCAGAAGGAATAAAACGAAGGAACCAGTCGAGGCCCAAGGCTGCAGGCCACAGGGACACAAGGAAGGTCCTAACAACTCGAGGTTCAAAGACCTGTGATACTCCTAGGGCTCCTTAGAGAGGGCAAGTAAACCATTCGTTGACCCTTTAATGTCTAATCATAGTTTTTCCGTTGAACAAGCTTCTGCGCCAAGACGAAGTGAAAGGGAAATTACGGAAAGAAAATAGCAGTAGTTAAGGAAGCACCACAACAATCAAGCGTCAGGGTGGGTGGTCGACGGTAATCGAACCGCTCGAGCACAAGCCTAAACCTGTTGGACTATCTTTTGTTTTACATATTTTCTACAAGTTATTCTCACAAAAGCTTACTTTACTATGTAATTCGTGTACATAGGCCAGACAAACTCTTGCAGAAATGCTTTCATTATATACTTCGTTGTAGATAAAAAAAGCTGAAAGTTGACCAGACCTTTATAGGATAGCGTTGAACTGCCGTATCAGGACATCAGACAAAGAACTGAATGGTGACCACTTAAAACAATCACAAACTGCCAAAAGCTTCAAACTAGTAACACATACCTTACAAGTGGCCAATTATTTGAAATAAATAGTTTGTTTTGAATTATTTATGCAATCAGTTTTTGTAATTCTCTTGCAGTTTATCAAACAGTACCACAATTGTCAAATATACAATACGTATGCTACAGAACTTGGCCGGCAGGCACAGGTCCGTGTGATCTTCACTGCATTTACCTGTGCTCATGTCCTATGTTCATTCTAGTTGCCACAAGTGCGTCAGTCTTATTTGTTCTAGTCCACTTCACAAGCGAATAACATTAGAAGCTTTTCTTTTTAAATGTAAGACCAGGGTCCATAGAGCTTAGACTTAGACGACATTCGCCTACCAGGATAAGGGAAAACCCCGGAAAAAACTTATCCAGGTAACTCAACCTGGCCGAAATTCGCACTCGGGACCTCTTGAACCTGCGACAGATACGCAACCATCTACGCTACCGAAGCGGGCACCTAAGAGTGTTCAGAAGTGTTCAGTTCTGGTACTGTATGTACTGACATAATTTTGTTTTACGTAAGTTGTAAGGCACTTTGAAACTCAATTTCCTGGCAAGATGTTCGACGTTTGTTCGTGCTTACTTGTAAATAAATTCAGACGGGATCAATTCGTGATAAGAAAAGAAGGTAAAAGGTCGTGAGCTTACGAAGCAAAAATAAAATGAAATGGGAGAAAGGATAGAATGCTCACCTCGAAAATCTATTAAGCACCTTAAGAAACTAACATTTCGAAAGCTTCAGCATGCAAAGCAACTAAACTTTCAAAGTCAAACCATATACCGTAAATGTTGTATTACTACTACGTGATCACCAGAGTCAGGTAAATTTCTGTAAATGGATTTTGAGGAATGTTAATGATGGAACAATCGATGCACGATTAATATGTTCAGTGGCGAATCATGGTTTCATTTACACTGTCATGATCATCGCAACAAACCCAATTTCGTTTATGAAGTTCCTTACAAGACCAAAACATCGGCATATGGTGAGCAATAAATGGATACAGAATAATACAATCTATTTTTTATGAGTACAGACTAAATATCAAACGATACAGATAGTTATCATGTTTCGAACAGTCTGCGATCTGGATATTTCCAGCAGAACTGTTCCACACGTATACAGCTGATGACTCATTACAGTTTATTGCGGAAATTTAAGGATCCCCTAGTCTTATGGTATGCGATATTTGCTTATGGGGCAAATTGAAAAAACAAAGTACACAAAAATAATCCCTAAATATAAAAATAATTAAAACAAAAAATCAGGACAGAAATTAACGCTATTTTAGAAGCCGAACTAATGCATGTTAATGGAAACTTCTTTAGAACATGCCGGAGAAGTATTAATGCACATGAACGGCATTTCCAACATCTCCTGTGATAAGCTGTGTTGTGTGTTTATTTTGATAGTTGTTCATGGAATTTTGGATTTGATTTGACGTCTACGCATGTGTGATCGGGAGACGGGCGGTGCGACTGCCAACCGAGTACGTGACTGGGTAAGGCCGTGAACGGTCAACTTATGTAGCATGCCGTATAATATATCTAATGAAGAGGACCTTCCAGGCAATTTCCAAAAAATTGAAGATATGCCTTATATTACATGTGTAAATAGCTATGTGCGTTTATAACCAGAATTTCTAGGGCCATTACCGAGAACTACATCGAAAATTACCATGGAAAGTGTAAAGTGGGGTGAGACTTTTTTTTTTATTAAATCTTCAGTCATCTCCTTGGCCATTTAGTACATTTATGACTTATTTATAAGTTTGGTGCGTATCCGAACCACCTTTTGCCGTTCACAGATACTCCCAGTTTCCTTTGGAGAGAGGGGGATTCAGGAGATTGTGAAGTTTGCATTTCCGGAGAAATTCGGTAACTGAATTTTAAGAAGGAATGCAATACTTCCTCTATCTACCATAATTAGATGCTAGAGAAAGTGGCAATAATACATTTTCTGTGTTTTATTCAAGAAGTTAAAAGTTTTCTTAAAGGTTTCTACTTATGTAAACTTGAGGCCATTTTTGTATGTATAGCATCCACTTGACACAATTATAGCCTTATTGAGTAGTAATTTCCGGTTCTATTAATTATATTTCTCTTGATCTAATCGGAAATTTGACTCTCCATAACGTGAAATAACCATTGTGTCTGTTTTTGGTACATATATTAACTGCAATGAAGAAATGCCTTCCTGTAGTATCTACGGTCATATCTAAATATATGAGCTTATTTGCAGATCACCTCAACTAAAATACGGAGGGTTTCGCTTTTTCTGCTTTTAGCATCTTGAAACACTCGTCTGCCGCGTCTATTTTTGGTACATGCATGCTGTGTTGTGACAGCTTCAGCATCACTCAGGAACAGCCATGTAACGTGTGTTGCATTACATTAAACTGCTTTGTCTACTTTTCTGCAAACTTTCTTACGAAAACTTAATATTCTGCAAGTTCTTGGTAATCGAGACCGATTCATTTACACATTTCATTCAGGTACAAGAAGGATCAGAGGTTAAAGTGATAGTTAACGTTTTAAAAACCGGGTCACCATGTGATAGCTTTGAAGTTCCAGATCTTTGCATCCGATATGCTACACGTATGACTTTCTCTGCTTCTGTGATTATTGTGTATACAAATTACTCTTACGAACGCTCATTTTTTATTCCTTTTAATTGGAATAAATCTTTGCAGAAACAGCTATATAACTCTTTTGGTTATTACCAAATAATTATAATAAATAATTATAAATTAATAATTATAATTTATAATATTATTTATTATAACAGGCAAATATTTACGAATTTAACGCTGCACGTGACCTTAAAATTCTATAGCGTTTGCATGCAATTGCGGTGAAGAACTGAAAATTGACAATGCTTCAAAAGAACGACAAATTACTGAAAAATTAAAATCATAAATAAGGGACAATTTGCTACAAAAAGTAAAGTATTTGTAAAAATATTGTATGCTAGGGATTTAATTTTTTTGTGAGATAACGTATAACGTATATTTATCAGTTAGACAGGATATTCAAAATTCGAGCCGAATGAAGTGGATTTCACTAGCTATTCGCAGAAAGTTCAGAAAAACAATTTATTCCTTATACAATTATTTTTAATTTATGGATTTTAATCAAACTATTTAGAGCCATTTATTAGAAATTAAAACATTTCGAAAAATGTCCATGTAAAGGAGAATTTAAGGTTGAGGTATTTTGTTAAAGAGCTTAGTGTCGCATCTTTAGAAGATTTGAATTCAAATACAATATGACATTTACGCAGCTTTTTAAATCATATTGATTTATTGATCAAAGAAACAAACATAGGTGGCCGAGAGCGTGCCACGACCTTTTCCTAAAAAATACTCTATTCTAGGTGATATAAGGGACCGATAAACAATTTCCACAAAATATTCCATTTTTGGGTGAAAGCTTTCTCTACTTAATATGTACATGGAAGAGAAAGTGTATAGCGACCTCAACTTGACAGAAGTACAAAATACAAAGCAAGAACAACAAAATATCTCGGAAATGGTAAATGTTACAACGATACTTGGTACAAGTTGTCGGCTTTAACGAGATGTACATTTTTTTACCTGATAAAGTTCTGTCTCTTACAGTTTACAAAGTATACAAGAGAAACTCAGAATAAAGATGACTTGGCAGGCGATTTCCGGAAAACCCAAAATATACATTGTAAGTCATGAAAATGTCCTAACATACGAGGGTGGTCTGAAATGTTTGCGACCTCAACATGATGACAGCAATAATAAAAGCTAGTGAATTTCGTTGTTCATCTGTTGACAGTTACTCACCAAAGTTTCAGCCATTTTGGATGCTCATTTGTTATGTAACAGTCGTTTCAGCGAGTTGATGTGTTTTTATGAAAATTGACAAAATCGAGTATCGAGCTGTCATTAATTATTTGTTTTTGAAAGGCAATACGCCTACGCAAATCAAAGAAGAGTTGGATTCTGTGTATGGATATCCTGCACCATTATTTACCACAGTGAAATTTTGGGCAGCTGAATTTAAACATGGCCGTAAGAGCTTGGTAGACGATGAACGTTCGGAACGTCCAAAAACTGCAACTATCGACGAAAACATAGCCAAAGCTCACCAAATGGTGCTAAAAGACCGCCGAATTAAAGCATGAGAGATAGTAGAGGCTTTGAACATGTCAAAATAACGTGTTTGTTACATATTAAATCAACATTTAGATATGAGAAAGCTGTCCGCCCGTTGGGGGCCGCGTTTGCTCACGTTAGACCAAAAACGTGTTCGAATGAACTTTTCCAACGCTCTGTTAGCGCAGTTTAGGCGCAATAAATCCGAGTTTTGGCGCCGATTAATTACTGTAGATGAAACTTGGATACACCGTTATACGCCCGAAACAAAAATACAGTCCAAACAGTGGACTGCAAAGGGGAATCAGCTCCAAAAAAAGCAAACACCGTTTTTTCTGCTGGGAAAGTGATGGCGGCTGTTTTTTTTAAGTTATTTTAAGCGATTATTTTCAAAAAGGAAAAACCATTACAGGAGCAAACTACGCATCATTACTTGACAAACTGACCGTAGAACTTGCGGAAAAACGGCCAAATTTGTAGAGAAAGAAAACCTGTTTCACCAAGACAACGCACCGTCTCACACTTTAGCGGTTGCAATGGCGAAAATTCACTAATAACGGTTTGAACTGCTTGACCATCCGCGTTACTCACCAGATCTAGCCCCAAGCGACATCTTTTTGTTCCTTCATCTGAAAATTGCCTTCGGAGGATAGAGATTTTCGTCAAATGAAGAAGCAATCACCTTCGTGAACAACTACTTTGCAGAGTACTATTTGGACGGGTTACAGAGATGGAAGCATCGCTGGGAGAAGTCTGTAAAGTTACAAGGAGACTATGTTGGAAAATAATAATAATAAAAAAATATATTCTGAAAAAAATATCTTGTATCTTTATTTGGTTCCGAAACTTTACAGACCACCCTCGTATGCCACTTCAGTAAAAAATATAAGAGCATTTACACGTAAAGTTTACATAGAAAGATCATCTGGGTTAACGCGCACAGACACACACAAATCGTTTTTCTAAAATTGCCTTTTTCTGTTTTCCTTTTAGCAAGAGAGGGTTTCAGTTGAAATTTCAGTATCGAATCTATAGGGTGGAGTGCAATGCTTCCTCTGCTTACTAAAGATAATTAGCAGAAAAAGTAAAAATGTGCGAAAAACCGCGTTTTCGTAGCTATTTGATCTCTAAGCGCTAAAAGCACCTGAACATTAATTAGCAAATATTGTTTGGGTTACTTACTCTATGTAAGAATGATAACCAGAGCTAGGAACTTGATAAATCCTCCCCCCCCCCCTTCTAATGTCCTAAGATGAGGCCCAGCATATCGTAATATTTGTTAATTATAGGTTACTATAAGCCAGAAATTGGAGTTTTGTATTCGTCCTCTTTTGCCTTTTCACCTATTTTTTATTTAACTATCCTGTTTGTATTCATTTTTTTTTCCAAATTTAACTTCTATCTTTTTCCTGTCCAACAGAGTCTAGCGTACATTCTAATTTCTTTTAACTAATATACACTCCTAAGACTGGCTACAGTAGGAAACAGCGGAGAGGACCCTCTTATTGTATTCAAGTCATTAGAACCGGTAGAGAACCTAGTAAACCCTCTCTAAATATCTGGTTATTTTTCTCCACAAGATTTCACTCGTTTCAAGTATGCACCAATGACATCCGTTGATGTGGAGAAAAGTTTTTCAATGTTTCACAACGTGCTGTCAGAAAACAGATAATACTTTTTTTCTACCCATTTATACCCCACCTTTAACTGCAATAGTCATATCGGCTGCCGTTCTCCTTTGGAACATATCGAAGGTGTTAACTCGTATGCGATTTTTTTAATCATTATATCACGCACACGTTCGCACTCTTATTCATACTTCCAGACTTTGGAAAAGATGGGGAATAATCTTGGTTGGAGAAACATCCCCACCTCCAGTCGGGAATCGAACCCGGGGCCCTTGCACGGCAGGCAGGTGATCTACCGACTAAGCTACGGGGTCAGCATACTATCCTTTACACCTAAGCATTTAGAGATGCCTTGTGATGTGCTGCAATATCAAAGAATGTTTTCTTATTTGGAACACCACAGTGAAGCGAAACATAATTAAATTCAAGATGAGTCATATTTTAACATATAAGCTTCACTTATGTACCTATATTGAGGACATGCTTCACGAAAAATGTAAGCTTTCTGAAGTTGGATTTCTTTAACACGAGGGTGGTTAAGCCAAGTATGATTTAATTATATCTATTTAAATTTCTTCCCCCAGAATGTCCATTACTGGTTGCTGAATTAGGAGAAACATGTAGTTTTTCTCGCGCTATGTGTTACATATCACTTGAATATTGTTCTATTTACCGTGGGTAAGTGGCCCTGGTCACGAAAACCAACGTTCCGGCTGGAGGATGCTGACCACATCTCCCCGTTAGATGATCGCCCACCTCTGCCTTGCGTAAGTGGGCAGAAGACCGGCAGTCGGGTTGTTAGGTCTTGGCCCTCTTAGAGCTGTCGTGCCAAGGTTTTTATTTTTGGGATACGTTTAGGTCTTTTAAAGGGTTTTGTTTAGACAGTCTATGAGTCCTCAACTTCCTATCCCTAATTTTAACATTATCTGGAGCAGGTTGCACATCATGGCATTTTTTGTCAAGTAGAATTATGAACTTATTCTTGGTCAAATAATTCGCAATCGCTATAAAATCCCTTTACATTTTTTCCCACTTCGGGTGAAGCAAAGATTTCCTTTAGGTCCACTAGGCAATAGTAAGTGGCATGGGAACTGTTAGCTTTGTAGAGTCGAAGGCTTTTATCCCCGGAAGCATTCCAAAATAATGGCTAACATTACTTTTTCTACCAGGTACGTGTGTGCGTGTGGTGGGGGGGGGGGGGGCCTCGAGCGGCACACTCACTTGTGAAAAATGGGTTAAAACCAAATTTAAATTCTCCATCTTCCAAGATGTGACACAAATATTTTAAAGAAAATCTTACCATCTCAAACTACACCACTCATGGAACATTTAAATAACTCGATCGTCTCAAATACGGATATAATGATTTTTATTATAATATGATTAATAAGTAAATTGAATATTATCTTGAATTTCCTAGGGATAGGCTTTCAAGTCTTTTTCAGTTTTAATGACTTCTGTATAGTTGGAAAACCATAAGCAATAGACAAAATCTTACTCAGAAAAATTTAGAGCTCCTTACAACACAGTGTGTATACTGTGGTGTTAACCATTTTTGAGATACTCCTTTCCTTGGTTTCAATGTTAACTTGTCCTTTTCTCAAATAGACATTCGTATTATTTTTCCCGTCCATTTTTTTGCAAAGAGAACGAAATTTCAAGGGCATCATATCAGCCATTAAGTTAGAAGACTTTTCTACCGCTTAAGCATATTGTATTCCCATATTACTAATGTATGTACACATACGTGCAAAAGTATTCCGATGGACGAGGAGGTTAGAGAGGCAAGGGCAGCAAATGTCTAGGATCGGTTAGGTTAGCCTGGTGAGAGGAAAGGTCAGGTTTACCTGCTAATCAACACTGACAACGTTCACGTCCAGCGACCACATGAGGCGGGAGACGATGAATGTAATAACGTATAATTCTACCTTTAAGCAGCCTACACAGCAATAATAATAATAATAATAATAATAATAATAATAATAATAATAATAATAATAATAATAATAATAATAATAATAATAATAATAATAATAATAATAATAATAATAATAATAATAATAATAATAATAATAATAATAATAATAATAATAATAATAATAATAATAATAATAATAATAATAATAATAATAATAATAATAATAATAATAATAATAATAGTAATAGTAATAGTAATAGTAATAGTAATAGTAATAGTAATAGTAATAGTAATAGTAATAGTAATAGTAATAGTAATAGTAATAGTAATAGTAATAGTAATAATAATAATAATAATAATAATAATAATAATAATAATAATAATAATAATAATAATAATAATAATAATAATAATAATAATAATAATAATAATAATAATAATAATAATAATAACAATAACAATAACAATAACAATAACAATAACAATAACAATAACAATAACAATAACAATAACAATAACAATAACAATAACAATAATAATAATAATAATAATAATAATAATAATAATAATAATAATAATAATAATAATAATAATAATAATAATAATAATAATAATAATAATAATATTAATAATAATAATAATAATAATAATAATAATAATAATAATAATAATAATAATAATAATAATAATAATAATAATAATAATAATAATAATAATAATAATAATAATAATAATAATAATAATAATAATAATAATATATTGTTTGTTAATTTGGTGGCTATATTAATTTTAGAAATATATTCATATAAGCTGTTCCTGACAACTGTAACAAACGAATAATTAATGTATTTATTTTCGGAATAAGATACACTTAATTTTAAATAGCACGAAATTTAATATTATATGAACTATCGCTAACATATGAAAAGTAGAAGTATTTCTTTCCAGACAAAACTACTATTTTGTGTATCGGAAATACATTTAAAAACAAGAAAGGTAGATTAAAATGGTTGAGATGTGTGCGAGAGAGAGGGAGAAGGAAGAAATAACGCCATTAAAAAAAAGTATCGATAAATACCTAAGTTGATACTAGAGAGGTATATAAAACCACCTACGTTTCATGTGTGAAAACTTTTTATCTCCCATTGAGGCTTAAATACCTGTGCCCCGAACTCGCCGGTCTGGTATAAGTAAAGTGAACTGTCCTGGCGCAACTAACTGATAAGAAACCCGCCTGCCTCCCTCCCGTATGTCAGTCTTGCACGCATTGGAAAACATATGCACGCGTCTGTAGAAGGTATATGTAGATAATAAAAATATTTCTACAAATGTTTATTTGGATTAATGTGAAGTAAGTAAAAGGGTGAGGTTTTTAAAGAATATTTTGTTGAAGAATGGAGAAAATCATGTAAATGTAACAAATGAGATATTTCATTTTCTCCTACCCACACTATCGGAAGCATTAATCTTGGGACAGAATGGAGAAATAAAAAGGAACAGTTCAGATCTTTATCTTAGAAGGTGACAAATCAATGTTTTTTTTTTTAATTGCATCCGCCAACGTTAAGTCATATTGGACGATGAATGGAATGGGTGAACTGATGCTCAAATGAGCACAGGTGCACAGAGCTTACACTTACCTGGGATTCTTCTTTCAAGATAACGGAAAAGTCGTGAAAAAGCCTTGTCCAGATCAGTCATCTGACCTAGATTCGAATTCAAGACCCCTTGAATGTGAGACACACACGCTCTACCATATACGCTATCGAGGCGGGCCCTCCAGCCATAATGTCCAATTACCGCTGTTGTAGCTCCCGAAAGAACGTGCCCTGGTGTTTAGTAATGCCTCCCATTTACAGTGACAGATGAATGTAATGGCGTCTGGCAATAATTTACGACATAAAGGCGTCCGATGTATCAATCAAGCGAGCTTACAGTCTGATCGTAAATCTGTGCAAGAAGAAGCCGACAGCTAGTAACACATTTGATAGTGTGCGAGTGTTTCATTGTTAATCTCCTGAGTGTCAGTCAACATTTCCGACATAATCATCGTTGAACGGAGTTAAATCAAGCCTCTGGTACACTTCACTGGCACTCGTCGATGTACGGTTTGGTTATCTGATGGTGTTTGCGGTGTCGATTTAAAACAACTGCTAATCTTCCGTAAATAAACACACAACATGCTTGGTCTATCACTGTTTTCTATTTAATATTCTCTACTGCAGCACGCACGTACTGTTTCCGCAGATGTTTGGTGGAATTCGTATATGTATCTTAACCGTCATCATTATTTTTTTAAATACACGTTTTAACTTTATTGTATATATATAACACATTAAAGTTGTAATCATATTTTATACAGACAACTAACATGCAAAATGCTTCCGAGTTTGTGCCCAGTGGCAATCCCGATAACATAGTAATTTAAGCTCTAGCTAGTGTTAAACAAGTCTTAAATCTGAGTGCCTTTTCCGTTTTAATCTTATGTTTTCTGGGTTTGATGGGTAATTGGTAGGAGTTTGTTGAACCAGATGGTTGCTGTGATGGTCGAACGATTTGCAGAGCATTTTATAACCTGTATTGAGGACTGCTGTTACTTCTGGAATGTTGAGATCTGAGTGAATAGTGGAGTTTCTGACATACCATGGGGCACTGGTGATTAAACAAAGACATCTGTTTGAATCGAAATATGAACTGAATCTTTCCTGGCGGCGTATATGTTCTAGACGATCTCGGACTCGGATGTTGAGACATTGACGTTTCGGGAGCGTGCATCTCTCCCATCTTCAGGATGCTGAATGACTTTAGGGCAGACCAGCAGTAGACCAGCAGAAGATGCGAGTTACCCAGGTTTACCTGGGCGGGATGTTTGCTGCCCAGCACCTAGCCGCTTAGTGTGGCTTTATCTGGGCAGTATAAAATAATTGTTTTTTTTTGTCTTAGGCGGTTGTCTTGGAAATGAAATGTGTAGTGTTTAACGCCCGCTTTTACTACATACGGCACCGCGAGCAGTGACACTGATGATACATGAGATGAAGATGGAGCACCGGTGGAATGAGATGACGAGGGAAACCGGAGGTTCCGGAGAAAACCCGCCCCAGCGCCGTGTTGTCCACAACAAATCTCACTTTGCGGTCGCCTGGGATCGAACCCGGGCCGTCTTGGTGAGAGCCAAGCGGTCTAACCACTGAGCCACGGCGCGGCCGCTGTTGTCTTGGGCAGTAGTATATCTAGCCATATGTGGGCGCAAGTGCCCCGGGGGATTGTGTGCGCCCAGTGCTGGCTGCGCTCTTCCGCTTGCCTGTGAGCCATCTGAGCACAGTCCACTTGAAAGGCTAGAGGGAAAGGAACCATGTTGAGGTATATTTTATACCAAGCCCATTTCTGGGCTTGGGGGTGCAGTGTCAGGGGACAGTAGCCCTGCTCAGTTAAGGTCGCCCAAAGCGTCTTTGGGCAGCCAGTAACTAGGTCTACGGCGAGGAACCCTATGGCCGTAACGGCCAAGGGTATTCACCAGGATATTGGGATGGGAGTCTAACTTATTTTAGATGGTACGGGATATCTCCCGCACCACGTATACAATATACGGGACTCTGGAGTAGGTGTGGAGGATATGGGACAGGTATCTACGCCCAGTATCGTATATAATTCGCAACGCCATGTTCTGGACGCGCTGCAGTCTAATAGTGGTCGGAGCCGCTGATCCCCAGACTTCGCAGCCATACAGGATCAGGGGCGGGATAATCGCCCGATACAGGCGTAGTTTTAGGTGTGTTGGCATTGTGGATTTAAAGATAGGGCACAACTGCCTAAGTGCTGCATGCCCTTGTCCGGCTTTGACCCGGGCGTGAGGGGCGTAGGTGAGGCCGCGATCGAGGGGGACGCCGAGGTATTTGGCAGAGGGAACCCAGGGGATTTGCCTCTGTCTCAACCTCAGTGACCAATCCGGTCACCCAGCTCGGACTTTAGCCAGGAGAAGAGCGGAGCTCTTCCCTGGGCTAATGGTTATCCTCCACCTCTCACTGCAGCAGCCGATGGATCGGAGCTGACGCTGCAGCGGAGGATAACAATAACGTAGGTTTTTGTTACGTGCTATTATGAGGACATCGTCGGTATATTGGCGTAACAGTCTATGCTTCCAGAGGGAAATCAGACATGCAGGCCGCAAAGAGTAGAGGGGACAGAAAACTGCCTTCCGGAACTCTTGCGGCTATGGGTTCAGCGAGCAGGCTGGCGATGTGGTAATGTGTCACCATCACGAGCCTGCTCGATGATTGGCCCATCCGACTCAAACTGCGGGCGTATCGTGCGATCGTTCCGCCTCTGATCCTGTATGGATGCGAGTACTGGGGTTCGATGGCTCATACTACCCTCCGCAAGCTGCAGGCCGTATAGAACAGAGATTTAAGAATGATGTACGGTACCGACCGCAGGTTCCCATCACACTTCCTGCACACCCAGTCCGGCATACCATACGTTGAGGACGTCGTGCGTGAACGAACGCGCACATTGTATGCCAAGATTACTCCTCACTCAAACCAGCTGGTGAATACACTAGGTCAATATGACAGCCGTCTCCCCAGGAGACGGAGGAGCTACCGCCGTCCCAAGGATGCCCTTGGGTGGTAAAGTCTGCCTCTCCTCCTTCATACCCAAACACCGCCAGGTCACGTCGCGCCTTGGCCGCGGCTGGAAGGTTAACACCTGCAGTTGCGCCCGAGAGCACGCGCACGACCTGGATAAACTCTAAACCTAAATACCTAAATTCCATCTGGCCCCTCACTACTGGTTACCCCCCCCCCCCTGCTGGCTGACGGATCGCTAGCGACCGCTCAAAGCGAGATGGAACGAGCACTGCCCTAGGATGATGCTGAATATTGCGTTCGTCATTATTATATTTGTGGAAAACTACAGATGTGATGGCGCTGTAACAGAAAATGTTAATACTTCTTTCATACTAGGTGTGTATTGGAAAACCTTAGTAAAGTTATATGGAGAATTTAATAATTCATGCCAGGGCGGCCAGTTGCTTATAGCAGCGCTATGGAAAGCTGAAGATCTGTGGTTCAAATCCCCACTATGGCACTGAATTTTTCAATCGTATTCTATCATTCCAATAAAAATATTGTACAAGGAAAAAGACGATGAGAATAAACCAAGTAATCCTCGAATACACGCAGTTCAAAAACTTTAAAACCTGCTCACGCAGAGATTTACTACCCCTGTAGACAACCACATCCACGATAAACAATTTGTTGTTCAACGAAAATCGATCAACAACCCAAGCAGTTGCGTGCATTCAGGAATAAATTCTGAAGCCCTTGGAGTTCTAAAAGGGAAACCATACGTGATATTTATCGGTTACTCTAAAGGATTCGATATAATAGTGAAAAACGTATGCAAAAAATTGAATGTCTTAAAGAGGACGAGAGTGCAATAATAATATTCACAGAAGATATAAGGTATTGACAGAAAATACAGTATATGTATATGTGACTGCAACCATCTCAAACGACAAGGAAGTCCCTGAAGTGATCTTCTATTTAACACAGCAAGCATATCATATAATTCAAGGAACAAAAGATATCATTTATGCTACCAATGTGATAATGACATCCAGATCGAGGATATCACTGCCAAATGCATAGACCAGATGGCAAAGTGGGGCGAGGCCAATGATCTGAAGAGAAAAAAAAAAGGCCAGTAGCAACGACTTTCAAGAGAAGAGGTAAGCATGTCCTAGCAAACATCCTTTACTTAAAAGAAAGCCCTAACCTTGGCTAAAAAATTCAAATACTTAGGAATCATACTCCATACTAGCAGCAATAAACCCCAATAAGCACTAATCCTTGTTTCATATAAGCTTGCCCCGTATCTCTTAACGGTCACGTGATCTTATTACCTCTCATTGGCTGCCACTGCAGTATAGACTGCTGTGCAGTAAAATTAGTTCGTTAGTCAACATGGTGATATATCTGTATATGTTGGAAGAGAAATGTCATATTTATATTTTCGTAAGTGCTTGAATTAAATATATTACGCATCAGAGTTGATTTATCTGAAATGCATGTTAATTCTTAAACGAAGTAAAGAGGAGGTTCCTTTGCTCTCAAGCACATGGCACGATAGCACGTGATTTAGCGGTAGTGATGACATATTTATTTATATGACTTTTATCACTGATCTTTATATATATATATATATATATATATATATATATATATATATATATATATATATAATGCCAGATTTTCGCTGAAGCATCGCAAGGGCAAACCTTTACAAAGCGGCGAAAAAAGAATTGTGTTGCATGTGTTTAATACACTCACAGAGAAGAATCCGTCTTTGTCAGTGAGAGAAGTCGAACAGCTGTGCTCTGAACTTACAGGTGTGAGTGTTAGATGCGTAGGAACATCGCGACATGAAATTGAGACAACAAGAAAACTTACCACTCCAGGGGCGATATTGCTGTGTGGCGAAGATGTTATTTAAGGACAATCATATTATACCGGGATACAAATCGCAAAATATACTAGGTTGACGAGACTTGAGTGAATGAAGGACACACAAATATGGTGTGACACGACTTTTATGATTGAAAGACAAGCATTTTTGCAAGGTATGTGTGCTGGTTTTATAATATGCCAGTGGAAAAGGCCGAAGGCTTTTCATTATAAACTTCGTTATTTTTGCATGCCTTCACATTCTTATTTGTATGATTTTATCTATCTTCCTGGCAATTATTATGACGTTTACTGCAGTTTTAAATGTGACGGGAAGGCACCGCCTATGGCCTATGGCGCGAAAGCATTAACCAATTAGGATGAGCGGGAAGGTAATTGCACGCGGAGTGATACATGTCAGCGGGGCAAGGTTATATGAAACAGAGATTAATCTAGTCCGCCTGAAAACAGAGCGAAAAATTATGCAATACCAGCACAACTAACCTCTTCTTCCGAACGTTTCACTTGCTGGGGAGTCGTACGCAAGACGTCTATAACACCTTGTATAATAATCTGTCTCAAGCAAGTTTAATCCTGCTGTAAACATCTGGGTGGGAGGAGAGACAGATACAGAGATATTGGGACAAAAAACGGTTAAGCTATTGATTGGCTCAGCAAAGTTAATGCGACTTTTGCATGCGTACGACAAACATCTCCTTTAAGTACAGTACTGCGAGTAGTTTGATCACTGCTCTGTGTGAGCTAATTTCGGAGATAGAAAAGTATGTAAATGTTTCGATTCTTATAAACGTAATAGCCCCACATTTTATCTTTCTGCTTCACATGTCAGAAAGATGTGTTCTGGGCTCGTGACTCCTGAAAGGAATATTTACAACAGATAGATACATAATAGTACGCTATATACAGATTAGACGGGAGACAGGTGAAATTATACACACCTTTAACTTATTATGTTAAATTAAGCTGCATTTTATTTAACAATTACTAAAGGACACCTTATTTTTGCATTCTTATAGCAGACAGCTCTCTCACAATGAGGTTTGTATCGAGTTGAATGCTGATTAAGATGTTATTGTTTATAGTGTGGAGTTCCTTCTGATATTTAACACTGTATATCCTGTACATCTCGCGTACCTCACAAACCCACGCACACTTATGTAAATTCAATTTAAAATCAGTAAGTTTTTCATCATGGAGCAGGCCGGTGCTTCAGTCGAAATAAAACACAATCGAGGCAAACCTTTAGAAAGTGGCGAGGGGCGAATAATCGCGCACTGTTTCGCGGTGCTTAAAGAAAGAAACCCGGAATCATCTATAAAAAAACATTGAGAGAGAAACTGATGATCTCCTTGGTGATTCTGCAAGTTAGAATGGAACACCAATCATCCGGAACCCTAAGAACACCGGGAAAATCGCATAAACGCAAACAGCGCGTGGAGAAATACGATGATTTTACGAAAAGTGCTATACGCAGTAAAGTTCATGATTACCTTTTTCAGAAATGAACCGACTCTAAATAAGGTTTTGCATGCGGCAAATTCTAACACAGACTTGCCAAATTTTTCACGAAGTACTCTCCATCCGTTGTTGATAGATATTGAATTGAAATTTCAAAAGCGAGGGCGGAAATCAGTTATATGGACAGAGAAGATATTGTGATGTGGAATCTGCGACAAATCAAACGTTTTCGTAGGAATCCGATTAAATGTAACAATTGCGTTACTGCATGATTCTATTAATATTCCAACTCACAGATTTAATAAATTAATGTGTAACCCAATTCTATTTATTATCTAGAAGTTAGCACTGCTATATATACTGCTAGTGTTGCAAAACTTATGTGCGTGCATGTAGCGGCTAACACAACTTCGGCTTGTTGTTTACAGTAGGATTAAACTAGCCTGAGACAGAGTATAATAAAGAGTAAAACACCTACTGCTTGTCACTATGTTTGTCACAAATTCGCCCAAGAACAACTTTTTCGTCGCACCAGAAATGCACTCGCTGGCTGATTCACTCACTAACTTTGGCAAAGCTGTGAGAGGGCTCACTGATATAGCCGCTAGAAACAGTTTCAAAACGTTCGAGATAAAGAAACTTCTAGAAGATTTATCTGGTGATAGCGCTTAAGATATTTATGCTGAGGACGCTGCTTTCTGTTTACCGTTTCGACCTCCCGATAACCTGGGGGCATAGCGCTACGTTAGAGGATTATAATCATCCTTCTATGCAAATTCTCGCTTGATCTCAAGAGTACACACCACAATTATTTCCGTTTCGCAGTCAAATTACTGTCAGATAAGTGCCCGAATAATTACAGTTGTAGCTTCTCAACTATTTAGCACATAGCAATTGATTAGCAGGGGCATCCCTTATTAAGTCATCCTCGAGGTCAAAGGCTTCATGAATACATAATCCGCTATCGATCCGATTCCTTTGCGTGGCGTATTCCACAAAATCAGTTTTACATGAAAGGATACTATCTCCGAATATAATTACATGTACTGTTTAAATGTATTGTAGCTCTAATACATTTACAGGACGGAAATGCGATGAAATTTGAAGGCAATATTGTCAAACTACTAATTTCTATTTGTGTTTTGCCTCATTCTTTGTTTTTCAAACAGAATATATTGTTGAAGAAGAGGCCAACTATAACAGGCGAACCTAATTGCTCAGACACGAACAAAGGAGGGCCAAGTCAATCCCTTATTGTCAACTTTAGATTGTTGAGAACAATAATTCCTAAGGGGGGCAGTTTAGGGAGGGGAAGGAAGAGAGTAATAGATCTGTAAAAAGGGCAATAACCAAAAACGTTTGGCTCAAAACTTCCTTCACGCTGTGGTTAGGGAGGTTAGGTAAAATTAGGGAAGCGTTTTCTGTTGGTGAATGTTGCTTAAAACTTACGTGAAAACATCACTTGTGCTAGGAAGTTCGTACCGCCCGTCGTTCCCTATACAGGTTGCGAACGACCTTCTCCCGGCATCCAAGCAAATCATAGATAAGAAACGCACAGCGGAGAGGCATTGAAACCGGTTGCCCAGGGGAAAAAATGACATGAGACATTCGTAAATGCAAAATATATTTAGATCATTATGTAAAACATACGAATTCTTATATAGTACATACGGGTTTGTCTCTGGATGATTTCATTATTTAAATAAGCACATTGTGGCAACACCCAAGCAATTATAACGCGATCGAATATAAAATAATATCCAAATAATGAAATTAATTTAAAATTAATTTCTTAAATATTAGAAGACTCTTACTAGACAAAAAAGCCAAAGCATATTTACTCTCTGCGGCTGTATTACTAAAAACAATAATGTATCTCTGAAGTCTTTTAAATGAAAAACTCATTCAATGTCTGATTTAGTTGATTGATAATCTGTTACAAATTCGTTAATGATTTCGTAATTTAATTTCTCGATCTGCTTCTCTTGTTTCCATGTTTGCTGAAGTATTCCACTGAAATGTAAATAATGAAGTAAATAACGACATGAATAAGTACACTTCTAGAAAGCATACAATGGCTGTGCAGCAAATTAGTTGCCCATCTTTGAAGCACAACAAAGATATTCGAATGTCTTCCTTCCTACCAACGTGCTCTGTGTCATGCAAGTTACACCTGTTTTGAAGTGATGAGTTGCATTCTACGATGAACCTTGCCCTTGCTAGTAGCGCTGCGTTGTATAGCCATGCCTAGCCGCTCTTACTGTAAGCCCACGACAAGAAGGCTAATCTCTGTTCCATATAACCTTGCCCCGCTGACATGTATCACTCCGCATGCAGCTACATTCCACCTCATTCTAATTGGCTAATGCTTTCGCGCCATAGGACATAGGCGGTGCCTTGCCGTCACATTTGAACCTGCAGTAAATGTCATAATAATTGCCAGGAAGATAGATAAAATCATACAAATTAGAATATGATGGCATGCAAAAATAATGAAGTTTATAATGAAACTGAGCAAGTTGAAACTGAATAAATGAGCAATGAAACTGAAACAAGTTTATAATGAAACACCTTCGGCCTTTTCCACTGGAATTTTTTAAAACCAGCACAAATACCTTGCAAAAATGCTTGTCTTTCAGCCTTAAAAATCGTGTCACGCCAAACTTGTCGTGTGTCCTTCATTCACCCAAGTCTCGACAAGGTAGTATATTTTGCGATTTGTATCCCGGTACAGTCTGATTGTCCTTAAATAACGTCTTCGCACATAGCGATATCGCTCCTGGAGTGGTAAGTTTTCCTGTTGTCTCAATTTCATGTCACGATGTTCCTACGCATCTAACACATCTGTAAGTTCAGGGCACAGCTGTTCAACTTCTCTCACTGACAAAGACGGATTCCTCTCTGTGAATGCATTAAACACATGCAACACAATTCTTTTTTCACCGCTTTGTAAAGGTTTTCCTTTGCGATGCTTCAGCGAAAAACTGGTGGTAGACTCTGCCATTATACATATAATAAGTACACGCGCAATAAACGATCAATAAAATAATTTATCTCTCGCACTCGACACAACACACCTTCGAATGGCGATATATGACTAATCCAGTTCAAAACAAGGTCAATGATAAAAGTCAAATAAATAAATGTCATCACTACCGCTAAATCACGTGCTATCGTGCCATGTGTTTGAGAACAAAGGAACCTTCTCTTTACTTCGTTTAAGAATTAACATGCATTTGAGATAAATCAACTCTGTTGCGTAATATATTTAATTAAAATAGGTACGAAAATATAAATTTTGCAATTCTCTTCCAACATATAAAGATATATCACCATGTTAAATAACAAACTAATTTTTACCGCACAACAGTCTATACTGAAATAGCAGCCAATGATAGGTGATAAGGCCACGTGACCGTTAAGAAATACGGGGCAAGCTTATGTGAAACAAGGATTAGAGGGGTATGAAGGGCAGAAGAGCTTGAACTATTTATCTGCTCCGGTAACGAATCTGTTTACTAGGAAAGGAGTGTATGAGAGTACATATGAGTCACCCATGCTGCCAGATCTAATGTTTGTTGCATTGTTAGGTTTATGTATAGGTGAGGTATGTGACAACACTTGTGTATTTTAAACCAGCCTTCCATCCTTGTCATACCCGGAAGGCGAGCATACACCCCGAGGAGACAGCAAAAGTGATTACGTTGCATATTCCTCTAGCTTGCCTTCTTGTCCTGGGCAATCAGTACACTGCTCAAGGAAATCGGTACGAACTTCCTAGCTCTCTTAATTTTCGTTGATTAAAATTAATTTGAGGATGCTCGGATGGACAAATAAATGTCAATTAAGTAGGTTTACAGCATATTTATCAGTGCAGTTGTAGAGAGAAAGAAGGAAAACATCAAAACTATGACAATAGATTATCCAAAAGAGAATAATCTTGGAATGAATGCAAGTAAGAAAGGAAATGTTTCGTGTATTGGGGTATTCATACGTGGAAGCATAATGAGATTACTAGAGTTAGTACTACATAAATGGAAGTGCACAGATTAGCAGCTGACAACAGCGCGTCAGTGAACGTAATCCGAGCAGTGAATTGCTGCTGATACGTTCGCTTCAGTTAGCCAAAGATTTATTGAATAATTAATAAAGGTAATAGAGCCATTATTATTGTTCCTCCGATATTATACATCTTCCTCAATGTTCACGAGCAGGGTTTGTGGATGCTGTCTGTTATCTTCAATATCAACTCCAGCATTTGGTTCATGTGAAACTGGCTACACGTAGGACATTAGGGTATTTAACGTACTAAGCTTCAATATGAAATTTAAGGAAGTGGACTGTTCTAAAATACTATTTTAATTAGTAATGATATAAGAGTATATACCAGGTGGGTCAGTCGCGCCTTATTCGTTTTCAAGGTAGGCCACAAATCAAACGGCATGTGAGCCAGTCCAATTTTGCGCTTACTAAACTGTATTGCTTTGATTTTCTTAGAAAGAAGAATGCGCCAAATTCAGAGGAATACCGGTTTAAGGGACAAAATGTACTGCTCGCTAAAGTACACATTAAAAACATACGACTCCTTTACTGAGAGCGAATTCCGGTTACAAGGTGATTTTAAAAACTTTTTACTAGAGTATACATGGCAAAGTAATTCAGTAAACGCCTCGGAAAACATGGGCCTATCATATGAGTACACTAACAACGTCAGCTAAAAGGAAAATGGTGGATTCCTGTACTTAGAGCAAGAGTTGACTGCCAAACATTAGGGAAAAATTAGGGACACGCCTCATCCATTATGCACGAGTACAGTCAAAACGGACATATTATTAAACAACGATTTATTTACATTTTTACTTAAACTACGTCTCGTGCAACTTAATTAACATATATAAGAGCTTTTGCCATTTATGTAATAGTACTAAAAGAATTAAAACTGTCTTAGAAGGCTAAATCAAGCACGAGAACTCGCGAGGTGGAAAAGGTAATGGCGCCAGGCATACAAGTCGTACTACTGAACCCAGACCGTGCTTTCAGGGATTATGAAGTTTCCTGTGCCGTAACACCCAATGACTCAGATTCGAGTCTCAGCATTGTTAGACCACTTCGCTCTCACCAAGGCGGCCCGGGTTCGATCCCAGGTGAACGTAAAGTGAGATTTGTGATGGACAACACGGCGCTGGGGTGGGTTTTCTCCGGGACCTCCAGTTTCCCCCGCCATCTCATTCCACCGGTGCTACATCTTCATCTCATGTATCATCAGTGTCACCGCCTGCGGTGCCGTATGTAGTAAAAGCGGGCGTTAAACACTACACATTTCTCAGTATTGTAATTATTTGTTTATGTTCATGAAAACTTCGAAACCGAATTCACAATCACTTAATTATAAAGTTCCTGAGGGCGTGCATTACCCAAGAAGGTCATCAGTTCGAGCACTTGCTCCGCTCGAGTACTCGTGTTCCAGGAATAGAAAAAGGGTCATTCCAGCGCCACAAAACATACCAATTTGAAACATTGTTAATAGCACAATAATTCTATGTCTGCAAAATCGTGTTTAACTTTCACGTTAAGCTTTGATAGTCTAATTTCCTTGTTTTCTGTGTTCAAATGTGTATAAATGATCCTTATTTCAATTGCACCTACCTATAGGTGTGTTTAAACAACTACCTACTTGTAGTTCATCAATAAAGAAACACCAAGCAATACCATAAACTATAAATAAAACAATTAAAAGTAAAAATAGTAAAAATTTTCAGAATAATACTTGTAAATTGTAAGTATTACGTGGTAAAACAATTAGTATACATATACAGGGGATTTGAGCCACCTTCACAGTAGACAGAGGACATAGAAGTTTTGCGCTCATTCTAACTGAGCTATCTGGTAAAGGCACACATTCCGGGTAACATAGTATTCGCTGGTTCCAGTGAACATTTACAGATGTGCGAACGTCAACTGTCTAATTACGAATATACTACAGGCGATGCGATAACATCTATATTAGTACTAATTTCATCGAGGGTTTAATATCTGTGTTAAATATGCGGGTAGAACCTCGTAATGAGGTCGATGTTTTCATGGAGTAGTCGATGTTTTCATGGAGTAGTCGATGTTTTCATGGAGTATAAAATGCGGAATGCCTAAAACTCGAGAATAGAACCTCCGCCATGAGGTGCAAAGCAGCAGCAACCGCCTAGCCACGCTGGAAGACAAGCTCATCGCATCCACCACCGCAGACACATACAAGACCTCCATGCAGAAGTCCTCAACATAGCACCACGCATCACAGCGCTTGACGACACAATTAAGACCACGACCGCCGAAAATCACCGAGCCATCCAGGACCAACTGACTTCAATGTCCACAGGAACCAACAATCTCGTGTACCGCCTGGACGAGCACCTGAAGCTCACTGCATCCTGCGAGAATAAGCTGCATCGCATACAGGAGTACCATCAGTTACTTGACGCATCTACAGGAGTTAAGGACGCTCCACGCAGAACACCAAAGACCTGGTACCAGAATACCCTCCACACCGAGGCCTGACCCTCCACGAAAATTCCAATAAAGAGAATAACACAATATCCTCTCCTATCACTTACCGCAACACCTCCAAGCCACGTTCAGGGCCCCTGGCCATGTTCGTCACGCGGACCTCTTCCGTTATAGACGGCAATATCACAATCGTCTTGAATAACGAGGGTGCGGGACCTATCGGGACCTCCTTAGGCTGAGATAAAGCCACCCAATCTCCCTTATCACTATTTTCCCTCAGACTTCCCTTTGTTATTGTAATAAAACAAACTCGAGAATAAGGGGTAGCTGACTCACCTGGTGAGTCATTTCAACAATTATTGCCTTTATAGCATTATTTAATTTAATTTAAAATGTTACCACCCCTTTAATTTTAAGATAATGTTTCCATTTCATTCCATATGTTTTAGACCTCTGATTTCTAAATTCTATTATACATTGAAAATCCCTGAAAGACAGGAATACTATAAAGTATACAGTTTTTTTTTTCGAAACATTTCGGCCTGTTTTTCAGCTTAATTGAAACATGCTTTTGAACTAAACCTTTTTCTGTGATACATTAAAAAAATTATATCCGAGAAAAAAAAACCGAGGTTGAAAATACCCAATTAAAATACCAATAAACTGTATTAAACAGCTACCTAAATGAGTTAGAAGGATAAATCATATTAAATTTAGTTATGTCACGTTTCAAATGCCCCGAACAAGAATTTCAAGTCACACATCGTGTACATTTAACTATTTTTATCTTTATCGAGCATACCTACCCTTAAAACAGCAATGATTACGAAGAGGTCATGCTGGTTCATAGTATACGATTTCACATATTCTACCCTAACCTAATTTTCAAGTATTTCCATTCCTTATATTATAGATGAAATTATAATAAGAATTCGCAATTGATGGTGCTATCAATATAAATAAAAGACAACTAAAGAGTTGTATCCGCACAAAGGTCGATGTATTTTTATTGACAATATAAACTGGAGACCAAATAAAATGACTCTCACAATTTACATCAACTACTGAACAATTTAAACGCCTTTACCATACGACCACACACTGGGCACATTGTCAGCGCTCATCGGTGTCGATAATAATCCGATTTTGCCAGCACTTCACACGAGTTAACAGCCCCGTAAACGAGTTTCCTTTTTAAGGATGGACTTGCAACCCGACAGTTCCTGCTTTGGTAGGGCTGATCTACTAGCTGGAGTTCCCTGAATTAGTGAATCAATACGAATCTAATTTTGATTTTGTAGTACCAGGCTTTAAATAGTACCTGCAGTTTCGTTGTTTTAGGCACCTAAAATAGCACCTAAGTTATCAACATAGGCACTTAAGATACATTTTAGACAGGTAAAATACAATTTAAATAAGTTAAATATTGAATTTCATGTATCTAACAAGCATTTCTACCTTCTAAACTAACAATAAGTCTAAAAATTCAATTAAAGTATTAAATATTACACAATAGTAAATAAATGCAGAAAGTCTGTTAAATTATTATGGTTGTAAACGTGGTTTTAAATTATAAATTTTCGGGTGCACGTAATACGTCCTGCGCAATGGTATTGGCTATAGCGTGTGCTTTGGTTCCCTGCTTCCGGAATAGGCCAGGGACTTTTTGCTTTTTGTTTTGTAATTTACGTCCTCCAACGTTAAGTCATATCGGACGTTGAATGAATTGGGTGAAATGATGCTCAGATGAGTCCGGGGTCCACGGAGCATAGAGCTACCCGACATTCGTATTTCAGGATAAGGGAAAACCCCGGAAAAACCTTATCCAGGTAACCCACCCCAACCCAGATTCGAGCTCGGGACCTCTTGAACGTGAGGCAGACACGCTACCATCTACGCTACCGAGGCGGGCTGCGCCAGGGATCGATTCCATCCTTGGTGGTGCGGATTTTAAGTCCCGGGTATAAGACCGGTGCCCACTCAGCATCATGAGGCAATTGAGCAGCTACGCTAGGTAGCGAACCTTGGTGTAGAAAACTCACTAAAACAACTGGGGGTACAGAGATGCTGACTACATCTCCTCCCCGTACCGGTTGGATAATCGTCCATCTCTTCCTTGTGTATGTGGGCGTCGGGTTGGCAGGCTCAGGCCCACTTTGGGCTATTACGCCATGGGTTACGTTAACAAGTATTGCGCGCTTATAAAGTTGAAAAAGACAAGGCACACTTAATAGATCGCAGTGGAGATACACCACACAATATACCACTGTGGCCTAAACGCTCTAACACTGTTTGAAATATATTTTAAAAACAAGAGAGAAAACTTGAAGAAGTCTTGTGAACGTGTGAATACTAAACTAATGAGTTACTGACATTCATAAAGGGTCGAGAGATGTAAGTCACGAAACGACAGGTAATGCGTCTGACTCTTCTTGCTCTCTGGACGATATTTTTGCCGTTCTGCGGTCATCAAAGAATGGCAAACAAACCTAGAGGGACCAAGAATTCTGTTTCTCTTTCCTGCAAATTAAGTGACTTATTTCTAACAGTATTTGAATAAACATAACCTAATGATATCAATATATTTCATGTCGCAAGAGAAAACTTAACGAAATAAAAATTTGATGTGCTGAATTTGCATGACCGTATGCGCTCATACCGGAGGAAGACAGCTTCGAGAGTTGTGACGTATTTCAGCTGGGAGCATGGCCTGCAGTGCGTGTGACGTCAGGCAAGAGCCGTGTAGTACCAAGTTGCCTATATAAATGTCGCTGTGAGTACAGAATCTAGGGGTTCATCGCACTCGATGACACAATGTAGCTGCCATGTACCTAATGAAACTGTTAAATTTACAATGTGAAGATTTATTGAAGGACAAATATACACACAAGAAAGACTTGGCTGATTTTTACAAGAATGTCCCCCAAACCAGATTTCCGAGGTTATATTCTCTTGCCGCACGGACATTGTGTATGTTTGGTTCGACATATGTGTTATGAAATTAGGTCCGGCTGATTTCTTCGAAGGTTTTGAGTAAGTAAATTTCCCCATTACGGGTTACCAGCCCGTAGATGGGTAAGTCATGTGAAGGGTTTGCCTTCTCACGGCTCATGACTTCCGGTAATTTTTAATCAAGGTTGTCTTCCTTTAGCCCATGGTAACCCAATACCTAACTACAGGGCAGTAGCGCCGAAGATGTCTTCTCCGCCTCTTCAGTCATTGAGATTCTAGATCATCTTCTGCCGTTAGAGCCGTTTGACATCTTCTAAGAGGTTTCCGACCGCCCAATCTGGGTACAGTCGTCAGATCCCTCGTTACGGACTATATATGCAAATTTCAAAGAGTGTGTGGAACAATAAATAGAACATTTAGAAACAAAATACGTAAAGAAACAAAATTAAAGTTCTACAAAGTTCTGGCTGTACCTATACTGACATACGCAAGTGAGACTTGGACGTTAACTAAAAAGCAACAGAGTAAAATACAGGCTTCAGAAATGAAATTCTTGAGAAGTGTGAAAGGATGCACGAAGATGGACTTAATAAGAAATGAAAATATAAGAGAAGAGCTGGACATTTTTAGTATGAATGATAGGTTAAAAGATCTCAAACAAAAATGGAAGGAACATGTTGAAAGAATGCCAGATAATAGACTTACAAAACAAATATTACAGTATCATCCTAAAGGTAGGAGATCGGTGGGCAGACCCAGGAAACGATGGCTGGAGGACTTCGAAGGCGAAACAGGCACTTGATTGTCTATGCCATGAAGTGAAGAAGAAGAAGAAATTAACCAAGTCCAAACCCCGAAGTACCTTGTAGGATCATAATCTAACATGCAGCTTTCGATTACAGATTTCCTAGACATTACGTCCTGACATTGATAAACTATTTGAAAAACGAAACAGGAAGTGTCGGCAAATGTCCACCTGATTTTGTTCTGAATGGGTCTCCTCTAATGTGCAGAGAAAATTACTTGATGTTTTATTTTATTTACTTTATAACATGCCTGACCTTCACATAAACTCGAGTTTGAAGTAGTATATATTTTCTCATTGCACAAGCTAAAATGTAATTGTTTATAAACTGTGACCATTTGTATAATTAAAGCAGTCGGCATTAATATTACAACACCCAAGATGAAAGTTGTATATATTATTAACACCCAATACGTTTCCTGTCTTTCTTACCCGCACACATCAAAACTATTCCTTCCCCTTCGACATCAGTAATCAGAGCGGTGACGTCACACGCTAACCTGCCTTTAGTTCGGGAGCATATTTTGCGATGAGAGCTGGCGGAGCTGACGTCACACCGCCACTATCCGTCTTCCCCTGCATTATACAATAGATTCTTAAGAAAACCTGTTCTTCCCTCTACTACATGTTAATCGAGATAAATTTATGTATAAATGCTTTTATTACATTATTTCATTGAAGGTACAATGGAAATAGGACGTTAAAACGATAGTCGAAACTTTTAAGAGTGGTCCTAGATGGTGACTCTGAAGTCCCGTTCTCCTGGTACAAGGAGGGAGAGAGAGAGAGAGAGAGAGAGAGAGAGAGAGAGAGAGAGAGAGAGAAAGAGAGAGAGAGAGTAGAAAACTAATAACGAACTTCCAATTTTAGAAAAATTTGTGTTTTTTTCTTAAACACTGAAACCAATACTAGAGAATATCTCGGGAACACTTAACTCCACCCACCCTAAAATATCTATTTACATACATTGTGTAGTTTAAACAACTCCACATATTTTAAAGAATACTTGTCAAGTTGTTAAAAGTGAGTTATGCTTTATATAAATATGAGTAGCTGGCATGTTTAATTTGTAAGATTATTCACTCAGACTGGGCAGGTATTCACCATTTCTTCCAAAAGCGTTTTCCGGTCTTTGCCACAGACCATCTTCAGTGGATGCTGCTCCAACTACTGTGGCGGACGCACCCTTCGCTCTCCAAGAAAATTAAGGCTCCTCCCCTTGACGATCTCCTGATTTTTAATACCAACGTTTGGGACTGGAACATTGGGGCTGGGCACAGATGATTGGTTGTCACCTGTGGTATTAACTGGTTGGAGTTGCTTCATCTCTGGATGTGAAGAAGTTGAACTGTTGAATTGTTGTGGCAAACATACTTCCTCTTCTATCTCAATTTCTGGAACAATATCCTGATTACCAGTTGGCTGTTGAAGTAGATGTACTTTCTCTTCCATTAGCTTCCTGGGTAACCTAGATTGGTTGAAATCTGGGTTAATTTTAACTTGATCTATATTATAGTAATGGGTTGAGCTACGCCGGTGTTGCATTGTTTAACTTGTTTCATAAATTGTAGAACACTATTAATGCTGGTATATCAAAATCCAAAGTGTTTTCTTTTTCACTATTTAGAATATAAATTTTTCCCAAATATCCAGTTCATTAACAGCTTGTACTTGTTTTAATAGTTGTATACTTTGACCAATTTCATGGACCAATCATCTGTGTCCAGCCCCAATGTTACAGTCCCAAATGTTGTAATTGAAAATAAGGAGATCTTCAAGGGGAGGAGCCTTAATTTTCTTAGAGAGTCAAGTTTGCGTCCGCCGACAGTAGTTGAAGCAGCATCCACTGAAGATGGTCTGAAGCAAAGACTGAAAAGCGCTTTTGGAAGAAATGGTAAACACCTGCCCAGTCTGAGTGAGTAATCTTACAAATTAAGCATGCATACTCATATTTATATAACTCTACACTGTTTAATCTATCTCTTACAGTATACAGAGATTATAATCTCTGAAGGTATATTTCTCATAACCCTTGAAGTCGTCTTTGTTCTGAATGAGCTTTTATATTACAGGTATATTATTAAAGAAATATACTTAATTTACCATAAATATATCTTAAACATATGTTATTTTAATCAAAACCATTGGTATTTTCCTAAGAACATCTTCAAAATTTTAGCGTCGTATTCTCGGAGAAATATTAAGTAAGTTTAATACCAGGTTTGTATTTAAGCAAGCGTTTTAGTTTTACTGTTCATAGACACACATGTACGCGCATCAGCGGACTTTTTTCTAAAAATATTCTTTTCTTTTTCATTCAGGGAGTTTCAAAAACTATAGTTCCGTGAAAATCGATATCTGGTTTCCTGATTTAATGCAATGTAGAGAATGAAATGTGTTCAATGCAGAGAAAGTTAAAACAAGTAGGAGTATTTAAACTAGAACTCGAGGTCCAGACATTCCATTCCCGATTAAGAAATTTCACTTGAGCGCCCTGTAGGTAACCATGGATGTATTCACTCTGGAACTAATCTTGAGGAAATGCCCACATCAACATTTGCGTTAAGGTTTAGGAACAAACCGACTACGTAGCCATTCTGTTTTATGACGCCGTTATCATTCCAGCGCTACGAACTTTGTTATCGCCAGGCGCCCGTCCCACTTTGTTTTACTACGTTGCCACACGTAGTTCGCTCCTCATAATATGTACCTACATAAGGGCCGCTAACTTATTAATTTCAAGGGCAATTTTTCTCTCTCCCATAAACTTCCCGCCTCCAACAAAGTGAGAATTTCGATAGCAGATACCAACTACTATATAAGAGCTCCTGGTTTTAGGCCAGAACTCAATTTTTGCATCGTTATTGAAAATACTAACAGCCTAAGACAATTATTATCACCAACTTCTACATAAATCAGAGAAAATATGTAGATATTTCACCAGAAATACATGTTTTGAGACCTCCTAAATATAAAAGTTATATTTTTTGCGCGTGTGAACAGCATAACTTACGAATTAAATGCCGCATAAACAAGAAATATATGACAATAAATTCAAACAAAAACAAATAAACATTCCTTCTACTTAAACCACCGTTTACATGCAACATTTTTAGAAATTTTCAACTCTCTCAAAATGGGTCAAATAATTTTGATTACAATAGCACATATTTAAGATACTTAAATAACATTTTGGATTTTCTAGGCATAGCATTCGAATTTCTTTATATTCGAAAGGAAGGGTTTTCTTTGTGATTTACGTCCTCCAACGTTGTTATATCTGTCGATGAGTGGAACGGATGAAATGATGCTCAAATGAGTCCGGAGTCCCTGGAGCTTAGAGGTACCTGACATTCGTCTTTCAGGATAAGCGAAAAACCCGGGTAAAACCTTATCCAGGTAACTCACTCTGACCGAGATATTCGAACTCGGGACCTCTTGAACGTGAGGCAGACACGCTACCATCCGCGCTATCGAGGCGGGCATTCGAAAGGAAAGGTATATAATTTTTATAACAGCAAACTATCATATTAGATATAACTTACTATATAAAATGTGCATCTCTTTGAAACTCACAGCATCAGCCTAGTAGACACAACCGTTGTTACTCCTTTAAAATTTTCGGCACTCAAAAAAGTGCTGTGGCTACTCAAGTCATGGAAAAACTATAGAATTATAAAATTAGGATATGGTAACATCTGATTATCGATTTTTTTAATCTACCTGGTACCTACAGCAAAACGTGTAATCAATAGGGCCTGAAAGTTAAGCCAAAAAACGATTCAGCAGGTTAGCAGTGACGGGGATCTGCGTCTGGTAAACAAAGGATGGGATTAGACTGCCATACAGTCGCGCACGTACTCATACAACCAAGGTCACGGGCAACAGTAATCTATCAAACATAGTCACACGACGGACACAGTTCCATAGAATATATTACACACTTATTCATAAGTTATACAAAACAAACTTATCTTTTCGAGAATTATGAATATAAACAAAAGAATCATTAATATTTAACATGTGCACAGTAAATGAAAAGTTACTTCGTTGTGACAATACTGCATTATGTCTGTGCATATGCCTTGTTGCACTGAACAACAATACATTTTAAAGGTTTCAAACAAAAACATTTTCTATTCTCCTGCAGACATGCTCTGTATTGGGAAAAGCTTCTTTGTACATCGGAAACTCTTTCCTTGTTGTACATTACAATTTTCTCTAGAACCTTGTAGTTCATACCGAATTTTACACAGAGTGGAAATCTGGAGAGCGCGTTTTAGTTTCTGCTGCACATGTAGAAGTATATACCTCGTGCACAACTAACCTCACGAATTTTTCGCCAAACTTCCGGGTCCTAGTAATCAAACTATCTCCAAAAGTTTATTTCCATGAATATGAAGAAGAAAGCAAAATATGCTTTCGTAGGAATACTAATTTTATTTTTCGGTTAGTTTCAGTGAAACCTAAAGAAAAGGATAAACGAAAGGATCATGAAAGGATAAACGTCCCTGAAAAGTTATGAAAGAAGTGGCTTAAAAGCTAAAAACTACTAGGGAAGTCAATGTTGCAATACAGTAATAACGTCATAGCGGAATTAAAAAAAAAACGTACATTACAATCTGGGACGGTCCTAACTTTACTCGTCAAATATTATTTTCCATCCATTTTCCAGGTTTCTTGGTATGCTCGGAGATTAGTTTATGACTGTGCCTGTTCGAATGTGTGCGTGTGTGCTTTCTTTTTTCTTCCCTTACATCACCGATACCTTGTTGGGGAACACAGATTCCACTAGCCCTGGAAGTCGGGGCAAGGGAAGCCAAAGCACTGAGCCTGATAGATGAACCAGCGTTGAGGGGCCAGCCCAACGCCTGGGATGAGAGTCAGAGAAGTTGAGGAGGGCGAAATGAATTATAGGAAATAATTGGTGCCCGACTCGGTAGCGTAGATGGTAGCATATCTGCCTCACGTTGAAGAGGTCCCGAGTTCGAATCTCGGTCAGGGTGAGTTACATGCATAAGGTTTTTTCCGGGGTTTCCCTTATCCTTCAAGACGAATGTGGGGTAACGCTAAGCTCCATGGACCCTGGAGTCATTTGAGCATCATTTCACCCAATTCATTCACCGTCCTATATGACTTAACGTTGGAGGACGTAAATTAAAAAAAAATGGTGGTTTGATGGTGGGGAAAACCGGCGGAAACCCAACCCAGCGTCGTGTTGTCCACACAAATCTCACTTTGCGGTCTCTCTTCCGACTTCTGAAAGGATTTGACTGCCTCAAATATGTGATGAGGTTTTAGGATGAGTTCCCTGCTAGAGGGAAGAATAGAAGCATTAAAATATATTGGTAATATATGATATTCTAAGGAAAATGCACAATAATGTGAATATAAGTTTAGAATATATTTATAAGTTAAACTTTTAGTTATCTGGGTTCCAACATTTAATTTAGTCTGATAACAACAGTTTTATTACTATTTTCTTACAGGTGAGTAAATTACTAAGAAAACATTTAAACAACAAACTCAAATCCTTAATCTGAACAAATCTTTGGTAGTATATCAACAATCTGCACCATCCACAAAATGGTAACAAAAGAAGACAATGTACTAATGAGCGAAAAATCTGTCTTGCTGTATAGATCCGAACTGTAAAGCGCCACGAGCAAAGTCTTCCAGTATGGCTTGTAAATGTTAGCTGCACTTCCATGTGTTTAATAATCCCCTCCGGCCCACCAGTCTCTGTAGTTTTGTCCCACTTTTCTTTCAGAGATGTTTCAGAGAATGTACACTACAGATACGCTGCTTCTGTGCATTAATCCTAACGTCTCAGTAGCATTATTTTCGGTTTAATTTTCTAAATCGCAGACTTACGTAAAACCTTATTGGAAGCAATATGGTAATCTGGCCAATCTATGGATTTATTTTCATTAATTTATATTTTTCTAAGTTGAAGCTGATGTTGCATACATGGCCATCTGTAATTCAACTTAAGTTAATAACCAAGCATATAGATGATGCAACAAATGCTTAGGTTTATTGAAATCCCAAACTGTGACGTAGGACCAATCAGAATTAAGTATTACGGCGGCTTAGCAACAAAAACAGAAAAAAGAACCAATGATTTTATTATTAAAGTTTTTCTTCTGGCTTTAACTCTTGAAGAGGGTAGACGTGTTTTCGGTAAAAGACTTCTTGTAACTACGAGAAGTTATTGGAGTTCATAATCTATGAACGTTTAGTAAACGTTTAAAATATACATCGAATACGCGACGCTACGATAAATAATTTAAGTAAAAAACCGTTGCATCATTTATAAATAAAAAGAGAAAATTAAAATATAGTAAAGGGCTATATACATCAGTGGAAAAAGTCGCATGTAAAGAAGAAAATGATGTCGAGAAATGTAATTCCAAGTAAATTGAAACGGTGTAAATTATTTTATTCCACAGTTGCCCAAAAGTGAAATCCCTTTTGTATCGATACCACGCCTGAGAAGTTTCACATCTCATCGCTCGCCGCAGCTGCCGGAGAGAGGATTTATAGAAATCTTCGAGAACTTCATCTTCACGGCTTTTATACGAAAGGTTCATCGCTTCTACATCAAGGTAAGGTTTGACTTCTAGAATCATTGCCACACCGAGAGAGCGCGAAATTTTTGCGCATGTGGGTCGTAGACCTCACAAAGGGGCGAATCCAACTTCAGATATGTCACCGCATTATGTGATATAAATCCAACCCACAAGGAGGGGAACCGCTCCAAAGTCCAAGCAAGATTTCAATTAATTTGCTTCCAAAGAGTGCGAGATGTCATTCGAGCCTTGTATCCATGTTTTGTGTGTTCAGTCTATTTGGATCAACGCCTTAGTGCATTTCTATCCTTGAGCCTGAAATCGCATACAAAAAGAGGTTCAAACAATGTGGACTTCAGGAACTCGCCACAACCTGCGGCTAACCACATGCGCACTCAAATTATGAACCGAGATTGATCTGCACTAAAGCGTGAAGCTCGCATTCGGGAGATCACCGGTTCGATTACTGGTGACCACCTACTCCCCCTATGGGTGTGCCAGAGAAATAATACTCCTGATCCGTTTTGTTTAGTGAAACAATGAAAGAATGCTATTTGTTTATAAGTAAGGATTTAAGTGCGCCTGCGCCTATGCCTGTTACCTCTCCCAGTAGAGAGACCGCGAATACGTTACCATATGTCTCAATGTTGTTGTAATTTACGTCCTGCAATGTTGTCATATCGGACAATGAATGGAATGGGGTGAAATGATGCTCAAATGAGCCCAGGGTCCATAGAACTTAGAGTTACTCATCATTTGTCTTTTGGGATAAGGGAAAACCCCGGGAAAAACCTTATCCAGGTAACTCACCAGGTAAATTCGAACTCGAGACCTCTTGAACGTGAGGTAGACACGCTACCACCACGCTGCCTAGGCGGGCCCATGTGTTTCAATGACCCTATACTACGCTAATAGTGATAAATATCAATTACTTTAAATTGATAAAAATGTAAGAGAAGTTAATACAGAAAATCTAAAACTTCATATTGTAGAACAACATGGCGTTTTTTATTTCACTTCCTCCAACATATGTTGTTGTTGTTTTCAAATGCTAGTTTTTGGCAATGAAGACATTAGCTCCCTTACTCTCCAATATTTCTGTGTAGTGGGTCCGGCAGGTTAAAAGATGTTCTTCAGTTATTTCCTCTTCTTTGTTGCGCAGAGGACAATTTGGACTTGTATAAATTACTATTCTGTGTAACTGTTTGGCCAAATAATCATGTTCCGTAAGTAATCTAAAATTTGTTACTGCAGCTTTACGTGGGATTTCTGGAATAATTTCTGGAATTTTAATTAAAATCTTTCATTTTTTTATCTTTGGCTTTGTTAGATATTGATTGGTTTTGTTTGTTTTATATATGCTTTTGATTAATCTTTTTATTGATGTAAAGGGTAAGTTTTTACTTTTGTTCTGAATTAAATTTGCACCTTTTTTGGCAAGAAAATCAGCTGATTCATTTCCAGCAATTCCACAATGTGCAGGTACCCATTAACCAAAGGCAGGTGTGGCCCTCCAGACATACTGGGGGTTAAAGTGAGTTGATGATGCAACCACCATTAGAAGCAAAAAATTGGTGTCCACTTAAAAAACGCTTACATTTATGCTACTTAAAACATGATAAGTCCTCCAACATATGTCATACAGGACTACGAATGAAATGGGTGAAGTGATACTGAAATGAGTCCGGGATCCATAGAGCTTAGTTATCCAACGTCGTTCGTTCAAGATAAGGATAAAAACCCGAAAGAGTTATCAAGTTACCTGACCAGATTCGAACTCACGACCTCTTGAATTGAGGCTGACACGCTACCCCAATCCGACAAAAGCAAAACAGAGTTCATTGCTAGCTCGCTTCCGTGATATAGAGGTCGACTCATATCTAACTTATCCAATCGGATACATCAGAATATTAGGTTAATTGATGGAAATTAATCGTTCTTCCACTATAGCCGTGTATAGGCTACGTTTTTGGGTAGATAGAGTCAGACTGAAACATTTAATGCCATAGCAGGAATTTGAACCACGGATCTCTCGATCTCCGTCCGGTTGCATTGGGCCACCAAGGCCAACATGCCGGCATGACACATTCTCCAACTGACTTGTATATTGCCCGGTAGCTCAATGGTTAAGAGCAACCGGACGGTGACCGGGAGATCCGTGGTTCAAATCCCAGCAATGACATTGATTTTTTCAGTCTGATTCTATCTATATGTCAAAATATGTTTCCCAGTGGAATAAATCACCTAATTGGCGCTAGTTTCGCTTTACTGCTGTGAGCACCTTATTGGCGATGTCAGTTTAATCACAAATTGGACATAAAAGTGCAACCTAAATAACCGCCGGTTAAATTTCGTCTTAGAATTTGAAGTGTGGTTTAACAGAGAAAATCCTGCATCGTAATGTTGAGGGGAAATAATGAATAGCCACATCGCCCTATTCTGGACTACGACAACGCAAAACAAAGACTATTACTGGTCGATAACAGAACTAAAGCCACCAATTACACGCACAATTAGCTTTGAACATTCCTGCCACCTCGGTTCATGCACTGATGCGGTGGGAAAGGCAAGCTGCTTCTAACAACAATAAAGGCAAAATGCACCTGTCACAGCCATGGATAGAAAGTCCTATTTAGGCATTTCAACCTCGATAGTTCCACAGATTGAAGGGCACACGTGCAAATCAAACTATTCACGTGAGAAAAGGGGCTCAGAAAATTCTCACAGGATGGTACAAATGCAACGAGATTCCCCTAAAGTGAATGTTTTTTGTGCGAAAAGTTTATGGGCCTTTCTTTTTTGGTGAACCTACTGTAACTGGCACTTCGTGCCTTGATATACTAGAGCAATGGCTCTTCCCTCAGTTGGAAGAAAATGAGCAAGAGAACTTCATTTTCCAGCAATATGGTGCGCCACCTCACTGGCATAACGAAGTAAGCGATTGGTTGAACGTCACTGTACCCGAGCGCTGGATAGGCCGTAAGGGCCCCAATGACAGGGCTTGCTATGCATGGCCTCCACGTTCTCCTGACCTAACGCCATGCGATTTTTACTTTGGGGCTTCATCAAAGATCGTGTATACGTGCCTCCGCTACCAGCTGACCTCCCTGAATTAAGAAACCGGATTGAAGCAGCTGTTGCTACAGTTACTGAATACACGTAATATCAACGTTTGGGAAGAACTCGGCTATAGACTTGAAGTGTGCCGTGTGACAAAGTGTAGTCACATTGAACATTTATAAGGTTCTTGAGTTGCTTTTTCATCTGACATATCATTTATAACTGTAAGTTGAATGCAATAAATATTATAGATATTTAAAACCCCGATATTCATTTATATACACCCTGTACATTAAAGTTTACTTGAATTAAATAAAGGTTCGTCAACAATGTTAATGCTGGTGATCTCGCTACTTGAATCACAAACTGAACAGTTAGTAGTAATTACTTTTATTTTTATATAAGTACTCTTTCTATTATCCATCTTCTCGAAATAATGTTCTTCAATACCTAAGCTTAGGTACATTGGAGAATCTCGGAAGTTTACTTCTTTGTTCTCAAATGATGTACTTACAACATTTTCATCTCAATATACTTAATTTCTCTTACTACGAGGCGTATCCGTAAAATAACGTCACCAATTTTATTTAATATAGAGAATATGTTTATTGTCAATGATTGGAATTGATGGAAAGGCAGAACCTACAGCTATATTTAACGTAATCACCAATGCGATCGATACACTTTTGCATGCACTGTGGCAGTTTTTGTATACCCTTGTCATAGCACTCTCCCGCCAAGTTGCGCAGGCAGCACTCAACCTCGTTTTTCAAATCATCGTCGGTCTGGAAATATCTTCCACACAGGTGTGAGTTCAACTCAGGATAACAGATGATAATCACTAGGTGCTAAGTCTGGACTGTAGAGAGGATTAGTGAGGTTGTCACATCCGTTTACGGTCTTTGTTGTGCATTATGGGGACCTTCTCGCACACACCTTGCGATAATGCAAATGTTCGGTCAAAATCTTGTCAATCGTAGTCTTACTGACTTCAGGGATAAGTTCGCACAGTTCGTCAACTGTCACACGCCGATCTTTAAGCATTTCTTGCTCCACTTTTGCAATTGTTTTGGCTGAAACCGAAGGCCGACCAGAACGCTGTTCGTCATGGACGTCTGTACGTCCGTCTTTGAACTCTCTGATCCACTTTCGCACGTTTTTGAAGTCCATACGCAATAGTCCATAGAGTTTCCATGGTTGACGATGAATTTCAGTGGGGGTGGTGCCTTTGACACTCAACAAACGGATCACTGCACGCAACTCGCACTTGGCGGTGGAAGTGATAGGAAGCCCCATCGCAAACGGCTGTCCAGTGAAGACTAATGGTTGAAACGGGTTCGCTGTGGTGAGGATTTGAAGGGGTGAAACTAAGCTACACGCCAGTGTTGCCGGATCACGTGTGTAATAGTGTTCCTCACAGATCCAGCGCCTTGGAGACCTTATTACGGACACGCCTCGTACTTTCTCTAATGACTACATGTAGTTATAGTCCTGCGCCGTGGCGTAGCGGGCTAAGGCAGCATGCCTTGGTCCCTGGCCACGGAAAGCGGCGCGGGTTCGATCCCACCCATGGGGTGTCGATTTTAGGTCCCGGGTATAGGACCGGTGCCCACTCAGCATCGCTTACGCTAGGTAAGCGGCCATGGTCAAGGAAACCAACATTCCGGCTGGGGGATGCCGAGATGCTGACCACATCTCCTCCCCGTATTGGTTGGACGCCATCTCTGCCGTGTGTAAGTGGACGTGAGACCAGCAGTCGGGTTGGTCGGACTTGGCCCTCTAAGGGCTGTCGCGCCAGTGGTTAACTTTAACTTTAACATGTAATTATCAAAGTATGTATTATATTCTACCTAAACATTCAAAACTGTAATTTCACAGGGCGTTTTTAAAAGTTGCATACATGCGCGCACTTGATATATACATTTTACATGAGAATAACTCATACCATACATTTTTAAATGCATTTTTTTCCTACTTTAAGTATGAATTCAACCGTTTCGTGTTCAGTGTCAGTAAAAGCAGCTAAACTCTACACGTGTAGTAAACTGAGCCCGTCTGCTTTGGATTATGGGCTTTGGCCCTTACCAAATTGCACTCGAAGAGTAATTCACAAGTGGAATGTATTCACGCGCCTGTGTCCATTTTGTTTCTGTAACAGCTTTTCTTTTCTGCCGCTGTGTATGCCATTATCCTACGAAAGAGAAAAATGACCCGTCACACGCTATGTATGAAAGAAAATAAATTCTATCGTTTGCCTCATTTATTTTCTTTTCTTCTTTAGTTTCTTTGTTATACAGACACAAGATTTATCAGGGACGACGAAAGTATGAAATCAATTTAAGCACCGAAATAAAAATTATTTAAAACTTAACGAACATTAATTGCATATTTACATACGTGCAGATGTAACATTCAGTTGTTTATAAGTTATAGTAACAAATTAAGAAATACTATAACAAATATTCACGTAGCAATTACTTTTACGATAAACTTAGGCCTAATCTCTTAGACAAACCTATGAATTTCGTCCACACTTGCACCGAGATCAAAGTTGACCTTTGAAATTCAAACTAACAGCGATTATTTCGAAAACTGTTAGTGCCAAAATAAATCTTATGAACACACAGTCATGAGCCTTACATTTATCAATTCTAACGTTTTGTCCATTTTTTACATTATTCTAGTTACTTAAAATTATACCAAAGACAATTTCTACAATGAAGATATTACAGAAAATTTACTTAAAATTCAGAATTAACCTTGCACTATTCCTGCAAGGGTCTCAAAATATACGATTTAGAATGGATTAGATTTTATTTTATTCAAAATTTTACAATTTACAACTTTTGGCTACATTTATTTGTCTTTACCTTGCTGCTACCTTGGCTTATATGACACCCTGGTCTTCTGCTCTGCCAGGTAGATCTTAACCTCCATGCCTCCTTGTTACTTAATTAGTCCCATTCTTCCCCCTCATCTTCCTTTCTTATATTCTTTACATTTCTGGCCCATTTTTCTGTTAATTTCTGCAAGAACTCACTAATACTTCTTACCTTCTTTTCCTCCCTGCCCGTTAACATTTTTATAGCTACTATCCTCTTCTCTACTTTATCCAATTTTTCCTCCCAAACCTTTTTTCTCCCCATTGCAACCTCCTTGCATTCTGTTACATAGTGTTCTATGCTTTCTTTTCCTCCACACAATTCACAAATTCCCTTTTCCCTACCTCTTATCCCTCTTAGAAATATTGTTCCTGTTCTCATCCAAGCTAACCCTTCTCTCTCTTGCCTATTGCAGTAATCTACATATGCTTCTCGTCCCCAATTTCATTTTATTTGCTTGTAAAATTGTAATGATTTCATATTTTTTTAGACTTCCCCATATTTCCTGTCTTTCTATATCTTCTATTCTGCCTTTTACCAATTTACTCACATCGCTGGTATTCCGTTCCTCTAATCTCCATATATCTCCCATTTCTATTTTTTCCATAATTCCTCCTATCTCTGCCCACCAACTATTTTGGAGTTCACTAATATTTTTTGCTGCCTCATGCATAATTTCATAATTTACCCTTCGTTGGCCAAACACCTATAACAAAATTGTATTATTCTTTCCATTATTATTCCATTTCTTCTTATCTTTCCTAATTCTACTAAAGCTATTTCTCTAGAAAATTCGTTAGTCATTTTTGAGAAATATATAAAAAAATGTGAATGGCCTATCTGTGAAAAGGAAAGCTTGGCTTTCAAAAGGCTATGTAAAATATCCAAGTTTCTTTTTGAGTTATACAGTTCTCTCTCTCTCTCTCTCTCGCTCTCTCCTCTCTCACACACATACACACAAGAAACAAACACACAAAGACCTTTTCTATTTTTAAAAATAAATTATATTTCCAGTAAAACTTCAATATAATTTTGTCAAGAATAAACAATTACTTCTATCCACATAGGAAAACAGCAGAGAAAGTAAATTCAGCACCCTTTACAGACAATGTTCTCTCGCGTTATGCGTATCGAAGGTACATGCGATCCAGAAAGGTCAAGGACGGGTTAGAAAGCGAAACGACAGTGACAAGGGGCGGTTGTCTCGCTTCTTGCAGCTGATAGCAACAGCTATTGGAATTTTAATTGGCAAATGAACGCAATGCTCACGGCACAGTCGGGGTATATGGGATTTGTTCTGTGGCAACGATAGTCACGTAATCAGTAAGCTTAGTGATGCATTGTGGAGGACAAATGCATTGTGTAGTCCGAATTAACCTACTTCCTGAAACGGAAACCCATTAATGTAATCTTGGGATGACATGACGAATTTAGAGTGCACAAAGTGTTCAATACGATACATTCTATTTAAAAAGACATTCCGTTTTATAAGAGCCAGATGAATATTAAAGAGATAACTTTCTAGGTTATACTTACATTTCTGGAGGAGGGAGAAGAAAAAAGAAAATCCTAAAGAAACAAATGACTTTGTAGTTGAGAAAAGTGTAAGTACTGGAAAATTCAAAACAATAACAAATATCTCACAACAGTTAACTTCTAAAAACGTATGACATAGGCTCTCTTTTATTGAGACGTACATTTTTTGAATAGCAATATTGAATTGATCGCTTACGATTTAGCCATTACGCAAAATTCATCAGAATGAAAACTTCATAGATTACGCCCAACATTTTATATATAGTCGTTGCGTATGTATAACTTAACTAGTCCGAATTTCGTTTTCGCAGCTTCGAAGTTCTGTTAGATATAATTTTATGCAGCATTAAATATTACATAATTTTGTGATTAGACAGCGCAGGAACTACTGGTGAGCCAAAAGTTGCTATTGGGACGCACCGGCTGCGGAAACAAAGACATTACTCCTTGCTCTTTATCAGTGACCCTAGCCTACCTTTCAGGTAATGAGGCAAAGCGCAGTTACTTGTGAAAAAGTCGACTAATAACTCGGACAGTTGAAGGTTGCTCTTCAGTGTAAAACTACACTTTCCGTCCTAACAGGGAGGATATTGCGCGTACTTAGACAGCAAATCCAAGCAATATGGAGCGCTATACGAACACCGAAATGACGGATATGGTTTTGATGTATGGAAGAGCTGAAGGGAGTTCAACGAACGCACGATTAATTTAGTTCTATTAAAAATATGAATTGTAAGAAGAGTTACATCAATGATGATATTTATTTAACTTCATGGCATTTTGTTATTATCTCAATTGTACAATACTTTCAACCACTTACTGTAAATATCAACAGCTTCCTTTTCAGTTACAAATGTTTTATTTAGTATTATCAAACACGAGAAATAAAATGCTCGTCTCATTGTATAAGCAATTTAGTTTTGGTTAATTTATCTGCAATTCTTTGATGCTGTATTCTGTTCTGATTATCATTTAATGCTTCCATCCTCAACCTCACTAACATTAACTTCCTTTCTAGTAGGTATAATTTGCACATGTTCACCAGCTTATTTGCCATCATGGACTGCTATAACGGAATTTTGGAACACGGAAAACTCTCATAAGCAATAATTAAGCAATAGCTTCTTTATTGCTGTTTCATAAGCCAAAGAAATTCTTTATAATAGCAAGCTACAGCGGAGTATGTCGGTATGTTTACAAACAGCTACAGCACGCGGCACGGGATGTGATCTATACCTGCGAACTGCGACAGTGTGAGGCACGCGTCGTTGTTCCTGTCACTGCCTAATCCACACTCATTCTGGAGAATTTTATACGGCTCTATTGGCGGTAAAAACTATCTAAATGTGTCACATAGAAGCTGAGCAACTACTTCTATATATTCGTTCGGTATCGTTTTGAAACACTCTGTATATATGTCAATCGTTCATCAAAATATCAAACATATGACATTGTAAACAAGATCGCCATGATGTCCACCACAAATCTCATTTTGCGGTCACCTGGGATCGAACCCGCGCCGCCTTGGTGAGAGCAAAGTGGTTTTACCTCTCAATTAGCTTTCATATGGGAAAAAAATTATTTAGTCAAAAACGATTCTATTTTGATTAAAATCTATAGATTTAAAATATTTATGCAGATAATAAATAATTATTATGAGTATTTTGTACAGCTGTTAAGCCATAAAGAATAGAAAACCTTTTTTCTAAAAAAAAAAAAAAAAAAAAAAAAAAAACGGATTAAAACCCACAATTTACTTGAACTATTGCTTATGTGACATTAGCCATTTCAGAGGCTTTGAAGTATTATACAGTTTTCTTTAAAATGTAAAGGACCATTCTTTTGTTTCTTATGATAGCTTAAATAATATAATAGAAAATCTGGCACGTAGACCCATTTTTAAAACAACTGCTTATTACTTCAGCTTTCTTTGAACTGTAAGGGGCCATTCTTTCGTTTCCTGTGATATGCAAAACGAATGTAATTGAAAATCTAACATATAGATCCATGTTCAAAACAATTGGTTATTCAGCTTTCTGTATCCACCTTATACGTAAAAATGTATAATAAAACAACTGAGGTTTATATGAATTAAGTAAACCACAGGTAAAAGCTAAATCACATTGTTATTGTGATTTAATAGAGATTAAATTGTTAACCAGAAATATAAATCCTTCATCGTGTGGAGCATTTCGAAATGTTGGAATCTTAGAATCTAATGAAAGGGCAGAGCCAGACTGAAAAATTCAATGCCAAACGGGAATTTGAACCAGGCATCTGCTGGTCTCCATCCAGCCGCTCTAAACCATTGAGCTACTATGGCCAACATGCCGACATGACATTAAATTCTCCAACTGACTCATGTTTTTACCGGTAAACCACTAGGAGTTATCATAAACACATGAGACAACTACTTTAAAGGCGCCTTACTATGCTCTAAGTACTTTAGGGTGCAGGCTTTACAATTCGGACCACTATTAGGTAGAATTAACTTCCAACAACAATTAATTTCCATTAGAATCTAATGCTTCACTAAATAATTTCTCCCTAATTTTTTATCTTTAGAAATTGTTTGGTGAAGAACTGTGGACCATATTTTGGTATTTTCTCGATGGGTTGCTTAAATATGAAATAAATAAAATGAACTGTTTAGCGAATCGTTTAAAAATACATACAACAATAAGCTATACTGATTTGAGAAGATAAAGTCATATGATTAAACAGATTTTTGTAATAACGTTTGCATATTTATAATAGTGGACTATGTTTTGTACCACACTGAACCAAGTCGAACCCGAATCTGCAACAAGAGAGGCTTAACATTTCCTGTAAGCCACAACGGTGAACTTGAGAAGAGTTGTTAACCTGCCAAAGCATGGGTAAGTATGTGGCTTCAATACCCACTCATCCACCTACGTTATTGGTTACCAGGCACTCTGCACGTTTGTATAAAGGGGGCTTTTATTTACGGTCACGTCCCCTAAAAAGAACCCCTGCCCCCAGTACCGCTTGCACAGCCCGCTCTCGTAACGCGGAGGTGCGTATCCCTGTGCATGATAACGAAATAACGAGGCCATGTAAACATTTACAGTCGGTAGGGCGTGCAGGATTCTGTCGCCTGTTTGTCAGGCAATCCGCAACACACTGGCGCTCTTCACATAGCAGCATAATCCCGGCGTAACCACTTCGGTCACGGCTCTTGTTGCTTCTACAACGAGAGGATGTAATTCTTTCGGAAAGCTGAATTCACCTTTGATCTACGAGTAACATTCAGACATCAGTGGCTAAAGAGAGATACATCGCGGCTCATTAGGGATTTTGTTTTCGTTTTCATTACCAGATTTCTATAGCATGTTTGCTGGTTCACTTTTGGAAGCACTATTTCATTTCCAAAGGGAGCATTAGACAGACAAACGTACACAAACAGCGATGTATTATAAAGTATTTTATAAATAGATTGTTATTACATTCTATATGTGGCACGATTAGCTATTTGATATTTATTTGTACAGTAACAATTACAAATTCAATACAATAAAATTTAACATAGAAATTCAAGCAATTAAAAATGTGTGGCACACAGTTCCACGTTGACACTACAGTTTGAAGCAATAGTGGTTAGCGCAGGGTAAAGCAATGAGGTTCTCTCAGGGTAAGTGTGAGTATGTATGAGAAGAATAGTTTTAATGACACTGGAATGCCCGTTTCAAACTGGTTTAATGACTGCTTCTTTTTATCATAACATCACACTTGAAGTTGCCGACCAAGGGTTACCAATATCACTGTTTAGAGCTACTGTATGTGGGATGCTTATTACTCGATCATACTTAATTCGTTATTCACGTACATATGAACCGACAAATATCTTCCCTCATCGCTTCTGGTCTGCCTTCGACCAAGAGAGAAGAAGAGGACTGCCGTAATCGGCTTCACGCCTCGGACTGTGTCCTCACACTGTACACAGCTGTGCGTGGGTGTGTAACTTTCACTTCTGGAAGCCCTCTTTTCACACAAAGATTCCCTTTGTGACTATCCTGTCCATTGTTAGTCCAGGGCATGTTATTATTAAGGCCCCGAAGAATACCTATTCAAACGAAGTCATGTGCCACCCTTTAAGATCGTTAAGGAAATTGTTTCTTACGTTTCTTTTGTTGAAACAACTATTCAACACGATTGCTAATAGACTCAACTGCACCTGCACGCGTTCCACACAAATATACATTCCTTTGAAATCCATTACGAATTTTTATACTTTGCATCCCTTAATTTCGGTATCAAAATGCTGTATTATACCTCCTGTACAAATACATGAAATTGCTGACCTTAAGATTTACTCGCTGACTCAGGTCCCCTGACTATAAGTCTTTGGTTTTCCTGATCAGCTTGATGCCATTCCTTCTTGACCTTTACTTCTTTTATCCTAATCCACTTTTCTCTTATCCTATTTAAGAAATCTCCTATACATCTATTTTTCTTTTCTTTCATTCCCGTTAGCATGCGAACCCCCAATATCTATTTACTTACACTGTCCCATTTCTTATCCTATATTTTTCTCCTGTAATTTAACTCCTTACATTGGCACGCTTAGTTAATATTCGCACACATGTTGGTAACAGAAATTACGTGTCTCCAATAGTAATACCAATATATCAAATCGCGTAGTTTGTACAGAGGTAGTATGATTTCATTTAATGTATAATTTTCAGCTACGTATATGCAGAAATCTCTAAATTATTAACAAACTCAGTTCTGAACTTATAGTTACTTAGTTTATAACTCGTTACTGTGCAAATAAGACGTTGCATTACAGTCCGTAGCACCTACTCACTTCAGTACAAGGAGAAAAGCATGCAATTGGCTGTCTTATCTACGAGGTACGTCCAGAAAGTAAGTTCTGTTTGGTAATAAAATTAAATTGTGCACAGATGTATAAAAATTATTTATTGCAAAAAATTCTACAACTCTTAAACTACTTTTCCACATAACTGCCGAAATTTTGCAGGCATTTGTCATAGCGAGGCACAAGTTTTTGTATACCTTCTTCATAGAAGTTTGTCGCCTGTGTCTTCAACCAGTTGGAAACATTTTCTTTCAGCTCTTCGTCATTGTTGAAGTGTTGACCGCCAAGGAAAGATTTGAGATGCAAAAACAGATGAAAGTCGCTAGGAGCGAGGTCAGGGCTGTACGGGGGTGATCAAACACGTCCCAGCCAAATCCCTGTAGGATGTTTACGTCTCATTTGCAGCGTGTGGTCGTGCGTTGTCGTGAAGAAACACAACACCCTTTGACAGCCGATCAATTTCAATTGGTTTCACTTTCATTGCATTCAGAAAACGAACCACAGATCTGATTTCACAAGCGGCGTGATTTTCAATCAACACCGACATTGTAAACAAGCAGAACAAAGCGTACGTGGCTGACAGCGACCTCACAATGACGCACGTTTCTTCTCCTTGATACAGAGCTTCTATCACGTATGTGCGGAACTGCGATCGCAGCGCTGCAGTGGAAATAAATTGAAACAGAACTTACTTTCTGGACGCCCCTTGTATTATTTAACACACTAAACAATAAATGAAATTCAGCTAATAATGCCGAATTATATAATGATTATTCCTAGAATTTATAACGCTAGAACTGCATGAAATGTATTCACCTCGCAGGAAAATAATTATCGCTGCACATATTACGGAGAGAATGATGAAAAATTTTGAAATATTCCGATTTGTCACAAACACTTGACTTTCCATACTCACTATCATGTTTATCCTTACTCTCTTGTAGAAATTGTTCTTACTTAAGCTTACAAACTTCAGTTTTAGTTAATTGATGTAAATTAATCATTTTTTCACACTAACCGTACATAGGCTAAGGGTTTTGATAGAGTCAACATGAAAAATTCAATGCCATGGCCGGGATTTGAACCACGGATCTCCTGGTTTCCGTGCAGTCACTCTAAACCATTGATCTATCATGGCCAACTTATTTACCTACATATTATAGTCCTTTCCTATAAGTTTCACCCAGTTAAATGTAAAACTTTGGCGCGTGAGGCATTTTCTATACCGAAAAGTGTTAGAAAAACGTTTCTCAGAAAATTAATTTTAAAGTCATGGTTGTTACTTTTAACGATTGTTAAAGGTCTCTTTAAGTTGTCACGTGATGGCCTAAAACGATGCAAATGATAAAAATAAAAAGTCATGCCATCTATTACTACACACCCTAAGGTACCAAAAACTGTCCAGAAAGAAAATTACATGATTTTAAACATTTTCGGTGAATTTTCAGTGTACCCTTGCCTTAATTTTATTTACCATGAATCTCAAAATTTCGGTATTTTAATAATAGTAAGGAAATCCGTTTTTCAGAAAATAAAAACTTGTATGATTTCTTGCAAGGTTAAGGCCAGCACATATTCCAACAAATGGCATAAAATATATTTGTCACAAAGATACTTTCAGAGACAAAGCTGATTAGTATCTCTAATGAAAATAAAGCTCTAAAACCCTTGATTGTAAGTCTATAACCGTAAACTACATGTTAAATTCGCGGCTTTTGAAAAGCAAGCAATCTTTATACCGAATGACATCTTATGGAATAAAGTCATGTAACTTCTACACGTTAGACTAAAAATGTGCAGGTAAATACTAGGTAGAAGCCTCAATAAATCTTGGAGAGGGAGATTCTAGTTTGCCTGGGGATATTACCCATGGCATTTCAAAGTAATTTGGTTCTACATTCCATTTTTAATATCTTTTGGGTACAGTTTATTCACATAACCGATTTGTACGCTGCTCTGACTGACATAATCAATAACTGAATGTAACGAAAGTTGCTGCAAAGTGAACTTATATTCTGTGCTGCTCTTATTATTGCGTTCTCCCATGAATGTTCCAAGCCTTTGTATTTGTAACACTATTACATCTGCAACAAAATCCTGGCTTCTGGATCTTTTTTCTTTCAGATAAATTTGTCGCCGAGACATTCTTGGAGCTAGTTTCTCCAACTTCCCTTACAACCGAAATAGTAGCGATATTGCTTTTCTTTTAGGCATACAGCACTCTAAGACGATAGAGAAAAAAGTCAGACTCCTTTAAAATTTGAGAGCCCAGATATGCAGATAAATATCTCACAGGAACGTTAATGTGGAGCAAAAAGTAAAATTTCAGCTCGTGCAATGGTAGACATAGAATTATGACACAGATATCTGGGATAAAAGACAAGCAAAACAACAAAAAGTTTCAACTTAAAATCGAACTCATTTGTTTATATGTCGTCATTATTAACTAAATTGTATTCTAACTGCGCCACGAAATACGGTAAAGGGATTATGTGTGGTACGCCTTTCCACTTTGTTATTTGCATATATAAAGAAAGAAAAAACGGAACATTCAAGGACAGCTGCTGACGGTATGAGCCGTAAGTAGTCCCTTTGTTGTACTGCACTGATGTGTTCCAGACCGTTCGGTTTCTGCAGAACTAGAAGATTCGACTTCGATAGTACTTCATTATTTCGGTTCGAGAGATTTTGGTTTCCAGAAATATCTCTTTGGCGATCCGCAGAATATAATAGGAGAGTGCAAAAAGCAGCCTGCAGTACACATTAGTCCAGTTACTAGTTGATGGCTAATGAGTATCGGAGCTGTGAAACAGTGGTGCAGTTATGAAAGAGTAGAGAAAGGCTGAAAAATTCAATGCCATAGCAGGGATTTGAACCGCGGATCTTCTGTCTCCGTCCAGCCGCTCTAAACCACTGAGCTACTATGGCCAACTTGCCAACATGACATTAAATTCTCCAACTGACTCATGTTTTCGCCGTACTTACAGTATAGTAAGTCGCCATTAAGGCAGTTGTCTCATGTGTTTATGAGAGATCCTAGTGGTTCGCCGGGAAAAACATGAGTCAGTTGGAGAATTTAATGTCATGTTGGCACGTTGGCCATAGTTGCTCAATGGCTTAGAGCGGCTGGACGGAGACCAGAAGATCCGTGGTTCAAATCCCGGCTATGGCATTAATTTTTCAGTCTGGTTCTACTCTTTCATAATGCGTTCTACACACGGCTAGTGTAAAAGAACATTAATTTCCATTACTTGTACCTAATAGTGGTCCGAACTGTAAAGCCCGGACCTTAAAGTACTTACAGAATAGTAAGTCGCCATTAAGGTAGTTGTCTCATGTTTTTATGAGAACTCCTAGTGGTTAACCGGGAAAAACACGAGTCAGTTGGAGAATTTATTGTCATATTGGCACGTTGGCCATAGTAGCTCATTGGTTTAGAGCGGCTGGAAGGAGACCAGAAGATTCGTGGTTCAAATCCTGGCTATGGCATTGAATTTTTCAGTCTGGCACTACTCTTTCATAGTGCGTTCTACACACGGCTAGCGTGAAAGAACAATTAATTTCCAGTAGTGCAGTTGTCAGAATCGTGAGCAGATCAGAGCAAGTTGGTGAGTTCAACAGCGACATAAAGGGAACATTAGACTGACATATTCTGTGTACTTCTAAAATGTGAAGTGATTGTAAGTTAGCATTCTAGTGACAAAGTGAAGTTGGTGCAACTTCGTGTTGTCATTTAGTCACAGTATGTTTGTTTTGTTAATGACGCTGTCAATTGCCAGGATCACATCACCACCGTCGGTGTACCAATTTTAGAATTGTTTGCTAGCACCGTCATTTCTCCAATTCTCTGCCGTCATTGCGCGACCTGGCGATATAAATTACATATTTGGCCTGATGAAGTCGTCAACATCATTATCCTGAAAACGCTTGAAAATATAGAATAGTAAGATACTATTTGCCAATCGATGATCATAACACCGCCATCGTAGTTTATAGAGTACTAGGCAGATGGCAATACCTACGAAGAAAAGAAACAATATCCATTCTACCCCAAGTCCCCGTATATAAAACGAGAGGTTTGAGCAGCTTCTTTCTGTATAGAGACGAGCATATGTTGTCACGGGAGAAGATGAATGCTGGATGATTTAAGATGCCATCGCACCGCGTATCCATTCAGGTCAATATCGTTCGGTTCACTGATCTGAAAAGAATCGTTCTCTGTCGACATGAGATGTCAAAACAGAAGTGGAAGAAAAGAGAAAACTGAATGCCCTCTCTCAACCTGCCACATTCATCAATCACCATCCTCAGAAGTATAATCCAGTATACGTCAGGAACAGTTCTATGAAAAATGGCTTGGTAGAGGCTTATCAACTTTTGGCGGTTGGAAAAATGATATGTAGAGAATTGCTTGATTAAACATTAGACAAAATGTAACGTAACTGTTGCTTCGTAACGGTTACATTGTAACCACAAACTAACCTTACTAAGAACTCGACGGAAAGGGGGATATTCTAGAAAGATGTTATGTTTTATTCTTGGAAGACGCTAAACCGAAATATGAAGTTTAGCTTTAAAAAGGCTTTCTCCTTTTGAGTTAAGGTGCCTTAAACATAAGTATATATAAGGCACACACACAATATCCAAAAATTCTTAGAAGCTTTTCTTTTAATTTAGGGGGTTTCAGAATACTACTTTCGGTTAGGTAAATCTCGTATTAGTATTTGAAATGTACTCTCTCTACTCACTACAGGTAACTAGGCGAAAAAGTGATGAAAGATGCTATATTTTCACACTGATGTCTTTCTTTAAGTATTAAATATAATAAATGGACTTCAAAACACTTTTCCTTCGGAATTCCGGCACTTGAACTTTATTGGAATGTTAAAATTTTGGATTGCTGGTCGGAGAATTAATTATTTACTGTTTCATCCTGATAATTTGTTGAAAATCTACATGAACTCCTATTGTATTTACAAACAAAGCTTTGCAGTTACTGCCTTTGACATAAACAATCAGTAGGTTATTCGCCACAGTACGAAAATAATACAAATCTTTCCATGTTCAGGTTTACCGCCTGTAGGCTAAATACAGAATCTGGCCATTAATAATTGCACGTGTTCTCTTAATCTACCATTATTTCATCTCAATGTAGTGCTTGTAGTTGAAATCTTAAAGGACTCTGTAAATGATCTATCTGGGTAGAAGTTGCAGTGAATCACAAAGGTCGTCTGCTCACAGAATGTAGCATGAACTCGTATTAAACCGGTTAAGTTTGAGCAGTTATGTGTCAGGAGTTATACATAGAAGGGTTTCCACATAAGCCACAGCGGACCTTTTGTGCTTCCAAAATAACTCCAGAGAGGAAGAAATGACGGGGAGACCTGAAGGTTCAAGATATCCCAACGACGATATGAGCTAGCAAGGATGGGTCTTTAAACATTCCAGCGTGACATCAACATGCCCTGACTTGACCATTCGCAACTTGGGACTTCAGAAATAAACGTGACATCTCGCGGACCCCTTCAACGTCAGGCTATTTTCTATACAGCAAATTCCCTGTCCTGTTGCAACCACCAAGCGCTGTTGCCCAGTCCTACAAATTTGGAACAGCTAAGGTAAAAGAGCTGAAATAAAATAGAATAAGACCTGAAGAAATATATAAGTGCCTTCCCCAAAGATGCTGCTAATACAATTTCAGTATTTCAACCAGTAAGGGAAACAATTGATGAATTTTGAAAACAATGCAAATACTGTGGATGGTTGGTCCTTCGTCTATTTATAAGTGATGACCAATAGGGAATGATGACCATGGGAAAACAAAAAGTAGTTACGTATATGCATTCTTGCTACTAAGTACTTTACCATGTAACTGAGCGAGAAACAGCGTCAACATGTAGAGGAATTAGTTTTAGAGCACCTCGGGCTCTCGAGAATAACCAGTCATCAACAGTTTCTTGAAAGTTTGGAGAGCTTTTGAAGAAGAGAGTACTGCGAACATTCTGATACATTGGGGTTGCTATAAGATACAGTGAAGTTACTTAACATCTTCGACCTTTTGTCTAACTTCTAACACATTTTTACAATTGTTCTTTCATGATAAAAGAAATATTCCAAGAGAGTGCTTCAAGTACCTATATACTGCAGACTTAAATAAAAAGACCATGTTTGTCATGGATATTATATACGAGGGCTGTTCAATAAAGAATGATCATAATTTTTTTACGGTCATAATTTTTCGCACTAAAATTCAAACTTATTATATTCTGTTATCTTAATGGGAAAGAAACACGCCGCAGTAGTTTCATTGTTGGTACTCTTGGTTCCCGCCTGTGAGAACCAGGTAAGTTCAGACTTATTCAGTATCGCCTACCGCTGCAATGGAGGTAACATGCAGTTAAAGTTGACGTTAGAGGAAGATCCGCAGTTTCTTACAAACGTAATCACTGCTGATGAAACTTGGCTACATCATTTTGATCCTGAGAGCAAACAGCAAAGCTCAATGTGGAAATCTCCTTCATCACCAACCTCCAAAAAAGCAAAAGTGGTTACTTCTGCTGGGAAAGTTATGGTTATCTGATTCTTTGATATTCATGAAATGGTTTATCAGCATGTTGTACCTGCACACACATCAGTAACTGGACAATACTACAGCGATGTCCTGAAAACATTGCAAGTCCATATCAGGCGCAAAAGACCACATATCCGTGAAGCAGGCTGGATGCTGCACCACGATAATGAGCGGCCACATATTGGCAATGTTGTTGCTGAATATTTTGCAAAAAACTCAACGTGAAGTGCATCCCTCACCCTCCCTATAGTCCGGATTTAGCCCCATGTGACTTTTTTCTATTACCTAACTTGAAGAAACGCCTTCGTGGGAGCCATTATCCATCATCAGAGGAAGTGGTGAAGGCTGCGGAGGCGATTTTGGAGGATCTCTCAAATAATGGTTTCCAGCATGTCTTTGAAGACTGGCAGAAACGCTGGGACAAGTGCATTGCATTCAGAGGAGACAATTTTGAGAAGTACCATCAAATTTATGAAGATGAGTAAAGGTACGTTATCAAAAAAAATGTGATCATTCTTTATTGAACAGCCCTCGTGTTACGTATGATTATAGAAGCAAAGAAAAATAGCAATCACAGCTACATAATGGATAAGGGTAGTAGGCGTAGAAGACTCGGAAAGCATTGCTGACATTTCTTCACAACAGGAGGTTTCGTTTGCTTTCGGATTTATGGCAGCACTCACCTTTTAAGCTTTCTCTGTACGACGCTTAAACCCAACTTATAAAAGACACAACACTTATGCTACTACCTTATCAATATGTAGCTTCATTCGTTTCACTTTAACATTTTGTGACCGAATATGAAGGTGTTCAATTGGTTAAACAAAGGTGACATTTTTGTTAAAATCTCTATGTGAATCCAACTGTCGTCTGGCGAGTCTGATACTTTAACTTAACAGCACACACCGGAAATATTGGTAACACTCCTTACTATGTCAACAAAACAAAACGCAACTTTCAGGGAAGATGCTGAGGTAAGATCATCGAACTTCGTATGTTTCCAGCCAGAACGAATGTAATCTATCTCAGTAGCATAGAAAATTATGGAGTACGCTCCAGACCCATGTTGCATGGAATATACCCATATAACACATTCAGATATTTCACATTTTACACCATAACATTTGAAGGTTGATTGTCAGTGGGAACTGCTAAAAGTATGGTACTCCGTCGTGTACATCGAATTTAGAACTAAAGGAATTCCAAACATTTTTGCCGATAAGGCTAGGCTCATATTAAAATAGAGTACGGGGCTACAATAACCTATGGTTGACAGCAATTCACGTTAACTCACTTTCCTTATGTGAAAATGATCATTAGTACCAGCGATATTCGGGAAAGCATCGAACGAGATTTAAGTGGGAGGCTCGCATTTGTAAGCTGTCAGGTTCGATTACCGTCGACTTCAATTCGGACTTTAGGTCTTTTGTGGTTTACCCTGATCGGAAGGTGCATGCTGGATTCTTTCTCAATTACCACGATTTATTATACATTATTCCTTCTTATTTTTCAGGCGTGCTTAGAATTCGTTGCCACTCCGGACATACGGCGTGGATGCTGTTTTAAAAAAATGAGTACTCCACGTGAGCACTAAAGGGCCACTTGTTGAGGGTCGATCATCGTTCTCTTTATACAGCTACAGCAGTGAGAGGGTTCTCGAGCCTGGAACTGTAGGAGACTTCGATGCGTCTCTACAGCCTGTCTGCTTGCAACCTGTAGGCTCCTTTGGTTCCTTCATTTCATTGCTTTTTGAGAAGGAGTTAGACACAGTCGCTCTATGCAACGCGCGGGGTGTGCCCCTTCCATATATAAGTTATACCTGTACACAGGCAAGTCCTTGTCCTGCATTTCGGCACTGACGTGACAAGTGGAGAGGGCAAGGTGAGGCGACACTCTTCGCTTCGAACCTGAAGAACATGTTTCATTTAAGTGAAATATTAGAGATATAGCGCAGATTGATGATAATAAATGATAATGCACTATGCGCAAGTAAAGAAAAACGCCACAATCTGTATAAGACCTTTAGGACGGAAGCTTCCTTCTAGCTCCAAAATAATTATATATGGTTTTAGATATGCACACATGTAAAAAGTTCTCGGCTTGCTTGCAGCTTAGCGAACGAAAGCGTCTCTAAGTTCTTTTAAGGGGAGATTTTATGACTTTGTTGTTTACTAGCAAGCACTGTCCATGGACCCTAAGAGCAGCAGGCCTTTGTATAAGCTGGAGTTCAAGAAAAGCGTCTGTTTTGGTGAAAGTTTGGTAAACAAGGAAACAAACAGGCCTCAGCAGATTTTTTGGCAGCCCATCAAAAGGCAGATCGCCACTCACACGATGTATAGCGCCAAAACATGGCCAATGGTTTTTCAGATGAGCTGACGCCACAGGGATGCCAAGCTGTGTATACATATCAGGGAAAACGTGTATACTCCTCCACAGGAGAGAAAGTCTCAGAGGGATGAGACGTAAGGGGGGTTGGCGAAGGTTCCCACACCCTCCCTGGACAGGTTTATGACACCCCATGTCAGTACAGTTACAGAGCATTCAAAAACATTCTGACGGCTTCTACTTTTGTGAATAAATCTTCTCGATTTTAGTATACAGAGTGAATAGAGCACATGTTTTTAACGGTTCTACTCCTTGTGTAACATGCGTTCCCTCTCACACACATTCGCTGTCCTTGTCCCACTGTATAAAGGAGCACATTCCTTTCAGGGGCGTTCTTTGCGTTGCTGGACAGTAGTAACCCCCATTTGCAGACATATAGTGACACGGGAAATCTGCGCTACTCGCGATTAGGTTATCGCGCTTAAAATGCCCATTAGATGCCGTGTGTGGGTATTAAGTACAAGTGAACTCCGAAAGTGAGGGGAATGATTCAGAATATTCGTTCCGTTAGAGCCTGCAAGCAGAAGACATCAGCCGACTGACATCATCAGACTGTATCTGGTACTTATGTACGGGTAGTAACAGAAAATAAAATGTTTCTATTACCTTTCTTCGACGTGTTATTCGAGCTTCCGACCTGTCCATTCGACCCTGGACCTCCAACACCTGTATCCAGTCCAGCGCAGATAAGTTCTTGCTCCTACACTTTCGTCGGAGAAAGCAGCAGAAGCCAGAAGTCGCCATTTTGAGGGAGGACCTCAAAATGCGCCCTGTGACTTTGCGGACGCTGCTGAGACCAGCTGACCGTATCACCTTACAGTTTTTTTTTTAACTTCTAAGCGGTTTGCTCCATACCATACTTAAACTTAAACTTGGCGGAGGTATTCCCTGTTTCTGCTAATCCGATATCGCAGTTTATTACTTGAAATATATATTTTTTTTACGTCCTCCAACGTTAAGTCATATCGGACGATGAATGGAATGGGTGAAATGATGCTCAAATAAGCCCGGAGTCCATAGAGCTTAGAGTTACCCGACATTCGTCTTTCAGGATAAGGGAAAACCCCGGAAAAACCTTATCCAGGTAACTCACCTTGACCGAGATTCGAGCTCGGGACCTCTTGAACGTGAGGCATACACTCTACCACCACGCTACCGAGGCAGGCTACTTCAAATACATGCATACAAGGAAGCAACACATTATTTTTCATTAAGAAGAGCTATGGAGCAAAACTGAAGAAAATAGAACGAGAAAGATCTAAACATACAAAATACTCAAGAGGATCTCTGATGGCACTTAAATCAATTAAAAACACTGACAGCATTCTGTGTGCAAAATCATAACAAATCACACTGTACAAATAAATACTATTATTCTGCTTTTTAATGAAACGTTCAATGGCTGTAATAGAATATTAACTTAAAAAAAGGAAAAAGGAAGATAGGGTCTTTTACAGCATTGCAATATTAGGTTGAGAACTGTAGCAGCTGCATCCGACAACGTCCGCTTAAGGGTTTTAGCGAATCCAGTGAGATCTATGAGAAGGAAAACTAGGTCACTTCTTACAAAATAAATCGCCGGAAGAAACTAGTTTCCGCTATTCAGATGAATCTTAGGGCTTCCGGGGAAACAGGATATCGCCAATATTGTGGGAGAACCTTCAACTGCCTCTCCTCAACGTAAGTCGAAATTGATAAGAACGAGAAAATTGCCACCTGATCAGGCTCTCTGGTTTACAGCTGGCTTCAAACCCTATAAAGATTTAATAAAAAAAGACAAAAGGACGACTTAAATCGTACATTTAAACGTATATAAGAATGCCATACTCGTTAGATGTAGTTACAGATTTGGGCACAGAAATGAAATTTACATATAATTTTTAGTTTCGCTACCAGGTACATAGAAGTACACCACCCAAGAATTAAGATACCGATATGTCAATGGAAAATTAAAGTTTTAAGGTCCCTTGAAAAGTGTTATTTTTAGAACCATTATATAATTTACAATTTAAAACTTAAATATTATTCAAAATAATTTTACATTCCAAACATCATAAAACAAATTAACTTTATTCTTTTCCCTTCGTAGGCCGGAATGAAATAATTCTTACAGAGTGCAGCATATACGATTTTTTACCATACAGCAAGCAGAACTGCCTAATCGCAGACAGGTGTGTTGATATGATCACCCAATAGCGTTGTACGCAGTTCAATGAAATGTGTAGTGTTTAAAGCCCACTTTCACTACATTCGGCACCGCAGGCGGTGACTGATGATACATGAGATGAAGGTGGAGCATCGATGGAATGAGATGGCGGGGGAAACCGGAGATCCCGGAGAAAACCAGCCATTGTTGTCCACCACAAATCTCACTTTGCGGTCGTCTGGGATCGAACCCGAGCCGCTTTGCTGAGAGTAGAGCGGTCTAACCACTCACCCGCGGCGCGGCCGGCGCAGTTCAGAAGCCACTACAAACTTATATATGTAGAGATTTGTATGGGTTTGGACTTCAAAATAATGTCCAAAAAATTGTCACATTCTACATGTTCGCTTTAATAGTCGTTTAATATAATTAAGCATTATTATTTTAATCGGAATCATTGGTAATAAATAGCAATTTTTATCCGCAAAATTGAATGCCTGAGTAGTGGGTTCAGGGACCTCAATCGCCACTCCACATTTGATACCAAGGACTTGCGTGCGTCATTTACCAGACTCCTTACTACAGGGAGAAAATGCACATGTCAATACCGGAAATCGAACCTGGGATTCTTTGTAGCGCAGGCAGCAGAGCTTCCTAAACTAACAACAGCTGCAGTAGTAATAACAGCAACAATGCTTTGTGGGTTTGTAAAATTAAAGGCTAGTTTGCAGAAATTCAAAATGTTCTTTATTTCCGTAGAAAGGCAGTTTGTACAGCCTTTGGCAGCAGAATGACGTAACATACACCAACACAAGTCTTTCGTGGCTTCACCACACGTAAACAAAGGAATTCACTTTGAAATCACTACGCGGTTATCAGTTCTCGACTTGAAACTCGGTGCATTTCAAATGTCTACACACACAATAGACAGCACACTAGCGACTCCGTTCACTCCTAGTGGTTCCGCTGCACGACTAACTCGCGGTCCGCTGCCTCTCGTCTATTATAACCGAACCATCGTTTCTCGAAAGTTACCGAACTAACACGAACTTTCGTGGCGTCAGGCGAAGGAGAGGGAACTATCCAGACATCTCTCTGGCTCTCCCCGCCCCTGTCTCTCACTCGGCAAGTCCCAACCATTCACCAAGTGTGGGGGAGATGGTAGCATGTCTGCCTCACGTTTAAGAGGTCCCGAGTTCGAATCTCGGTCAGGGTGAGTTACCTCGATAAGGTTTTTCCGGGGTTTTCCCTTATCCTGAAAGACGAATGTCGGGTAACTCTAAGCTTCATGGACCCCGGACGCTTGAGCATCATTTCACCCATTCTATTCATCGTCCGATATGACTAAATGGAGGACGTAAATTACAAGAAAAAACACGCGTGGGCGTGGCTTGGACGCTATCTGTCTCTTTCCCCGCTGGCTTGTCGCCACTCCGAAAATCGGATGACAGTATTTATTTCAAATATAAATCATTTGGAACAGAATTACAGAATGGGACAGGCCTTTACTTGAATTAGGATATAAAAAGAAAGCAATGAAGTGAAGAGTGTCCGTGCAGCAGAGAAGAATTTCTGTAAACGCCAGTGATGACAAAGGACCGAATTCTTTTAATTGTTGCATCAGAGAATGGCTTACGTGTATATAAATCCTTATCTTGGGTCCCAGATTATTAAAATAATGTGTATTAAGTCATTATTGGTCATTTATACCATTTTATAATTTAGGGCAGTATATTTTTTTTCGATATTTCTCATCATTTTTAATTTTCTTGTATCTGCCCTGTCATTTAGTGTATACTGAGAATAGAAAGAAAATAACGAAGGTTAATAATATATAATAGATATCCTAGAAAAACTTATTAAATCTAATAGAAGAACTGCCATAATATAAAAATCATGAACCAACGCAATAACAGCTTGCGAAATTCAGTTTATGAGACTCACAGCAGGAGTAAATACGACAACAAATGTAATGTGGAAATACAGAATTTTTAAAACATACGGTAGCCCATTCCTTGAACTCTCTCCATTCCGCAAGAGAAACGGGAAAACTGTGTCGTCAGAGGCTCACTAAAATCCTTACCTTCTCCCTCGTACATGACAGGAATTTAGTGATAACATCATTCAAAAAATCGCAAGGATTCCTACTGGAGCATATATGCTGAGAGAAGAGGGTCAATATTTCCAGGTTCTATGTAAAGTAAGGATTTTATCGCGCCTCTGGCGGAACAATTTATCCGGCAAATCTCGGTTCTATCATGCAGCAAAGAGAGACCGCAGAACGGGTGTGTTTTAAAGACACTATATTAAAATAATCAAGGTACAACTATTTAAGAGTTATATATTAGTACCAAAACAATAAACATGTTCAACGTATGGCTTGAAATAGAATCGCTATAACGTTTCTGAACTACTATCCACAAGGGATTGGGCCCCCCCCCAAAAAAAAACAAAAAAAAAAACTCACACACACCCACATACACGCACATGCACACACACAAATTGTATATAATGTAAATAAAATAAGGCATGTTGTATTCCTAAGGAATGGGGCATGCCAGGTAATAAAAAAAGAAACACACACACACACTTAAGGCATGTAGTATTCCTAAGGAATGGAGTATGTCAGGTTAACACAAACACAAACACACAAACACACAAACACACACAAACACACACACACAAACACACAAACACACACACAAACACACAAACACACACTCAAACACACAAACACACACAAACACACACACTCACACACGCACGCACACACACACTGACACACACAAACACACACTCACACACACACTCACACACACGCACGCACACACACACTCACACACACGCACGCACACACACACCACAAGGGAACAGAAGTCTGGGACATGAAGAAGGGGATGAAGAGAAATTCCTTCTTTGAGATCTATCAGATCATGAGACCTATTCTTTTTTAAATGTACGTCCTACAATGTTAAGTCATAATGGACGATGAACGAAAAATTGGTGAAATGGTGGTCAAATGAACCCATGGTCCATGGAGGTTAACCGAAGAGCGGACGCGCTTTCTTAACAGGAGCAAGCGCGGGGTACTCTATACCTAGGGATCCGTTCTGTATTTTAGCTTTTTTTTTTTTTTTTTTTTTTTTTTTTGATCAATTGTCCCGGTTTCCCGAAAAGTTTTACTCGGGACGCTAAATGTCCCGTTTTTTACAGGTTTATTAGTACTAAATATTTTTGCATCTTAAATACACGAAATATCTCTAATATTATTGCACTTGCATTACTTGGCATGGAGAAATATATTTTTTTCACATAATCAGGTAAATATCAAAAGGGAAATATTTCGCTCCTTGACTCTTATGTTGGTACCGAAGGGCATGTTTACTATTGGCGGAAATTGCGTTCTTGTTTCTAAGAAGACGAGGATTGGCTTGATCTTTGTGCGTGCTTATCTCATTCTATGATCTCATTATTTCTATCTTATCTATCTCATGATAGATATATATATATATATATATATATATATATATATATATATATATATATATATATATATATAAAATTCTATATGTGCGTGCTTCCAAGGTGAACACATGCATACTGAAGTTATTATTTGTTTCAAACTGTGAAGTAAATTAAGATGCGTAAGCGAAAGTGTATATTTAGTGATTATATTAAAGAGTAATTTCTATTTTTGAAGGAGAGTAGTATTGATAGTACTGGATCTGGATCCGAAGTGGAGTGTAATTTCTGCCACAGTGTGTTTAGCATTAGCCATAGAGGGAAATCTGATATCATGGATCATGTTCAATACAGTTAAGTTCAGCCAATCGTGCTGTGCTAATATCTACGAGGGCTGTTCAATAACGAATGATCCTAAATTTTTACGGTCATAATTTTTCGCACTAAAATTCAATCTTATTGTATTCTGTTAGCTTAATGTGAAACAAACACGCCGTAGTAATTTCATTGTTGGTACTCCTGGTTCCCGCCTGTGTGAACCAGGCTATTTCAGATATGTTCAATATCGCCTACTGCTGCAATAGAGGTAACACGCGAGGAACAATATGCGGCTTTGAAATTCTGCTTTCGTCTCAACAAATCTTCAGTTGAGACCTATACAATGTTACAGGAGGACTATGGAGAGTCTCTTCTTCACTACATCACAGCTCGAAGGTGGTTTAGAATGTTTAAGGAGGAGAGACAATCAATTTCAAAGGAAGGTGGACCCGGTGCTCCAGTTACTGCTCTTACGGAAGAAAACATTAACACTGCTGCTGCCATTGTGAGAGAGGATCGACGAATTACCTTACGATCACTTTCTGAAATATTGAACATTTCATTGGGTGCCACCCACACGTTGGTGACAGGAACATTACACATGAGACGTGTTTGTCCACGAGGGGTTCCAAGATTGTTGAATCCCGAACAAAAGGACATTCGCATACAAGTCTGCATGCAGTTAAAGTTGATGTTAGAGCTAGATCCGGAGTTTCTTTCAAACGTAATCACTGCTGATGAAACTTGGCTACATCATTTTGATCCTGAGAACAAACAGCAAAGCTCAGTGTGGAAATCTCCTTCATCACCAACCCCCCAAAAAAGCAAAAGTGGTTGCTTCTGCTGGGAAACTTATGGTCATCTCATTGTTTGATATTCATGGAATGGTTTATCAGCATGTTGTACCTGCACACACATCAGTAACTGGACAATACTACAGGGATGTCCCGAAAACATTGAAAGTCCATATCAGTGGCAAAAGACCACATTTCCGTGAAGCAGGCTGGATGCTACACCACGACAATGCGCGGGTGAATATTGCCAATGCTGTTGCTGAATATCTTGCAGAAATCAACGTGAAGTGCAAGCCCTCACCGTCCCTATACTCCGGATTAGTACAATGTGACTTTTTTCTATTCCTTACTTGCATAAATGCCTTCGTGAGAGGCATTATCCATCATCAGTAGCAGTGGTGAAGGCTGCGGAGGCGATTTTGAAGGATCTCTCAAAACTGGGTTCCAGCATGTCTTTGAAGACTGGGAGAAACGCTGGGACAAGTGCATCGCATTCAGGGGAGACTATTTTGAGGACCATCAAAATTATGAGCATGAGTAAAGGTACGTTGTCAAAAAAAAAAAAAAAAAAAAAAAAAAAAAAAAATGTGATCATTTTTTATTGAACAGCCGTCGTATATTAATTTATTATTTACCCTATTTGTATATGTAACATGTCTTTCGGTTTTCCGATAACATAATGTCAAAGTATCCCGTTTTTTTTTTCATTTTAGAATCTGAGATCCCTATCTATATCCCACATTCATTTCTCAATGTTTTAATCATATTGATACACTTTAAAATGTAAAGAAACACATATTTTAGACCTATTTCATTTATAAACATGTAGTTAAATTTTGCAACCAATGTTGCAGTTTCCATGCACGCTGCATTTGAATGCAATCTGGACAAAATCGTTGCATTGACGTATAAACGGAATGAATGAAGAATAGTTTTACTGACATAAAAACACGCAAACATATATAAAAGAACTCGGTAATAGTCTGATGGAAAGTAGCAGCATATGTCACACTTTAAAACATTTATGTCAAAATTGACAATGGCATCAAAAAATGAGGGCTCATCTCTAGGAATTGCTGAACTTCTCGACCCAGGAATATGACTTACTATGTTCCTCTTCTTTATTTTACGACCCCTCAAAACATCCACACCTTTCATTTTTCAATAGCTATCTGTCCCAGAAAAATAGATTTGAGGACTGAGAGACAGACTCCTTTAAATCATTGGAAATTAACTGTTCTTTCACACTGGCCGTGTGTAGGCTTAATTGTGGAAACGTAGTGTAAGGCTGAAAAATTCAATGCCATAGCCGGGATTTGAACCACGGATCTTCTGGTATCCGTCCAGCTGCTCTACCATTGAGCTACTATGGCCAACGTGCCGATACGAGTCAGTTGTAGAATTTGTCATATCGGCACGTAGGCCATAGTAGCTCAATAGCAGAGCGGCTGGACTGAAACCAGAAGATCCGTGGTTCAAATCCCGGCTATGGCATTGAACTTTTCAGTCTGACACTACGTTTCCATCCTTTAAATCACTTTGTTCAGAATCAGTGTTGTGGTCACTTTATCAAATACTAAAATTTCTTCGCTTGATTTGCCGCTGTCTATTAGGTGATCTTCTGGCAGTGCTAGAACATCTTCAACATTAGGACTAATTTTCCTGTGTGAACGAGAAATTTTTTATTGCTACAGTATAATAGCTACTAATATTATTGCACACATACACATTCACACTCTCAGGCGTGCGTAATTATGAGAGCAAGTCTATAAAATGAGATTACGTACGTGGACAGGCGCGCGGAGAACTTTATACCCCAGCTCGACAATGCTGAATAAACAACTATAGACAATCCTTTACACTTGCAAAATAGGATGTGACTGTATAAACACATTTAAAAGAACAATGAACGAATAGCAAGCGTAAGAAACTGATGCATCCTATAGAATACAGTTATTTGTTATATAACCCGCCAGTCTTTCTAAGAATTCTTTTTTTTCCGATGTGTATTTTTTGAAAATACATATTTGTAGTATAAATTCGGCATTGTATTGCTAGTTGGGATACAATATTTCTCCTAGTTAATTTAGATGAAAACTTTTATAGAATGTCGGAGATAGTAATCAATTTAAATGCCTAATTTGTTTACTTCTCATCATTTTTGTCAAAGTTTTACAGATCGATCCACTCAAGTAGATGCAGATGCTTTCTGGTGTTACCCACTCTTCACGGATGCTTTTACGTACGTGTTCTGCGCCGCGGCTTAGTGGACTGCAATGTGGTGCTTCGATTCCCATTACGTGCCCATCATCATGATGATTTTGAGCAACAACGCTAGATAAGAGTCTGTAGGTCAGGAATAAGCATCCAGCATACTTTCTCCAATGTTGTTACATTTTTGTGTCCGGTGTATCGATTGGAAGTCAAAATTATAAAAGCTGAACAAAGAATGTATTTACGAAAAGATTTAAAATAGAAAGCTTAAATTCCAAAGAGAAAGTTGAAGTTTCAGAAAAAAGAAGTACGCGCAAATAGAGCACAGGAAATCAGGAGAGATGTTATAAGCCCATCTTACGCCGAGGTATTACCCTACCGTTGGATCCCTCGTCACTGCGACTTTATAAGTTGGAACCGAGCTTCTCAAAGTCTGCGCTATTTCCCTTCATGTGGGCGGTCGTAATTTTCTCTTAGACAGAGATAGCATTCACATACAGAGAGAGAGAGAGAGAGAGAGAGAGAGAGAGAGAGAGAGAGAGAGAGAGAGAGAGAGAGAGAGAGAGAGAGAGAGAGAGAGAGAGAGAACGGCCAACTTTTGATGATAAACTAATTCCTTCTTCGTCAATCTACTAAGACCGCAGCAGTTCTTTAAAACTGCAAGGATTCCACAAGTGCATGGATTATGAACTTTGATCGCTTTAATTTTGTTAAAATGTTCAATGTAACTATCAATCTTCCCTATCTTCCCTTATTTCTATCTATTAGTATTAAGGACTAAAATATGCTCAAGTTGTTCTCGGGAAGCAAGCCGACGTTTCCGGAGCGTACATCTCTCTCATCATCAGGATATTTATTAAATGTTATAACCACAAATCAACAAATGAATCACTGGATGTAACGCAAAGACAAAACACTATCAAAATTCGCATTACTGAACAAAAGACTGTTTTCAGTAAATTAAATGCCAGGTCAGGAGATGGCGTGAGTATAGAAAATTGTGTCAAAGAAACGTAACTACTTAACTTGATTATTAATATGTATAGATCTGTGCTTCTTAAGCCGACGGATTTCCATTTTTAAGGCCGGTTTACAAGAGGAGCTGAACTGAAATCCAGCATCACGATTAAGCGTGCTCCTCTCGGAGGAAATGGCCGAAGCCTCCTTATTTCTTTGCTCCCAGTAACTGTTGCATTTTGCTAAGATGGTCGTCTCCCGAAAGTTGGCTCTATGCGATTTCAACAATTAAGACAGTTGATAGATGAGACAAATATATAACTTCCTCACCTCTGTAACGTAGCTTACCTGCTATCCGCCTCGCGTTCAAGAGGTCCCCAGTTCGAAACTCGGTCAGAGTGAATTATCTGGTTAAGATTTTTTCAGGGCTTTTCCCTTATCTTGAAACATGAATGTCGAGTTAACCTTAAACTCTATGGACTTTGGGTTCATTTGAGCATAATTTAATTCATTTCACTCATCGTATGTGATTTAACCATGGAGAACGTAAATAAAATGTAACTTTGAACTTAAAATCAAATAACTATCCCTCAAAATGCAAACGTCAACTGTGATTAACCTAAAATATGGCGTGCTGGAATTGTATTTATGTGACAATACTACTCAGAATGTGAGCGTAAGTTGAGGCCGAACATGAGAGAAATCGTAATTCTCTAACAGGGAAGGTGTTCTACGTTTTTTTCACCCCAGACTTGAGTTCACTTGTTTATGCCATTCCACAATGGAAAAACTAATTATTTTTTAATTATTTATGCGATCACCTTAAGGGCACTGGGAGGTTATTTTTACCCAGACAAGGCTAATTTTTACTAATATTAAAATTTGAATGTATAGGAAAATAAACATTACCAGAAATTGAAATTCGCTATGATTACTGTATAAGGATGTGTGCATTTAACTACTGTATAATATTAAAATTACGTTCACATAGGTCCATGCAAAAGCGGCATAAATCATACCTTGTGCCCTAAAAAAATATTGCACCCTATATTTCAGGTGCACTTTACTTGTAGGAATTTAAAGCTACATACACCAAGTTTTATCCTAAATAACCTAATATACAGTTTTATAATATCAGTTAAATGAAAATTACATATAGTTTATACTATGCACATAAAAAATTAATTAGTTTTGAGTAACAAAAAATATAATATTTTCCAGGACTGAATATTTGTTTTCATCCATTTTATGAATCACATGAATGTAAATGTTAGCCGAATGTGTTCAAGGTACATTGACAAATAACCACTACAAATGTTGTGTCAATATCGTTTATAGTTTTTGAGAAACTTGCACCTAAAGTATGAAAAATCAAGGTTTTGGGAAATCACGATCAAAGATTAAGCACCATTCTCGGGAAGCAGGCGTATCATTACGTCACCATGTTTAAAGTGACGAATTAAAGGACTTTAATACCAGCTGACAACCTATGTTATAAATATCATTTTAAAGCTGAAGAATTATATATTTTTTTAATATTAAAAACAAAAAATGAATTTTTTAAACTTATCGACCTCCCAGTGCCCTTAACAGTTGATTGTATATGATCTTTTCTCCTCCAGCTGTGTCCTTTGTCAAAGCATTCATAAAGTCTTTGACGTAGAATTATATCTTTCAAGCGGAAGACGAAAACCAAATTATGTCACGCAATCACATAATTTCGTATATTATCTGAAAATGCACTGAAGGAGATTCGATAGGGAAATTAAAAGAAAATCTTCGCAATCCTAATTTAAAAGCAGAATTTGATGTTTATATTACTTTCTATTTAGAGTTACGTTTATTCTTAATGATAAGTGAAATTCAACGAATTTCAGAAAGGAGTGCTTCCAGTGAAATGACAATATGATCCTTTGAATCGTCGTTCATCTACAAAAACTAATACAATGTTCATTTCACAGGAGAAATTCCAGGAACTCATTCCTCCAGTAGGGTGGAATTGTGTTGCAATTAGAGAACATGCTAGTAACCAGAAGCTGTGATTATTCTACCTGGAAACTGAGTACCAACGCCTAGGAGACATCTGATTAACGGTTCCAGGAACCAGATTCGTGAAATCGATATCGCAGTCTGGGTTCCATATCTCCACAAGCTGCACAATTGGTGCGCATCTAGAAGCCTAAAAGGAGGTTTTGAGTATTGTTCTGATGCATCTCCAACCCCATCCGCACTGTACACTTTCTTGATTGACAGACTGAGGAACTTGCAGTACAAAACCTGCATGAAACTATGAAAGCAAATGTTAAAATTAGGCACTTGTATATGAATCAAACATTAAAGGCAAACAACAAATCACGAATCTCTTTAGATAGTTTTAAAGAAGTTTGGTGCTTTATGAGGAATACCTAAACGAACAGGGAACATAGAACAAGATTTATGTAAAAAACTGAAGCTGCTGACAGTGAAGTAAACTAGGTTATTTAATAACAACTAAACACTAGTAACACAACTTCACTTATCTTATATAAATCCTGGGGACCGGTTTCAAAGCAAACATCTGCTTTATCTTCAGCCACTCAGCTTGACATCCACCCACTAACTGACTGACTGACCTTGACCACTACCGGAGTTTGAAGGATAGCTCCTTATCTAACTGCCATCTACCGGGGACAACACAAACTTATTGATGATGTCTATAGGAGGGATATCAAAATTCATTACGCGATCCTTATTTTTCAAAATAAATATCTTCTCCCAAACCATTAAATCTATCGGTTCCTTCAATTGTTTCAATAATTTAACTTCTGGATTTACTTCATGATTATATGACCAAAAATGATCAGCCACTGCCGATTTCTCGGTCTGTCTATATTTAATATTTCTAAAATGTTCTTTCGCTCTGGTTTCTAAATTACGCTTGGTTCTACCAATATAGATCTTATCGCATTCTAAACAGTTAACTTGATAAATACCAGATTTTTTGTTGTCTGAAATTTTGTCTTTTTTAGAAAACTGTAGCAAATTCTTTATACTGTAATTATTATGAGGTGCTAGTATTATACCCACTTCTTTGAAAATTTTTTGGAACTTTTTATTTGCCCACGGATGATAAGTAAATTTTTTGAAATTATAATCCTCTTTTACTTTTTTAAGAGTGGAAACATCATTAACATTTTTTTGATATTTAAATTTTTCCATTCTTCTGATTATAAAATCTTTATTAAAGCCGTTAATTAAAGCAGTGTTTACAATATGTTTATATTCCGCATTAAATTCTTCTTCATTTAGAGGTATGTTTATCAATCTGTAAATCAAACTATTAAAAACAGCAAATTTGTGTGACATAGGGTTAAAACTTTTATTTTTGATATAATTATCCGTGTGAGTTGACTTTCTATAGATGCCAAAACTTAATTTATTGTTATTTTTCATTATTTTTAGATCTAGAAAGGGGATGTAGCCATTGTTTTCAATTTCTATTGTGAACTTGATAGCTTTATCCTGTGAATTTAGAATATTTAAAGCCTCATCTATATATCTTTCAGGAACTATGGCAAAAATGTCATCTACGTATCTATACCATATTTTAAAAATTGAAGGAAAAGCTTTAGTGACTTCTATTTCAAAAAACTCATAAATAGATCAGCAAGAAAGGGTGAAAGGGGACTACCCATGGCTACTCCTGAAATTTGTTGAAAAACATTTCCATTGAAAGTAAAGAAATTTTGATCTAAACACAGATTAGTAAGTTTCATAAAATCTTCTATTGACTCCTTATCCAAATCATTAGAACTCAACCATTTTCTTAAAAACGTTAGAAGTTTTTCCTTGGGAATACTGGGAAATAGGGCAGTTACGTCAAAGGAAACAAGCCTATCATTTTTTGACAATACTATATTGCTGATCTTGTTTACTAACTCAAATGAGTTTTTTATACTTAAGCTGTTAAATCTATCAAAAGTATTAAACCTTTTGTTTAGCCATTTTGCCAAATTATACGTGGGTGAATTTATAAAATTTACAATCGGTCTCATTTTATTGCCAGGTTTATGTATCTTCGGCAAGGCATACATCCTCGGTAACACTGGATTACTGACTTTAACCATATGCTGTTCTTTTTTAGGTATGACTTTAACCTCATTAAGTGTTTTATTTACATTTATAATGCACGATTTTAAAGGGTCATTCTTAATGCTTATGTAATCTTCTCCTTGCAGTAAAAGTTCCACTCTGTTGTTGTACTCGTGTTTGTCTAATATTACAACTTTGTTCCCTTTATCCGCTTTAGTAAATATAACATCTTTTTCTTTTAATGATTTAATGATATGTTTATTGTAATGTTCTTTAGGGTGGTTTTTATTTAAATTTTGCAAGATTTTGCTACATTTCATTTTAACCAATGCTTTATCATTTTCTTTTAAATCCTGACTTGCGATTTCAATGTCAACGACGTAATCTTCAATATTTTTTGAAAAACCTACACACGTTTTTATGCCTTTGTTTAGAAAGTTAGTTTCTTTTTCATTAAGATTACAAGATGAAAGATTAATCACATTATCCTTTTTATTATTATTTTGTGTCGTTGCTTTTATTTCTTTTTGCTTTTCGCACAATCTTTTTAATTTATCCTTTAATCTTTTTGTTTTATTCTTCATACTGAAATTAAGATTTGCCAATAATTTATATTTGGGAGAAGATATTTATTTTGAAAAATAAGGATCGCGTAATGAATTTTGATATCCCTCCTATAGACATCATCAATAAGTTTGTGTTGTCCCCGGTAGATGGCAGTTAGATAAGGAGCTATCCTTCAAACTCCGGTAGTGGTCAAGGTCAGTCAGTCAGTTAGTGGGTGGATGTCAAGCTGAGTGGCTGAAGATAAAGCAGATGTTTGCTTTGAAACCGGTCCCCAGGATTTATATAAGATAAGTGAAGTTGTGTTACTAGTGTTTAGTTGTTATTATATAGAACAAGATATTGAAACACTTCTAACGGCATAAGGAACAATGCACAAGAAATACAAGATGAAAAACTGGAATAAAACGTATGACTATGTGCAGTTTTCGAAAACCAACTCTCCACCCACTTGTCACAGCGTGCGTTTTAGCACTGACGATATATTTTGCCCGCCTCGGTAGCATGGTGGTAGCATGTCTGCCTACGTTCAAGAGGTCCCAAGTTCAAATCTCGGTCAGGGTGGGTTACTTGTATAAGGTTTTTCCGGGGTTTTCCCTTATCCTGAAAGACGAATGTCAGGTAACTCTAAGCTCCGTGGACCCCGGGCTCGTTTGAGCATCATTTCACCCACACCATTCATCGTCAGATGTGACTTAACGTTGGAGGACGTAAATTACAAAAAAAAAAAAAAAAAACCTAATAAAACAGATAACAGACCTAGGTTACACACATCATATGGTTTTACAAATACCAATGAAATGTGTAGTGTTTAACGCCCGCTTTTACTACATAAGGCACCGCAGGCGATGACACTGATGATACATGAGATGAAGATGGAGCACCGGTGGAATGAGATGGCGGGGGAAACCGGAGATCCCGGAGAAAACCCGCCCCAGCGCCGTGTTGTCCACCACAAATCTCACTTTGCGGTCGCCTGGGATCGAACCCGGGCCGAATTGGTGAGAGCCAAGCGGTCTAACCACTAAGCCATGGCGTGGTCACTTACAAAGACCGTGGTTCCACATATTTTTCCTGTTCTTGCGTATTCTTTAATACCATACAGTAACAACTTAGCAGCAAGAGATGTGACACAGAGCGACTAACAAAATAAACAATTTGAAATAAAAAATATTACCGCAGAACGGGGCTCGAATTGTGTATCCTCGAACCACTTATCTCAGCCTACGTTTCGTCACTGCGGTACGCGAGTATGTCATATACAGCATAGATATTGGTTCTGTTAAATTCATCATTCCACGTTTACACTTTTCTTGCACATTTTCCAACGCCATGTACTTAATAGCTCAGCTACAAGAGAATTGCCACTTACTTTGTGATATTTACTCAATCTTTCGTCATGCTGGGTTAATAAAGCGACAAACATTTTGAAGTAAGAAATAGGTTAAATGACCACGACACTGTACGTTTGCAAACATGACCAATATAAAATAAGACACCGTATATAGGACATATCGGAAGGATCATGGCTACCAGAATAAACGAACATGAACGGAGCATTCGTTTAATGCAACCTGAGAAGTCTGGACTGGCAGAGCGTTGTCTTAATAACGACCATACAGCCAAGTTTCGGGAGACGACCATCTTGACAAAATGCAACAGTTACTGGGAGCGGAGAATTAAGGAGGCTTTGGTCATTTCCTCCGACAGGAGCACGCTTAATCGTTATACCGGATTTCAGTTCAGCTCCTCTTGGAAACCGACCTTAAAATGGAAATCCGTCGACTTAAGACGCAGCGATCAATACATCTTGATAATCAAGTTAAGTAGCTACGTTTCTTTGACCCAATTAATTTTCTATACTCACGCCATCTCCTGACCTGGCATTTAATTTACTGAAAACAGGCTTTTGTTCAGTAATGCGAACTTCGAAAGTGTTTTGTCTTTGTTTACATTTATATTATACCCAGTGATTCATTTGAGGTTATAACATTTAATAAATATGCTGATGATGGGAGAGATGTACGCTCCCGAAGCGTCGATTTCTAATCGTCTTTTCACCTGGCTTGCTTCCCGAGAAAAACTTGAGCTTGACTAATTTAATTTTCATACCCCTATTCCTCACGGGCGAAAAGTGTAAACTTACTTTCCTGAAAGACCGCGCATTCCAGTATTTATTTTACGGTAATTACTTCTAAGCTAACAAATATTGAGTGACGAAGTTTGGGTTTTGACCCATAATATGTTGATGCTCATATCTGACAAAATCGGTTAATGTCACTAACACATGGTACGAGTATTTTAGTTGCGCTCGTACTTCGGCGGTAGGAAAATAAGGTGCACTGCCGAAAATTCTTTAAATCAAAGATCATTAGATATACCAGTTATCTCTCTACTAAACTAGGTAAGTGTATCTCAGAATCTGTCTTCATATTCATCACCTTCCTTCAAATAAACAGTTGTAAAAGTATCTGATGTTTAACACATGCACTTCGTTGCTAAAACCGTCATACGGCATAGACAGAGTCAACATGAAAAATTCAATGCCGTGGCCGGGATTTGAACCACGGATCTCCTGGTTTCCGTCCAGTCGCTCTAACCCATTGAGCTACCATGGCCAACATGCCGTCCTGACATTAAATTCCCCACTAGGGGCTCTCGCATCCGAGATACACCGTTTGTGGCGACTTACTATCGTAAGTACTTGAGTCCCTGGCTTCATCATTTAACTCGTATTATTTTAGTTAATTGATGGAAATTAATCACTTCTTCTCACTAACCGTACATAGGCTAAGATCTTTGATAGAGTCAACATGAAAAATTCAAGCCATGGACGGGATTTGAACCACGGATCTCCTGGTTTCCGTCCAGTCACTCTTACCCATTTAGCTAACATAACCAACTTTCCGTCACGACACTAAATTCTGCTTGTGACCCGCATATTTCCTCGATAAACCACTAGGGGCTCTTGCATCCGAGATACACCGTTTGTGGCGACTTATTATCGTAAGTACTTGAGTCCCAGAAAATTGCACGCTATACGGCTAGTGTGAAGAAATGATTAATTTCCATCACTTAACTAAAATGCCATACAGCATGTTTGAAAGACATGTTCCAAGATGTAGGAGTGAGACATAAAAAAAGAAGATAATCAAAAGAGTTAAACTAAACATGGGTTCTGTAATTAACCGATTACGAGCTAATGATCTTTAGTAGCTAGTTGGTAGCCCTGTATATAAACTCCAACAAAAGCATCCGCATTATAAATCTAGCGGGAAAATCCACCAATGTTTTTGACACATAAAAGTCGTGTTGTTTCTATCAACTCTTGTCATCTACCAAACGTTAAGAATGGTTTTTTTATATGCGTTAACAGAGAGTCAGTGCAAACCTGGATTATGAATTCAATTTTGACTGTTATATCACTGTAACAATCACTATTCCTTGCTTCAAAATGATAATTCACTCTGAAATATGCTAAAATCCTAGCCTAATTATTTATTTTTTCAGAAATATCTTACCTTTTCTTTACGTGATTTTCAATTCTTAATGTATTTTGCATAGCACTGGACATCAACCTAGCCGCCGTTTTTAACAACTCCAGAATACAATTCACTAAAGTTTGTTTCGTGTGTAACAAATTCCTTATATTTTCTTGGAAAACTTCGTAAATCTTCGCACTTCCTGGTGTGTCAATATCAGGATAATCTCCCCCTTGAAAAGGAATCATCTGCCCCTTAGAGAATTAACTGTCAGAAAGCCGAACTGTTGGATGGTCCGAATCGTGTGCTGTTTCTTTTTCTTTCCTATGTCCTGTCTTTCTTTCTCTTGAATCGGCCTTTAGGGATTCTTAAAGAAGATGCTAGTGCAAAGTTGTAGTTCCTTAGAATGATACGACATTTACGGTATTTTCAGTTCAATATAGTCTACAATACAAAGAACAGAATTTGTTGTTGTTAATAGCTGTTAGTTTTAGTTTTGTATAAGTGATGTTGGATGGATGAAATGTTATTTCATGTTTTTATTTGGATTGTTTATTTTATATATTTTTGCCTTGTTTTATGAGGTGCGTTCAAGTTATAACACATCTATTTTTTCAGGATTGGGACGAGATAGATACTTCTGTGTTTCTTTTCAAAATACACGTAGACTCTTTGTGAATGCGTGACAGAGATGGCAGCACTGTACAGCGCATAGAACTCTACTGGCAGTGACGAGAGTAAGGATACTTAAAATGGTGACGTTTTCATTGCAATAACAGCGTGTAATAATTCGTTTTCTCCATTTTCTTAGTATGGCACCTATGAAATTCATCGCCAGTTGAGTGAAGCATGTGGTGACGGTACCATGGATATGTGTAAGGTGTGTTCCTGCGTGCGAGAGCTCAATGAAGGCAGAACATCGTGTGACAACAAACCAAGACAGTCACGGCCTGGGACCAGCCGGTCTGACGACATGATCCAGCGAGTGGAGAACGTTGTTTTGGACGATCGCCGATTGAGCATTTTCAGATCTTCATGCAGGATTGTGTGCACAGATCTCACGGAAAGGCCAATTTTGGAGGCGATGTGTGTGTATGTGTGTGTGCGCGCGCGCGTTTATTTACGCTGTATGTATGAATGTAGTTTGAAGAAAAGTTAAAAGTCTAGCATACTAGTCCTGGTTTAAGAAATTAGGTGTCACAGTTATTATACAGAGTTTTTTTTTTTGTGCTTGTTCCATGTATAACCCCGCCTTTAACTACTATGGTCATATCGGCGCCCGTTCTGCTTTGGAACATACTGAAGGTGTTAGCTCGTTATCTTTGGGTTTTTTATCATTACATCACGCACATATTCACACTCTCATTCATACTTCCAGACTCTGGGGAAGATGGGGAATTATCTTGATCGGAGAAAAATCCCCACCCCCACCGCCGCGAATCGAACCCGGGACCCCTAGCACGGTAGGCAGGTGCTCTACCGACTGAGCTACGGGGCCAGCCTATACAGAGTTTTATTTTATATTACTGTACTACAAAGAACAGTAAATTGCAAAAATTAATTTTCATATTCTATAATACAGAAAAGGCCGCGCCATGCTTGAGTGGTTAGACCGCTTGGTTCTCACCAAGGTGGCCCGGCTTAGATCCCAGACGACCGCAAAGTGAGATTTGTGGTGGACAACATAGCGCTGGGGCGGGTTTTCTCCGGATCCCACGGTTTCCCGCGCCAACTTTCTACAGATTGCTCCATCATATTTCCTATCACCTCATCTCTCTCGTACTTTCACTTCCGGCGTTGGGCTCATTACTCATCCCGGAATCTCTCTCATCAGGAAACCTCTGATCTTCAAAACGGTTGACCCGGGCCTCGAGGTTGCGTGGTTCCACTTAAGCAAATAGAAGAATTGATTCATTCAGAATTGGTTTTACTTTCTTACTACTTATATGAAGTAAGCAGGGGAAGTACTGTATTTCATTCAAATACCAAATATACCAGATTTCAATGGAAAAACATAGTTTCAAGGCTTTCTGAATAAACAAAAAACATTTTTAGAAAAGATTAGCGTGTCTGTTAACAGCAGGTATAACTCAAACAGGAAAAGTAGGTTAAATACCTAGTATTGGAATAATGTGTCAGGCTATTTCGGTCCTGATATAAACGTCTGGGAGGGAGGAAAGTCAGAAAGTTATAGTGAGATAGATGACCGTTAGTTTTTGAAAAAAATAAGAAAGGAAAGTCTACCCATCCCGAGCTAACCTTTATATTGTCACCCAATTATCGGAAGGCACGACCAACTGATGGCTGAGTGGGGGACAGGAGGCATTCAGGCCACGCCTACCCATTTATCTCGTGTCACTAACTGAGGGGATGGTTGGGAGGGTGTTGCTGGTCACTGGCCGCCTCTTTCCCCTCCCCCTGATGTCTGGAACAGTCGGGATATTTCATCTAACCCGGAACCTTCTAGATAGTTCAGTTGGTCTTATATAAGCGACGCACCGGGCTGGGGGAGAGTTCAGTTCTTGGCGAGTAGCCGTGAAGAGCGCCGTGCTAGTGAACAGACTGGAAGACTGTGTACGTGTATCAGAGGAGTTGTACGTAATTGTGAGTGTGGAGTGGACCTGTGACAGACGAACTGGTGAATTGTAATTGTGTGCGCTACGTCATTCTATGTAATCGGCAAGTGTTCCAACTGTAATTCGGTGGAAATGAAGAACATTTTGAGTTTGTGCAATTGGACTTTTAATTTCACGAACCCACAAAGTCACAATAGGAAATTTTTTAACATATTTTTTTTTTAAATGATCATTTTGATTAAATTGCCGTCTGTTTAAGATGTGAGAATATAAATAATAATTGATAAAGACGAGAGGGATACATATGCAAATGTAATATGTGAATGTAAAATACTGTAACATATGAATTGAGAAATATTCCACCAAACGAATGTTTGCACTACTTGAAAAGAATGCTTTTTAGGCTTTTCTAAAGACAAACCTAACGAAACATAACGGGACGAAGGCTTAGAGGGGTTCAGTGCACTCACCCCTTACAAAAGACATAGGCAGGTACAAGAACAGGGAAACAAAGTATCAGGGGCAGTCAAAGTGCGAAATCCAAGGTATGCGAAAATGTAAGCACGGAGTCAAGCAAAGAAATTCATGGTGCGTGAGTAGTGGAAACTTTTTCACCGGGGACACTATAATGAATGGTGTAAATATTCGAATAAACTACAATTATTCTACAATTTATTGCTATTGTCTCTCGTCACACTGCCCTGAGATCTCCATGTACAACATGCTCTACCTAAGTAATAGCAGATGAGCAGCCGTGGACACGACCGGAGAAAAAATTCCAGCACCAATAAACCAAACTATCAAACACCAACAAACACAAAAACAATTAATGAGATTTGCAAACTCCCTAAGTTTGCCGTAAAAATCAACAAGCGACCGGGGAAACGCTGCTGATGTTTTCATGAATAATGCAATTTACATCTTGAATTATCTTTGAAGTTCTCTTGAATTAATTTTACTTAATTGGCAAAGAAGAGGTGGCAAAAGTCTTAGTACACAAAAAGTGTAGATTTCATTAAAGGACACAGGCCGCCTCTGTAGCGTGGTGGTAGCATGTCTGCCTCACGTTCAAGAGGTCCCGAGTTCGAGTCTCGGTCAGGGTGAGTTACCTGGATAAGGTTTTTCCGGGGTTTTCCCTTATCCTGAAAGACGGATGTCGGGTAACTCTTAAGCTCTATGGATCCTGGGCTCATTTTAGCATCATTTCACCCATTCCATTCATTGTCCGATATAACTTACCGTTGGAGGACGTAAATTACAAAAGAAAAAGAAATAAAGGACACAATTTAAGTCAAATATATTTATGTGGAGTTTTACATTTCTGAGATATTCTCTCAAGTTTTCCCCCTCGTCCTGCTCATGCAAAAGAAAAAGCATTTCAAGCCATCACATAATTATAATTTCTTAAAACCTTTGACACCGGTTCAAGCCCGTAGCCGTTTTAGGTACAATTCTCACTGTACCTACAAGAAAAAACTATATTTCAAAAACTTTTATCTTGGTTAACGTGAAGTAAATAGGTGCATAAGTTTTTTAATGACTGTTTAAGGATATAGAAAGCCGTCCCACAGTAACAAGCTATAAATCTTTTCTTAAATATCAATATTTTTGCTACATAGATGTTTAAAGTTTGGGGAACCAAACTGACTGTACACAACAGACTGCAATTTTATATATTTAAAAAACACCGAGTATGTAATTTCTGCGTTGCTTTCATCTAATGTTTTATTCCTGAACTTATCTCTCAGTTTTCGATTTACAATTTCATATAACATATATTTAGAGGTTGAATAAATCTTGTTGCTCAGGAAAGGATAATTTCAGTCATAATTCGTCTGTTATGCAACGCCCTTGTTATCTCCTCCTCATTAAAGAGGCATTATCATCCTGCCCACTCCAAAGATCTGAAAGCAGCAACATCAGATAAGTCCAATCTGCTCACTCCATGTACCCTAAAGGAGTAACATCCGATACAAATTTCGAATCACAACGACTGGCAACAGATGACAAAGCATAGCTGAATGATTTTTATGCTATCCACAAAAAATCCACCTATACACCGATTTACAAACAAAATGGATATGTGCTGTTAGGGCACTTCTCTTATACGAAGAAACTAGAAACAGTCCACTAGAACAACGATTGGAATAGAACTTATAAATAGAATTTCACTAATGAGTAAATGTTTCCAAAAGTAATTTTGCCAACATTAAAGCTGACTTAAAACGAAGTAATAGTAATAGTAAAATTGTACTTTTGTTAAGAATTTATCAGGGGAAGACAGGTAGCGGTGTGACGTCAGCTCCGTCAGCTCTAACCGCCAAATATGCCCCCGCAAGAAAGGCAGGTTAGCATGTGACGTCACCGCGCTGATTTTAGCTACCCAATGGAAAGGAAATAGTTTGATTTGTTGGGTTTCCGGCAGCGAAGGAAAGACAGGAAACGTATCGGTATTAATAATACATACAACTTACATTTTGGGTGTCGTAATATTAATGCTGACTGCTTTAATTAAACAATTGGTCACAGTTTATAAATAATTACATTATGGCTCTGTGCTATGAGAAAATATATAAAACTTCAACTCGTAGTTTATCTGAAGGTCAGGCATGTTATAATATAAATCACATAAAATAAAACAAAGTAATTTTCTCTGCAAATTAAAGAAGACCCACTCAGAACAGAATTACGTGGACATTTTCCGACACTTTCTGTTTCGTTTTTCTTTAACTAGTTTATCAATATCGGGACGTAATGTCTGGAAAATTTGTAATCGAAGACTGCATGTTATTGTGCTCCGACAAGGTACTTCGGGGTTTGGACTTAGCTAATTTCATAACAGATAAAAAAATTGTTCGCACACATATATGTCGAGCAAAACATACACAACGTCCGTGCGGCAAGTGAATACAACTTCAGAAATCTGGTTTGGGGGACATTTTTGTAAAAATCAGCCAAGTATTTCTTGTGTGTATATTTGTCCTCCAATAAATCGTCACATTGTAAATTTAAGAGTTTCATTAGGTACGTGGCTGCTACAAGAGTACTACACCTCACTGAATCCTCAGATTCTGTACTCACAGCACCATTTATATAGGCAACTTGGTAATACATGGCTCTTGCCTGACGTCACACGCACTGCAGGCTTCACTCCCGGCTGAAATACGTCACAACTCTCGAATCTGTCTTTCTCTGGTTTATTATCTATTATATATTCTTATGATTTGCAAGCTATTTATTTTTGTTTTATTTTCAAGTTACATATACTGTAATATTATTTGGGGGGACACTGCTACCATGTGGCTGAAGTTTTTATTCTATAGAAACAAATCATATTAGTAACAAAAACACGGAAGTGACTGTTCTTTTAAATGGTTTTCACGAATTCATGCATGGATAATGCCGCTTATTAGCTTACAAATTTTATGATCCACAAGGAGGGATTTGAAGTTTTCGCTTGACTGAAAGACACTCGTACAACACTTACGAGACATGTCTCCCTCTATCCTTACCTATGAACCTTTCTTTTTTTCTTGCTTTCATTCTTTTTTCTCTCAATTTCTTTGGAATTGATTTTAAACAAGTATAAACACTCCAAGAATGTTAATTCGAATGCATGTTTGAGCCAAAGGTTAACTAATGGTTTCCACCGAGCACAAACTTTCACATCCAAAACATTCTGTAAAGTTTAACGATAGTCCATTGCAATCTCAGCTAATTAGCTTACCTTGTATTATTGAGTATATAATGGCGAATTAACTGAGCGGTCATCTCGAGTGGATGTACGGACAAGCCCAATTCCAAAGTCCACTTTATAACCACGAAAACGAAAAGGAAGAATTCTTTAACCTTCGAATCTGCTTTTGTATGAGGGTTGTTCAATAAAGAATGATCATAATATTTATGGACATAATTTTTCGCACTAAAATTCAATCTTATTATATTCTGTTAGCTTATTGTGAAACAAACACGCCGTAGTAGTTTCATTGTTGGTACTCCTGGTTCTCGCCTGTGAGAACCATGCAAGTTCAGACATGTTCAGTATCGCCTACCGCTGCAATGGAGGTAACATGCAGTTAAAGTTGATGTTAGAGGAAGATCCGGAGTTTCTTTCAAACGTAATCACTGCTGATGAAACTTGACTACATCATTTTGATCCAGTGTGGAATTCTCCTTCATCACCAACTCCCCAAAAAGCAAAAGTGGTTGTCTCTGCTGGGAAAGTTATGGTCATCTCATTCTTTGATATTCATGGAATGGTTTATCGGCATGTTATACCTGCACACACATCAGTAACTGGGCAATACTACAAGGATGTCCTGAAAATATTGCAAGTCCATATCAGGCGCAAAAGGCCACATTTCCGTGAAGCAGGCTGGATGCTGCACCACGATAATGCGCGGCCACATATTGTCAATGTTGTTGCTGAATATGTTGCAAAAAAACCCTCATCCTCCCTATAGTCCGGATTTAGCCCCATGCGACTTTTTTCTATTTCCTAACTTGAAGAAACGTCTTCGTAGGAGGTATTATCCATCAACAGAAAGCAGTGGTGAAGGCTGCGGAGGCGATTTTGAAGGATATCTAAAAACTGGTTTCCAGCATGTCTTTGAAGACCGACAGAAACGCTGAGACAAGTGCATCGCATTCAGGAGAGACTATTTTGAGAAGGACCATCAAAATTATGTGGATGAGTAAAGGTACGTTGTCAAAAAAAAAAAGTGATCATTCTTTATCGAACAGCCCTCGTACTTTGACCGAGGTTAAACTCTTCAAAACGAAATGTTTATCACAACTCGTATTTCAGTTTTCTTCATTTTGAACCAAAAAAAAAAAAAAAAAAAATGCTACCAGTAGTTTCTTTACACAATTCTCACAAACGGGTGATTATTTTTATGCATGGCTACTTCACAGTAGGCCATCGAAAGGATGATAACTCTCTTGAGGTAGACTGAGAACTTTTAGAACGCCCCTGGTAAATCTGTATCACAAAAGAAATGTATAGATACATTCCTCCCGTAGGGGAGGGGATCCGTCCTCTTCAGCTGCTGTGGTGCGAGCGCTGCGGACCCTTAGCACTCGTGGTACCTGTGACCTTACTAGAGGAATCTCGGGCCGATTATTCGAGCCCCTCCCTGATTGGGAGTTGTTCGGATTTGGTTGGACTCGAGGGGGCAGTGGTTCCCGATACCCATGGGAGATCGGGTACGTCTCCGGATGGGGTTGAGGGAAGCCATATATTCCCGCGTACTAGCCTGCAGAGCTAGTAGAAGGTGTGCTAGATCACCAGGCGGCCCTACCGAGGTTGTTCGGTAGCCTTCCCCTTTGGGGTTGGCGCGCGTAAGTGGCGTATCCACTTCCATCGCGTCTTGTGTTTTCGGACCAGATGGGGGGGGGGACTTGTTAGTCTTTTCCTATGGAAAACCCCACGGAGGCGTCGAGCGCCCTTCAGGGAGAGCTCGGTAACTCCCTGGTTTGAGAGGGCGGTCGATCTTCATCTTGTGAAGCCTACCCACACAGATCCACTCCAAATAGGCCAAGTAACTTATTTGTCGTACATACCTCAGGTTCTTCTGAATAAGACACCACATAATGTTACTTACATTGGTTCCAAAGTTTGTAACCGTTTGCCTGAAATTTTATTGATTTCCTCAACAATGTATCCAGTAACAAATTAAAATATGACTTTAAAATACTCCTATGTAAGATTTTAATGAGCCTTTTCATTTCAGCTTGTCTATTTTGACTGCTATTTTATGTATTTCCGTAGCTTATTGTATAGTTCGCTTAATGGTTTGATTGCAATGAATGAATACATTAGAGAAGCGAGTTTGACTTACTCCAAGGGAAATATTTAATTGCAGCATTCATAGTTGTTTCATAGGAACAGTTGAATTTCTTACCAACTGATGTTACGATACAGGAAGGCGAAGTCGTTGTCAAGACCGTGATAATTAGGATACACAGAAATAGTGGTTTTAGTTTGAGCTTGCGAAATACGCAATTAGGTGTAGTTTCTGTAGGATAAGCTCGTGTATCAACGTCTATTCCGACTGTCGAGCCCATACAACAAATCCTAGGAAACCAATTTCTCATATAGCTCAAATCACTCCATTTCCAAAATTTTTCTTTTTACCTCTTTCACCTCGTCTATTCGGCCCTAATTAATTCAGGTTATCAAGAGCGGCATTTGCTTACTTTTTCACCGGGGAAACCTGTGCGTCATTGGATATATAGACGTATGTTAGCATTGGAGGTTGCTTAGGAATCGCTGTCAATCTCAAACTAACAATGAGTCCAATTACCATTGTCAGTGTCACAGAATAACAAAACTAATTTGAGTGAGATTATGCTGCATTAGTTTTCATGAATGGTCTGATAACGATCGTAAACATCTCATCTGGACGCCTTTCAGTTCCTTCCTTTGTGCTTTTGCAGTGATTCACATTGGATTAGATTAGGTAATTGAGGTGACACCAAGCAACTCAATCCCAATGAATCTGTTGTGCATATGTCCTCGGGAGGAAGGATGAAGGAACTGCAGAAGTGGTATGAACAGCAGTTGCGGCCAACGCAGAGAAAACGCACAGTTCCCTTAACGTTCCCAACGACCTGTCCAGCCCTCTGGAAGGTACTAGGCAACGACCCTCCCAAGCCACTGAAGAGTGTGGTGTGGGTTCTTTTTTGGTTCGTTGTCTTTTTGAATGCTTTGGTAGGGATGGCTTATGAAGGGTTTGACAGTGAGATGGAAAGGTTGGTGTTTTGTCTAATTGTCGGTGAGCTGGGATCTCTTTCTCAGGGTTCGGTTATGAAAAGTCGTGCTTACCGTCTCTCTATTACTTTATTTTCTTTAACCTGGCTATCTCTTTACTCTCTTGCTAGCACTTTCGTTGCCTTCCTAGTTTTCCTTTCCCCTTAACGTTTTTACGTTGCTTTGCTAACTCCCTTTATTCCCCATTTTGCACTGTCTTCAAGACCACAACTCTGCTTCGGACTGCGACCTCGGATCCTACTTCTCTCGCAATAACACGCCTTCTTCCAGTCGTATGAAGTACCAGAGTGACGCTTTTCCCCCCATCGTATTCCCAGCTTCACTTCCAGCCTTTCTCGTCTATCACCGCCCATTTTCTATTCCTTTACTATTTTACGCCTATCACGTGGTTTACTCTACATTTTATTGGCAGGGTTTATTTCTTTAATTTTCTCTTATTGGTCCCTCTCATCTGTCTTTCCTATGCAGCAGTAACATTTCCACCCCTTTGGGTTGTATGACCTCTCAGCGTCAGAACGGTACTCTGTCATGCTTGGCTGCATTTCCCTTAAGCTTCGCATACCTTGCTGGCGTCTCAATGTCGGGGTAACCTTCGGGGGTTTATTGTTCCATTGTTATTTCCTGCCTCGTGTCTGTGTTCAGAAGCAACTCTTGTCCAGTTTTTCCTTCAATTACACTATACTGCAATTTCGAATATTCTTTTTAACTTTATTTCTTAAATCATTTATTCCCTTTTTACTCCCATTATGCTTATTTATGATCTCTACTGTTGTATTAATTTCTAGTTATCTTTTCCCTCTTGGAACCTGAGGTTTCTGCTTCAAGTGGATCAGCGGGAACGGGGAACAGCTCGACCGAACACTGGAGATTCGAACGGTGCCATCTGAAGGGACCATGACGTGGTTCCATCATGCAAGCTTTTGCGTCATCCGTTTGCCGTCAACCAATACACAGTCCTGAAAGCAATCTACAACATTAAAGAGGGAGATGAAATGAGAATAAATGGGTGAGACAGGAAACCCGTAGAAGAAAACACACGGCATTTGCCTGACCAGGGAAAACAACGTAAAAACCCATCGTCCGAGTGGACGGGCACCAGAAATAAAACCTCCCGAATGTGGTCCTCACATATTACCGCGGAGCTATCTCGTTTAGTAATATGATTCTTATTTCATTTTCGTACACGAGAGATTTTATTAATTTATTAATTTTTTCCAGATTGTCGGATTTTCATTAATTGGGTTATTCTGACTCCACCTAGTCCAGATAAACTACTTGTGTAACAATGTATTATAGAAACAGTAGGTAAATTAGTCAATCTGAGTTTTCTACAGCTTTTTAAAATCCAGTTCTGGTTTTCGCAACAAATCACAATTGAAAAGTTAAAAGGCCCGTACATTTTCAGTGGAAAAATAGCTCTGTAATGTAAAACCGCTGTGGAAGGAAGTGGAAGTTTAGGTATGGAACATTTTAGCGGTAATTTGTTTGACGAATTACGTTTCTGTAAGCTAAGGGCAAACGAAGGGTTTCCACCCATGTTCCAAAGTAGAACACGTACCATAAAGACATCCTAACTACACCAATATCCGGAAGACATGTCTCGGCAGTCAGAAATTTACGGTGTCATTTAAAGCTCGTTCCTAAGAAAATTGGCTCGTTCTCCACCAGGATATGGTGAGGTCTCAGGAAATTAAAGCACTCTGCAGAAACTCTACATCATATGATCTTCAAACTGGAAGTCAGATATCTGCAGTAGCAGAGGTGAGTTTCACTAGCTTCAGCAATAAAAGGTATACAAATTATCATATGCAGAAAGCTTAAAAAGGTATATTTCATAATTTGGAAAGTAAAGACAAAACGTTTTATGACGAAAACAAATCAATAATCGAAAAACTCGAATGTCTATAAGTTGGGATAAACATATGACAATGAAACTCGAAAAAATTTAAATTTTCAACAGCGATTGGATCTTTTTTTATTTGTTTTTGTCTATTGGTCAACTTTAAATTAGATATAGATATTTATTTAATGCTTGTCAGTTTTATATTATTTTAACATTCATTTCCTTAAATTTAAATTTCTTACACTATAGTTATTCACCTCAGCGCTACACCTAGCTTTGGCACCCTGGCTTTCCTGCTAATGATGTAGCACCGGCCATTCTCTATTCAATATCCCTCTCCCTCTTCCTCCTCATCACCTTCTCCTCCTTCTCATCTCCTACTCTTTGTTTTCCTTGGTCATTTCTCCTTTATCTTGGACAAAAAGACCCATTTCTTTACACTTCTCTTTCCCTTTAACATTCAGCATTCTAAAAACTAGGCCACGCCGTGGCTCAGTGGTTAGACCGCTTGGCTCTCACCAAGGCGGCCCGGGTTCGATCCCAGGCGACCGCAAAGTGAGATTTGTGGTGGACAACACGGCGTTGGGGCGGGTTTTCTCCGGGATCTCCGGTTTCCCCCGCCATCTCATTCCACCGGTGCTCCATCTTCATCTCATGTATCATCAGTGTCATCGCCTGCGGTGCCGTATGTAGTAAAAGCGGGCGTTAAACACTACACACATTTCTAAAAACTATAATACTCTTTTCTCGGCCATCCCACTTCGAATTCCAGAACTTCTCTCTCCAACCTTTTACCTCTTTGTATTCTATTAGGCTATGCAAATCATTATCTTCTCCTTCACACATAACACATGCATTTTAAATTAAAAAAAAAGACAGCAGAGAAAATAACCGTTACATAGGCGTGAAAATCATTACACTCAAAGAAAAATTTTGGTCATTTATTATTAGAGTTGCCTCTTCAAGGTACTGAAGTTTTAGTTCGATAAATGTCATTAATGTTCCAACATTCACAATGACTAAATAAGATTACGTAGAAAATAAATTGCACAATGAACTATTTATAACGTGCTACTGGAATTCCTCAAAGAAAAAGGTGGTAAATATATTTAAAGTTTATTTCCATTAATTGACCTAATAGTGGTTAACTATAAAGCCCGGGGCTTTAAGTACTTACAGCATAGTAAGTCGCCATTAAGATAGTTGACTCATGTGTTGATGAGAACTCCTAGTGGTTTACCGGGAGAAACACGAGTCAGTTGGAGAATTTAATGTCATGTTGTGCCAACATGACATAGTAGCTCAAATGGTTTAGAGCTGCTGGACGGAGACCAGAAGATCCATGGTTCAAATCCCGGCTATGGCATTGAATTTTTCATTCTGGCTCTACCCTTTCATAGTGCGTCCTACACACGGCTAGTGTGAAAGAACAATTATTTCCATTAATTGTACCTAATAGTGGTCCGAACTATAAAGCCCGGGCCTTAAAGTGCTTACAGCACAGTAAGCCGCCATTAAGGTAGTTGTTTCATGTGTTTATGAGAACTCCTAGTGGTTTACCGGGAGAAACACGAGTCAGTTGGAGAATTTAATGTCATGTTAGCACGTTGGCCATAGTAGCTCAAATGATTAGAGCGGCTGGACGGAAACCAGAAGATCCGTGGTTCAAATCCCGGCTATGGCATTGAATTTTTCATTCTGGCTCTACCCTTTCATATTTGAAGTTTGTCCATACTAATCTTAGACTGTCCTTCACTTCATAGTGTCACAAGTGACTGTTTTGTTTAATTAAAAGAGTGTGTTGTAAGTAATAATTTTGACTATGGTGGTGCGTGTGACGTCACGTCACGTGACCTCTCCTGCATCTGATGAAGCATGTAAAAAGCTTCCTCTCTTGTGAGCCAGCTTTGGTCAAAGACGGACCTAGGTCCGCTCTCTATAAGCTATGTAGCCAACTGTGTATTTCCTATTATTGTAGTAAACCTTTCATGTCTAAATTGTAGTTTCAGTATTTGTAATGTAATCGAACCTTTATACAGAAAACGCAGCCTCTTCTGAATATGCCTACCTCTGTTAGTGCCTGAGGTGCGACCTGGCCACGGGGCATCCTAATCCTTTACCATCCTGGCCAGGTTTTGACAGTATTATCTACGAAAATTAAAAAATATATGGTTGGAAATTAAATACAAAACACTTCTTCAACCTTTTAATCTGCCTACATATTTGTGGGTTGGAAAAATAATATTTCACCAACATAAATTATTAATGCAGTGGTGTAAGAAAGAAATATTCACAGTGAAAAAGTCAAGGTTGCTGCAGGGTTTAATGAACGCTTTGCGTGATTTGAAAGAATCTGCAACAAAAACGCTCCACACCAAAATTTACAATTTCTGTACTGATTTCATCGTTCTCTTGCTATTTGAATAACGTGGAGTGACTCATTAGTATGAGAAGTCATATAAATGTAAAGTTTCAAGAACTTTACTGGATATCAAGTTCAGAAAATATGATTTGATTCATTAGGACGAAAATTCCCTATTAATGTAATAATTTAAAGAACAGTGTCACTATCATATCAAACTTGAAGAAACACTATTCGACTTGATAAGCGTTATTATCAGGTTTGAAAAGATAAGGAGCAGAAGGAGTACATAGCTGAAATGTATAAGAAGATTGAAACAGAATAAGCTTAATTCTTGAGAATAGGAAGTTACACAAATGTAAAACGTGCAATTTTACTTGTCTGTAAGAACTGAAATGTGTACTAATAATTTGAGCAAACTATTACACTATGAAAGAGTAGAGCCAGACCGAAAAATTCAATGCCATAGCCGGGATTTGAACCACGGATCTTCTGGTCTCCATCCAGCCGCTTTAACCATTGAGCTACTATGGCCAACGTGCCAACATGACATTAAATTCTCCAACTGACTCGTGTTTTTCCCGGTAAACCACTTAGGAGTTCTCATAAACACATGAGACAACTACCTTAACGACGACTTACTATGCTGTAAGTACTTTAAGGCCCGGGCTTTATAGTTCAGACCACTATTAGGTGCAATTAATGGAAATTTTCACATGTATTTTCACAACTTTCACATGAATTTAATTTCATGTTGGCACGTTGGCCATAGAAACTCAATGGTTTAGAGCGGCTGGCCGGAGACCAGAAGATCCGTGGTTGAAATCCCGACTATGGCATTGAATTTTTCAATCTGGCTCTACTCTTTCATAGTGCGTCCTACACACGGCTGGTGTGAAAGAACAATTAATTTCTATTACAGCAGGCATTATCTATGTATATATCGCAAACATAATACACACTGATCCTAACATAAATATAATAAACAATTCAATGTATAATCTAGGAGTACATATATGTGTATGGCAGTTAGTTTCTTTAATTATAGCCATTCTCTCTGAACACTCTGCACGTGAGAACGTTTTTTACACGCTACAAATTAATAACTAACATTACACAACCTTCTTGTTAAAAGATATTAGCAGCACCAGTTGTTTTCGAGGTTCAAAGACCCCAAAATTATAGTGTCACTCTAACATCTGCCCAAAAGGTGAACTAAGAAAGACCAAGTTTTTCACCGTTTTTAAAATGTTGGTTTTATGAACAACTGTTAAGAGTTATGGGTGGGCAGAAAATTACGTGATGGTTACCTAAATATAATGGTTGCAAAAATAATGGTGATAGACAATAAGACAATTAGTTACGCTGTAACGGTAATAAAATTAACAAAGATAGCAACTGTCAGTTATTTGATTGACGGTTACTAAATTAACCAGAAGCATGCCAAGTCTGTATGACGTGAACTGGTATCGCTTGTCACGAAGTGGTTATCTCGCCACGCTACGCAATATTTATCTCTTCCAGAAGAGGTCATGGACCGTATTATTGTGAATCTAATATACTATCTGGCCAGAAAATTGCATGCTAATTATTATCCGCTTTGCAGATAATTAACCAGTTAATTAATTGGATAACCTATGTAACCAACACGTTTTAATTATGTGCATTTGGGCGTTAATGTTTCTCTTCTCTAACAACATCACTTTCAAAATATCATTATAACGTATTATTAACAAGATAATTTAAGTTAGTCGATACTGGATATGGTGTAACCTTTGCACCACGTGTTTATATTTGGGATCCCCTTAGCTCAGTTTAACTGTACAAGTTGGTGTACATATATCCAAGTATGTAGAAATACGAGTGGATGCATTAATAACTTCACTAGTAATGTTAACCCCGAGCCAGAGAAATGCATTGTTAAATTAGATAAAATAATAAAGCAAGTATGTAACGACACCTTTCGTACTGGAACATTTATTCGTAACCAGAGTCATTAATTCAATATGATTGCAAACACGATAACCGTGAAAACAAATAGCTGAATCGTTAACTGTTACACGTAACCGTTATGACCGATTTCACCAACAGATGTTAAGACTTAACACGAGTTTTAGCAATAGTAATAGTAATTTATTTCCTTTTACATCAACAAATGGAAATACAAAATCAAGATTACAATTATAAAATCCATACTGAAATATGCCATATATTCCTAAATCCCGAAAATCCTATCATGTTATCATGTTGCCCACCATTGAAAAATAATTCAGTCCCCATACACCTAACCCTAGGTTTTTGTGTATTGGAGGCCCTCTGCTCCTTTTTACACTTTCTGCCATTTCACCTATCCCACTCTACATTTTTCTCTTAATTGTTCTTAGCCATCTCTCTTTAACTTTCCCTAAATAATTCCCTATATTTCTCCTGTTCTTTTCTCCTTTTACTGACAACATTTTTCTAATTACTACTTCACCCCCCAAATTGTCCCATTTACGTAGCCAAGCCTGCTCTCTCCATATCTTTGACTACAATTTAATATACAATGGAAATCTGCATTCTCTTCCCCACACAATGGACATTTATCTAGCTCCCTCTCTTGACCTATACCTTTCAAGTTTCTCACTCCTGTTCTCGCCCAAGCAAAACCTTCTCGCCCTAACTTACTACATATATCTATATAACCTTCCCTCCCCCAGGTTGTTTTTATTTCTCTATATAATCTCAGTGAGCTTTTGTCACTTGTATTGGCAAAAATGTCTTGTCTGTCAATATCTTCTAATCTTAGCTTAACTTCTTTCCAGAAGCCTCTATACCCATACTCTGCATTTATCCAAGAATGACCCATACCTATCTGCTTCAACAAGTAATACATTTTAGCTTAGCGCCCTTACATACGTTGAGATGGTAACTTTGGTGGTAGCAATAGTTAAAACTTCACCAACAAGTGTTAGCTTAACATTCGTGTTAAATCTCTTGTTAAACTAACAAGCCAAATTTCTGATGTTAAGTCCTTAACAATTGTAAATAGTGAAGATGGGAACTCAGCCGTTGATGTCGATTTGCTATATTTAAGGCCGTCTAAATGGCATTCGTGATAGAGTACGGCCTATGAGGAGCTATCCGAAGAAAATTTTCTACAGAGGTATAGACTGTCGAAAAAGTTGCTATGAAGGTTACTGCGGAAGTACAAGAAAGGTTAGAACATGCATTGAAAGGAAAAAAATGAAATGTGTAGTGTTTAACGCCCGCTTTTACTACATACGGCACCACAGGCGGTGACACTGATTATATATGAGATGAAGATGGAGCACCGGTGGAATGAGATGGCAGGGAAACCGGAGGTCCCGGAGAAAACCCGCCCCAGCACCGTGTTGTCCACCAAAAATCTCACTTTGCGGTCACCTGGGATCGAACCCGGGCCGCCTTGGTGAGAGCCAAGCAGTCTAACCACTGAGCCACCGCACGCCTATATTGAAAGGAATATGCCGATCTCACCTTTGCTTCAAGTATTAATAACTTTGCGACTTTATAATTCACTGAATTATGTGGATGATACACTCTCTACCGCCCGTCTTAAAACGTTCAAGTCACTCGTCACTTGTACTTCTTCGCACCTCGTTTTTAATTTACGTAATACTGAAGAAGATGTTTTGTGTTGCTAGTAATGATACATGCATTTGAATTAAATTCGTTTCCAATTTTATCCCACGTGACATCTTTCTCCTTTATATTCACCGCATCCGTCCTCTTATTTTCTAAGATATCCTTATACTTCGTCACCAATTAAACTAACAGTTCTTTCTCCATCGATGAGAAATTTGTTTCACGGCTTTTGTTTACGATTTTGTCTATCCGCCATCGTTTTAGCTGTGTGCGGACGAAAATGAAAACTAAAGCGCATCGCAGTACGTTCAGAAAATAATACGGCTCAGCCATAGCCTTCTATAGTTGTAATATTTATAAGTTTCTTGACGTTAACACGTGTTTGTTAACCTTTTCAGAAAACATGTCGGTGAAATGCAAGAAATTTAACAGCTTTGTTAGCGCTGTTACAATTGTTATGTTACATTTGTTAACGTCGATTTTAACATTTGTTGGTGAAATCGGGCATTAGCGTGGTACAATTGTGAGTTATAACTGTTACCCGAAGAGCAAAAAGTTTAAGAGAGAGATAAGAGAGAGAGAGAGAGAGAGAGAGAGAGAGAGAGAGAGAGAGAGAGAGAGAGAGAGAGAGAGAGAGAGAGAGAGAGAGAGAGAGAGAGAGAGCAATAGGAGTAATTCGAAAATGAAAAACAGGATAATACTTGGGTCACATCTCTATTAACAAGAAATCCAAGACAACAAAGAGAGGGACGCAACTTTACAGTATGTGCCAGTAACAGAAGAGCTGGCTCCAAATAACCAAGCTGTCGATGGAGCCTTAAAACCCACACATTCACAAACAAGTGTTCACCGCAAAGATTTCTGCCATTAGGGTTAGTGAGGTGAGGTGAGGCCTGAGCGAGGGCTACCACCCGTAAAACGATCAATCCTGTTGCAAAGTAAAAAAAAACTCAAACTGCATCACTTCTGAAGTACCCAAACGACTTTAGGGTACATAAATCTTTCCTTTCCTTGGTTTGCCGTTCTTTGGCTCTCTCTTTCCCTTTACATAATTGCAACGTTTTCGGACGTTTCGCTTTTCAGGAAGTTAGTACAAGTTTCGGCCAAACGTATACGATTTCCCAACTTCTGAATATTGCCTGCTCCAAGAATGCAGTTCTTCCAGCGCCAATGCAAGGAAAAAAAACAACAACAATAAAAACTCTAATGACTTTCACATATGAGTCCTCTTCCCGGTGGAGGAAACTGCCATTCCTTGTCCTAATTTCAAGAAACCTACAACTGCATATTGACTCATATGAAGTCTTAGATGCCAGCATTTTCTAATTCAGTTTCTTTGAAATTGCTCAGTTAAATAAATTAAGTAGAAAGGGAAAATCTGCTAACTACTTCGAGTATTGCTTATAGAAAGAAAATATATCTAGAAGAGTATCGATATCAAGATATTGAAACTCATAAACAAGAACGAAGAACGGATGATCTGTTTTAAGACTTTTATGAGAAACAAGTCGAATTTACTCGATTTTGTTAGACTTAACCGCTACTCGTCTTAGGCCTGTTTCCGTCAAACGTTTCCCCTGTAGTAGCCAAATGTAACAATGGGTCTAAATCTGCAGCGCCTATAATCTATCTCAACCTAGTTTAATCCTGCCGTAAACATCTGGGTGGGAAGAGCGACAGAGACAGAGCTATTGGGACAGAAAACGGTAAAGCTATTGATAGGTTTAGCGAAGTTAATTGTCGTTTTCTTTTATTTGCATGCGTACGATAAACCCTCCTTTAAGTACAGTACTGTAAGTAGTTTTCTGATCACTGCTCTCAGTAAGTTAATTTCGGAGAGAGAAAATTATGTAAATGTTTCGATTCTTATAAACGTAATAGTCCCACATTTTATCTTTCTGCTTCACATGTCACATAGATGTGTTCTGGGCTCTTGAGTCCTGAACGGAATATTTACAACAGATATATACATAATAGTATACTATATACAGATTAGACAGAAGACAGGTGAAATTATACACACTATTAACTTATTATGTTAAATTAAGCTGCATTTATTTATTTAACAATTACTAAAGGACACTGCTATTATATAATATTTTTGCCTTCCTATACCAGACAGCTCTCTCATAACGAGGTCTTTATTGAGTTCAATGCTGATTAAGATATTGTTTACAGTGTGGAGTTGCTACTGATATTTAACACTATTTCCTGTACATCTCACGTACCTCACAAACCCAAGGAGACATATGTCTATGCAATTTAAAATCAGTAAGCTTTTCATCATGGAGTAGGTGGGTGCTTCAGCCGAAATAAAAGACAATCGAGGCAAGCCTTTAAAAAGTGGCGAGGAGCGAATGATCGTGCATTGTTTCCGGTGCTTAAAGAAACCCGGAATCATCTATAAAAACATTGAGAAAGAAACTGGTGATCTCTTGGTTTTTCCGCAAGTAGTTTACTTAGTGTTAGAATGGAACAGCAAGCATTCGGAACTCTAAGAACACCGGGAAGATCGCGTAAATGCAAACAGCGCGTGGAGAAATACGACGATTTTACGAAAAGTGCTATACGCAGTAAAGTCCATTATTACTTTTTTCAGAAATGAACCAACTCATGGATTTAATAAGTTAATGTGTAACCCAACTTTAATGTCTAGAAGTTAGCGCTGCTATTAATACTGCTAGTGTTGCAAAACTTGTATGCGTGCATGTAGCGTCTAACACGTGGCGAGTTGAGTCAGCTCCTCCTTGTTTACAGGAGGATTTAACTAGCGCGAGACAGAGTATACCATTGGAAATTAATTGTTCTTCCACACTAGCCGTGTGTAGGACACTATGAAAGGGTAGAGCCAGACTGAAAATTTCAATGCCATAGCCGGGATTTGAACCACGGATCTTCAGGTTTCCGTCCAGTCGCTCTATTTGAGCTACTATGGTCAACATGCCAACCTGACATTAAATTCTAGAACTGACTCGTGTTTATCCCTGTAAACCACTAGGAGTTCTCATAAACACATGAGACAACTACCTTAATGGCGACTTACTATGCTGTAAGTACTTTAAGGCCCGGGCTTTATAGTTCGGACCATTATTAGGTACAATTCAGTCAAATTTTTCAGTCTGGCTCTACCCTTTCACAGTGCGTCCTACACACAGCTAGTGTTGAAACAACATAGTAGTCCGAACTATAAAGCCCGGGCCTTAAAGTACTTACAGCATAGTAAGTCGCCATTAAGGTAGTTGTCTCATGTGTTTATGAGAACTCCTAGTGGTTTACCGGGATAAACACGAGTCAGTTGGAGAATTTAATGTCATGTTGGCACGTTGGCCATAGTAGCTCAAATGGTTAGTGCGGCTGGACGGAAACCAGAATATCCGTGGTTCAAATCCCGGCTATGGCATTGAATTTTTCAGTCTGGCTCTACCCTTTCAGAGTATACCATTGTCCCATAATTAAGGAAGTGAATGAATTCGCCCATAAGGACTCATGAGAAGAGCTTGAAAATTTAGCAGATATGTTTCCGCATCATGCCCAATGATGTTAAATATAGAAATATAATAATCGGATTTATGTATTTTACTCTCAATGTGTTTTTTATTTCAGGAATTCAAAAACATAAAATAGTATGTAGTGCCGTTCAACGGCCAATTAATTTGGTTAGAATCAACTTATTATTACACACATAGAATTAAAGTGGTGATTTATGGGCCTATAAAGAGAGCTGACCCACAAAAGATCATGGAGGAACAAAGAACTCGGCCAGGAGTGTCAAATCCAAAGTGAATTACCCGTACATCATGAGTAAGTATCAAAGGTGTAGGGAAAGCAAACGAGAGCATCGCGTAGGTCAACAAAGAATACAACTGAATATATGACAAGAAGCGATGGTGACACTATTCCTAACCCACAAAATAATCGAAGGGCAGGGACAATACGACCGACCTGCTTACTGGGCCGAATCAGCAAACAAGTGAAGATATACATATATGGGAAAACAAATACACGTATTATGAGAATCCGGCTCAGATCTAAAGATTCTCTGCTTTCAAAATTGTTACTTGTCTGACAAGTTATGGGAGGTCGCTGGTGTAGCTTGGTGCGCAATAGAGAGGTCAGAGAAACGGGAATATACTCGGTGTTAATTTTTATTCGTTATTTCCCGCTCTCCAATTGAGCAAGAATGACGTCATAGTTGACTGTTGAGTCTACCTTGAAATCATAATGCCCTCTACGGAGAAGAAGCGGTAAGTTTTGCGGAACGGTAAGGAAATTACAGCGCTCCAAGTGTGGTTGCGCTTGTAACTAATACAACCACTTTCCCCTGGATATAAAGACAGTCTTCATAGTTGAATGTTACTTTCGTACCGATATTAAAATTGTTGCGACATATAAATACAATTTAAACCGCTGTATAGAGAAGTTTATGCAACGCTGTCCAGCATTCAGACAAATCCGTCGCAGCGTAATGTTGTCAAAAGTGTCCAGGTACCGTCAAAGTGACACACTTTTGTTTGCAACATAAACGTCTTACGTCTTATCAGTATACGATATTAATTTTATGTCACTCTCACGCTTAATTAAAATATCTATTAATGTTGGTATCCTTATTTCTTTTAAAACCAATAGATGCATCAAACATTTCCAAGATACAGGATCATTTACTCGCACAATGAGACAGTGGACACTATAAAGTGACTGGTCCCAATATAGAAGTAATAAATATAATAAATAATTATTATAAATATATAAAATAAATAATCTGTTTCTTGCCCGCCTCCATGGTGTGAGGTAGCATGTATGCCTCACACTCAGGAGGTCGCGAGTACGATTTTCGCTAAGGATGAGTTACCTGGATAAGGATTTTCCAGGGGTTTCCTACAAAGACGAATGTCGGGTAACTGAGCTCTAGGGACCCTGGACTCGCTTGAGTATTATATCATCCATTTCATTCATTCATTTATTTATTCATCGTTCGATATGACGTGCACTGTTGAAAGGACAATAACAAAACGGTTTCCTTAATAAAATGTTTTGAAACTAATACTGTTATTAATTTGGCATTCAGCACGCCTCGGTAGCGTATATGGTAGCGTGCCTGCCTCACGTTCAAGAGGTCCCGAGTTCGAATCTCGGTCAGGGTGAGTTACCTGGAGAAGGTTTTTTCCGGGGTTTTCGCTTGTCCTTCAAGACGAATGTCGGGTAAGTGTAAGCTTCATGGACCCTGGACTCATTTAATCATCATTTGATCCAACTCATTCACCGTCCGATATGACAACGTTGGAGGACGTAATTCACACAAAAAAGGCATTCCTATATTAAATTATATTAAGCTATATATCTTCATAGAGAACCCCAAATTGCAAATATAGTTTGTATTTATCCGTAATTTATAGTGTTCTACTATATAGTGTTCACATTCATTAAAATAAACAACAGTCTACGCACCAGGCGAAATTACGCACCTTTATATTACGCGGGCAGGACCCACCTCTCCGGATTCGATCCCAGGCGACCGCAAAGTGAGATTTGTGATGGACAACACGGCGCTGGCGCGGATTTTCTCTGGGACCGCCGGTTTCCCCGCCATCTCATTCCACCGATGCTCCATCTTCATCTCATGTACCATCAGTGTCACCGCCTGCGGTGCCGTATGTAGTAAAAGCGGGCGTTAAACACTACACATTTCATTTCTCAAATACTTACCTTCCGGTAGAGGGAGGCCTCTAAGCTGCTGTCAGCACATTAAATATGATCGCAAGCCGCTAGGGGAATCGTATATAAACTTGCTCCATCAGCGATGCTATTGATGGCGTAAAATTTTGCGCTGTAAGATCACAGATAAAAACGAACACCGTGTACTGTTGCATTCCATTATGGTCGAATGGACCAGGGCATGCACCGGGGACAGTGGCGTAATACCGATGTTTTTTTTTTTTTTTTTTTTTTTTTTTTGCTTCCCCTGCTGGCCTCTGCATTCATTCTTCACACAGGTTATAATTTACCACACTTATAATATTGCATTAATCCTAAGCTAGTAAACAAAGAACGGTGCGACATAATAACATCCTGGTAGTCAATTCTATTCGGTCTGTGCTGTGCCTGGTGATTATTTGATTTCATGAACACAATTATAACTGTTCGAAACAAAGCACAGTTTTACTCTATACTCAAAATATTGCATCAAAGGCTTTTGAGTGATTAACATTCCTACGGCGGAAAAAACTCTAGCCTAGGGGGTGCGTCCTTGGTGCTTGTTGAAAATCAATACTCATATATATCCAAAAAGCTTCCATTACTTTAGGGAACATAAAACAATTTATATCCCTGTGTAATCCAAGCGGCAATGACGTGTATCCTCGCGCCTATCAGCATTTTCCCTATACAATCAAAATACCTTTCGTGCATAGTACATCTGATTGTACCCGTCACGAAAGCATTGCTCTTCTCTGCTGAATATATACCATGAAACATCCGTAACGCCGTTCTCAAGTTAAGATGTCTGACAAGATTACTTTCAAAGAAACCAGTTACTTCTCTAACACCAGGTGTTGATGTTTGGAAGCTCAAATGCGCAAGAATGGTACGTCACACACTCAAAATATATCGTAAGTCCCACTAATGAATTAAAAATAGTGACAACATACACAATGTTACCAATTGGTTTACCTGACTACTTAGCTAACGGTTTCGATAATCTAACGCTTCTGGTCAGTGTTGCAAACACAAATTCAGTTGCTTCTTTTAATATTGAAATTAGCAAAGAAACATATGTCCACACATAACTTCTTTGATGAAACTACTGATACGATATGAAAAGAGTTGGTGAGTCCTCACACGAAGAAGATAAAACAATTGCAAATTAGAATAGAATTAGTAGAATAACTGTATGGTTGAAATGTATTCATTAAACTTTATTCAGCGAAGCTGGAATATCATTATTTTAGGAAATAATACAATAGTAGAACCTCAAACCAAATAAAATAATCTAACCTTACAACAACAGAAGTTTTACTTGGCACAACCATTTGGAGAGAGAAAAGCAATTTTATTATTCACTGGAAAGGACATTGATAAGGGTGATAGGAGCAATGTGTCAGTGGAGGAACCTTCTCTTCTAGTTTTATCTACTTTGTTATCTAAATCGAACTCCTCTCTAAGCCAATAATGAACTGATCATTAATCTGGTCAATCAACTCACCGTTTACAATGAAACTGTTTAAGTCTTTTCAAGTATAAACAGTCATTCGTAGTAACCATTGACAACGCACTTTCCATGAATTTCAGCAGGTGTATCCATTTCGTACTATTACTCCCCCCCCCCCCCCCCACAACACTGACGCCTTATTCAAACCATTACAGAATGTTCAGAAGAAGAATGCTGGTAAACCAGTCCCTCAAAGCGGAGGCATTGCGTTCTTCATGGTACTCATTAGTTGTCTTATGGAAATAAAGAAGGCAATTTGGAATTAATTCCACCGAAGTCCATGCATGCTCTAATTACAAATCTTTTCTAACGGTACATTCAAAGCTACGAGAATGTCATTATCAGACACGCACACTTTCTTTTCTCTTGCGGTAAGCGTTAACTCCACGTTTGGTCAAGGCAAAATATGGTAAAATGTTCTTATTGTACAAATAAGTATCACCTACGCCTGCCAAGTCTGGGATGCTGCAGCCAAAACCCACTTCTCCAAAATCCAAATCCTTCAGAACCGTTACCTTCTGACTGCAGTTGCAGCCAACTGGTATATCCCTAATGACAACATCCATTTAGACCTATCCTTCCCTAAAATATCTGACTACCTCCTACACCTATCCCATAGCTTCTATTCCAAACTTCCTAACAGTTTCAACCAACTCAGCATTGGACTCGGAAAATATGATCTCTAACCCGAAAAGACATACCGGAGACCCAGACTTGTGCTAGGACCTTTTTAAGAACAATAAATAATCACCATATTCCCATATACAGTATCTACATCTCTACCTTTACCAACATCTCTAAATCCCTAATTCCATCACCAAGACTTACCCACCATCATTAATAAAAAACCAACCCCTCTGAAGTCCAGTAAGGGACCTAGTCCCGGTATGGAAATAGTTGAAAGACCCTCCTTTCCGGAGAAGGACTGTCCTTCAACGACCCCAAGGCTGTGTGTGGTAAAATGTTTAATTTATTAATAACCGCATTCAGGAAGTTTATCATCAATATCGTTAATGCTGCGAATTAGATCCAACAAAATCCCTTCTGTCAATCAGAGCAAACTCTGACTGCTATGAAAAACAGTGGAAATGACAGTCAAAATGAACAAATTTTTTCGATAAGGTCCTAAGAAAACTCTTACTGCCACTTCGGTTGTGCCGAGACACGACTTGGGTTCCTGCAGAAGAATAGATTGCAGAGAAATGTACGTCATTATACATTTCGAAAGATGCTTGCTGACGCTTTCCGTAAAATAAACTGGAAGTATATTGTGACTTTTTGGGTTCGTGAAATTAAAAGTCCAATTGCACAAACTCAAAATGTTCTTTATTTCCACCGAATTACAGTTGGAACACTTGCCGATCACATAGAATTACGTAGCGCACACAATTACGATCTACCAGTTCGTCTGTCACCGGTCCACTCCACACTCACAATTACGTACAACTCCTCTGATACACGTAAGCAGTCTCAGTTCTCTAGCACTGCGCTCTTCACGGCTGCTCGCCAAGAACTGAACTGACTCGCCCACTGTAGAACTTATATAGGAAAATCACTGTTTGTGGAAGCTTCGCGGCTCGAGACATAATCCCGAGTGTTCCAGATGTCATGGGGAGGGGAAAGATATGGCTAGTGATGCTTTTCCGACCATACCCTATGTCAGCGCTACAAGATAAATGGGTGGGCGTGGGCTGAATGCCTCCTCTCCCCTACAAAATAGGATAAGACGGGAAGAATTATCGAATAATCTAACAATGGAGTTGACTGCATGGGCGGCGGAGGGAGAGAGTGATGGCAGAGGCCATGGTGGACTACAGAATTAGTAGATTTAGATATAGATTTAGGAAATAAGGATTTTGTAATTTTTATAGTTGTTTTCTTTTGTTTTTTGCTTTTTTGTGTTTATTTCTGTTATTTTATTTCATTTTATTTTTGTAGAGTAGTTTTCTGAGAGATTTGTATAATTATAACATTTGTAAGGATTTTATGGAAAAATAAAGAGAAAATTTGGATAGTTGTCTAGTATAGTTGTCTAGGTGCCGGGGTAGAATATTCAGATTTTATTTATTTATTTATTTATTTATTTATTTATTTATTTATTTATTTATTTATTTATTTATTTATTTATTTATTTATTTATTTATTTATTTATTTATTTATTTATTTATTTATTTATTTATTTATTTATTTATTTATTTATTTATTTATTTATTTATTTATTTATTTATTTATTTATTTATTTATTTATTGTCCCCTACCCAGCTGCAGTTGGTCGTGCCTTCCGACAATTGGGTGACAATATGAAGGAGCAAGGATAGCTATTCTGAGTTTCAAATAGTCTTTTCCCCTTGACCATAAGTTAATTTTGGTCCTCAAATAAATTTGAATGTCTGTTTTGAAAGACTGCATTCATTTTGCACATATTGTTTTTGATACCTACCTATGTTGACAGCACTAAACCCAATGTAAATAAAGGGGAAAAAACTGAAAATAATAAAATAATCTATATGTCTGTTATGAAAGATTCCACTGTATTCCCATAGTAACTGTGTTGATGTTTCTAACCAAAGCAAAGCAATTTAATTTTAGTAACCAATGGTCCAAATTTCACACGCTAGATCTATTTAGGTCGACTACGTTTGTGCAAATTGCTGTCTGCAATAAACAAACTCTCTTTCCATCTCGCTCTGACAAATGACTGCGTGGTGCTGTATGGGATTACAAGGGAAATGTTTCTGAATAGTTAGAAGTTAGCCTTCAACACGATATCTGATATGTAAGACTTGAAGCTTTCGCGCCGAGCGTTATTGATTAAGGCTTCACAGGTGATCAGCCGCGTCAGATTTAAGATGATCGAGCTTTCGTCCATTTTACACCCCATGGCCTCTTTCAGGAACTGTTCCTGATGAAGGCCATGGAGTGTAAAATGGACGAAAGCTCGATCATCTAAATTTGACGCGGCTGATCACAGTGATGCCTTAACTAACGATATCCGATAGTTAAAAAGGATCAATGCTTTAGCATAACATGTACCTGTGACTACCATGTATCTGTAACTGACTTCACAGATATGGTTTGTGTTTATGAGCCCATTCCTTAAATAGAGAACCAGCGAGTATCCAAAAAAGAGAAATTACACTTACATATGTCTTAAAGAACGGCGGGGAAATTCATTTAACTTGTGGAAGCCTCGATATTGAAGGTTGAGAAGAGAAAGATATCTTGCTACAGATGAATAACCTGAGGCATGTTGGAAGATGAATGTTTTATGATCGTTTTCTGGATAAAGGAACAAGAGAAACTACAGAATAAATGGGATGAGCAAATAAAAAAGGTCCAGAAGTTATACAGTGTTCCAGCAACAGCCCTGAGGAAAAAAGAGATGAGGAGGACTTTGAAAAGCGTGCATTTATACATATTCTTCGCCAAGTCTGATAATCACAAAATGTTTCTTCCTGAAAGAAAGCTGCATGTTGGCTGTCATCTCGACAGCTTCGCTGTAATTCATAGATAGCGAAAACTGGACTTCTGGCTAGCCTAAGCTGCATTTGAATTGGAGCTGTTCAAGTGAACAAATAACACGTAGTATAAATAAAAAATGAACAAGAAGTAAATGCAGCAAGCGACAGAAGATAAAGACTGGCTAGAAATTGCATCTGGCATTCAAATTAATTTTTATGTTTTACTCCAGGATTCCCTAAATTGTTAGCCTCACTTGTTTTCAAACATGACGGCTTTGCTCTATTCCCCAACTAGAGCCTCCCTCATGCAATTGGGGAATAGCTATTGGGAAAGAAAAGGCGGCCCCCCGCGATGAGAAGCAACGCAGCCAAATGTTTCCTAAATAAATACATAATTAATAAATAATACATAAATGAAAAAAATAAATATTGCCAATTGCATGAATATCAGCGCCGTCGGTGAACAGGAATTTCCTCCCACAGGAGTTTGTGTATGGCAGGGAATCTACTTTTATTTTTAATTTACGTCCCCCAACGTTAAGTCATATCGGACGGTGAATGAAATGGGTGAAATGATGCTCAAATGAGTGCGGGCTCCATGGAGCTTAGAGTTACCCGACAATCGTCTATCATGACAAGGGAAACCCCCGGAAAAACCTTATCCAGGTACCTCGCCCTGACCGAGATTTAAACTCAGGACCTCTTGAACATGAGGCAGACACGCTACCATCTACGATACCGAGGCGGACAGGAATCTACTGAATGCCACTGTTAAGCACACTTAAAAACAGTCTGGGCCTGGTTTGAATCCACGACCTAGAGATCAGTAGGTCTCTTCATCGCCAACTCAACCACTCAGATGATTATTTCCTTCAGCTACGTCAGCCTCTAGTTTTATATTTGAAATTGTAAGTTTATAAACCCCCAAGTTAGTGCACAAAATGTCGCTCCTTTTCCTAACCTGGATATCACCTGAACCTGAATCTGATGACGTATTAACTTCATCAACCTGGATGTTCTTCACCAAAAGCTCCCGTGAAGTACAAAAATAGTCACTAGAAGAGACGCTAGGTTGCGTAAAAAATGACAATTGTAAAAAACGTATTATTACTGCTATTATTATCATTTATTGCTATTAATTAAATATCACTATTACCACCAATGTAGAGAAATTAGAAAATTATCAACAATTCCACTTAACTTAAATGTGTATTAAATTATCTACATAAGAAAGGGATCGGTGAATTCTCTGCATCGAGACCTGGCAAAGTAATCTACCTGTAGTACATATATGTACGCATGAACTATATTATATCCTTTAACTTTTTACATTTATGTTTTTTTTTTTTTTTTTTACGCCCACAAACGTTAGGTAAGTTATACCGGACGATGAATAAAATTGGTAAAATGATGCTCAAATGAGTCCAGCGTCCATAGAGCTTAGAGTTACGTGTTAAGGATAAGGGAAAACCCCGAAAAAACCTTATCCAGGTAACTCACCCTGACCGAGACTCGAACTCGGGATCTGCTGCACGTGAGGCAGACACACTACCATCTACGCTACCGAGGCGGGCACATTTATGTATGTATACCAACACCCCCTCATATGGCAACTATGGCCTTCGGGGCCTACTATTTCTCAGGTGGAGGCAGCCAGACGGCAGTGTCCATTACCTCCAATGGCAGGATGATAGCGGGGATGAACTTGAGGCGAATGGACCTACAGTTTATACCGTGGATAGGGCGCGGATAGGGCCGACTTAAAATCGACACCCCAGAGTCGGGAATCGAACTCGGACCCTTAGCACGAGAGTCGCGAACTGCGCTACCGCGGCGCACCTCTTCGCATTTATTGATGGAATAATATGTTGTTAGTTAACGACGCTGTTTAATCTGCACCACCGCTGTCCCGCAGGTGTTCTATGGTCATATCGGCGGCCGTTCTACTTTGGAACATACTGAAGGTGTTAACTCGTTTTCTTTGGTTTTTAATCATTACATCACGCACACATTCACACTCTCATTCATACTTCCAGACTCTGGGGAAGATGGGGAAATATCTTGGTCGGAGAAAAGTTCCCACCCCCACCGCCGGGAATCGAACCCGGGACCCCTAGCACGGTAGGCAGGTACTCTACCGACTGAGTTACGGGGCCAGCCAGGAGTTCTTGTACGTGCCAAGAAATCTACTAACATGGGTCTGTCGCTTTCAAGCACACTTGGGCTGGGCCGGGTTTATATCCACGATCTCGGTATCAGTACGCCAGTTTATTGTTGCAAGCACTGAATATAAGTAATAATTGAGAGTTCATTTCTACCATTTAAATATTAACTAGTTCTTTAATTCCTTTTTATTTTTAACAAAAGATTTAATTCATGGAGTTAGCTGTAAGGGAAGCTTTTAAGGGAAGCACAGGCAGGTGTGAATAATCGATCGCTAGGAATACGTAATGTAGCTGTAGAGGAAGATAACGGGAAGGAGGAAGGGAGTTTCGCATCTCATTAGTTAACACCAGATGAGTCAAGGTGCGGATTCTGTCAGTTATCACAGTAAAACGTTAATGTAGTGTTAAGTAAATGTACGCTTTTATGTGTATCATCCCAGAACAGCCTCTCACAGTTTTAGAAGCATTAACTTCAGTATCCTCTCGAGATGTATGCAGGAGATTTCTCAAGATAATTTCATCCCAAAGCGTCTTTTATGTTAAAAATATTATATTGCATTCCATTCTTTACAAAAGTAATACTTTAAACCCCAAACCTTGTAAAGAAACTTTCAAAGTTCTGCCAACTTGGAAACCGGTGGTAGACAGGCCATCAGGATTTGAAAAGTACAGCTTATTCAGTATCAGTACATAGAATAATTGTTACGAATTCGCAACTTAGATCATCTGTCTGGCATCACTTTAATTTATGCACGCTCTTTAACTGCTATGGTTCTCTGTCTTAATCTCTATCGGATTTTAAATGTCGCTTAATTTTACTCAAAGCCTTCTTTATCACGCTTGAAGTTCTTTTACGTGCATAAATTTACGACACGGGACACAAATCTTTATTGCAAGAGTAGTACTGCATAAAGCATTTTTTTTTCGTCGTTTAGTGCACTGTTTTCATTTTTATAGTTGCTTCTAGCTGTTCAAAACTAAGGTTCACGTTATATTAATGCTCCAAGCTATGTTCCGTTTCAGTACAGAACGGCGCTCCCTTCTCTATGTGACACGCGACTCGCCCATACATGTTACACAGTAGTGAACCTATCGTGTTTGTGGAACACTCGCGTACAGCTTCAGGGCCCTTGATTCTAAATAAACGAGGTTCCTGCCATCGAATCACGTTTATTAGAAACGTGATTCGTTGCGCCCTGTGCTGTGCTCTCTCTCTCTCTCACTTCTCTCTCTCTCTCTCTCTCTCTCTCTCTCTCTCTCTCTCTCTCTCTCTCTCTCTCTCTCTCTCTCTCTCTCTCTCTCTCTTTCTCTCTCTTCTCTCTCCCTCTGTGTGTATTTTTCTCTCTCATTTTCTAGTTTTACTAGGTTTTCCATTACACAGATGTCTGAGCACGCGTTTCTAAATCATATTACTATATCATCTATGTTATCTATACCGAATGTTGTCAAACAGTTCGTTAAAACTATAACACAAAAAATACCCGTTTACATATAAAACCACGGGCCCAAATAACCTTGTTGTCGACGGGCCCTAAAACACCACACACTCACACACTCACTCACTCACTCACTCACTCACTCACTCACTCACATATAAAACCAGTATTACTGTCCAGATGGTTGAAAATTTAAGAATATATAGAAATGTTTTAAGTTTTAACATTTGTAAAACTATTCCAGTTCTCCTTTTTTAGATTACCTTTCTCTTTCAGAAGCCCTGCGCCGTGGCGTAGCGGGCTAAGGTAGCATGCCTTGGTCCCTGGCCACGAAAAGCGGCCCGGGTTCGATCCCATCCATGTGGTGGGGATTTTAGATCCCGGGTATAGGACAGTACCCACACAGCATCGTGAGGAAAGTGAGGAGCTTACGCTAGGTAAGCGGCCCTGGTCACGAAAACCAACATTCCGGCTGGGGGATGCCAAGATGCTGACCACATCTCCTCCCCGTATCGGTTGGATGATCGTCCAATTCTGCCAAGCGTAAGTGGGCGTGAGGCCGGCAGTCGGGTTAGTAGGCCTTGGTCCTCTAAGGGCTGTCGTGCCATGGGTTATTTATTATCCTCTTTTAGAAATCATTCCCAAGGATTTACTAGTCAGTGCCTTGGGTCAGTAACTTTTCAATGAGAAAACAAACTTTGTATAATATAAAGTATTAACCGAGCTTGTGGGCCGTGGTCTACTAGCCTCCTTTATTTTCAGAGACGTTTCGTCTGCGGCTGCGCCAAACATCTTCAGTGACAGTGCGATCGAAGTGTCCTGGCGGAAGTCTCAACATCAACTGTCACAGTTGCTGACACAGGACACTTCTATCGCACTGCCACTGAAGATGTCCGCCGCAGCCGCAGACGAAACGTCTGGGAAGATGTATCATAACATATCCAGGGTGAGTGATCAGCAGGCTTTGGATCCCAAAAGGGATATGAAGTTTACGAGTCTCGCAGTATATAACTGCTGACGCCAGTCCCGGGGACAACACGCAGGGATGGTCCGGTTCGCAACGCGTAGCTTTAGTTTCATTACAACTACTGCTCCTCACGCAGGTAGATCTGTCTTCCAGGGAATGCAAGGTGTTGGACATATTGTGTTCATAGCATTATTTTCGCAACAATTATTGGACAATCTTCATTTTATAAATCAAAAGTTTTGGATGTTACCAACGACCATTAAACAGCTTAAATGTACTTTCGAGCTTCTGTAGCCGTCGAGGAGGTTTGCAACAGAGTGCACCACCTACCAAAGGAGCACAAAAAATCTAGTATTCTACACAACAAATACTGATTTTCAGAACGAAAGTTCTCCCAATATTTTTATGATGTTACCAACAACCATTAAACCGCTTGAAGAATGTACTTTCGAGCTTCTGTGGCAGTCGAGGAGGTTTGCAACAGAGTGCACCAACTACCAAAGGAGCACAAAAAATCTAGTATTCTACACAACAAATACTGATTTTCAGAACGAACGTTCTCCCAATATTTTTATATTGTTTCAGCGAGAGGCACAGAAAACTCACATTCGACAATTTACGAATGTACGTGGCTGTTCACTGTAACTCCCGCACGGAAAGCAATGACGGGGTTGGCCTATTGTAACGTAGGTTACATTTTGTATCTGTACCGGAGTGTAGACTACAGCGACTACAGTATACTTGTTGACATCGGACGTTTATTGATGACACGCTTGGCCTTGTATAGTACCTGTGTGCGTCCATTGATTGCTAAGGTGTATGCGATCCCATGTCTGGTGATCAATTCCAACTCTGGTATGGCGACGGCTGGATTTAAACGTTTCTAATTTCAGAAATTAAAATTGCTAATGTACCTAACTAGTATAGAGAGGATAACTTATGAAGATTATTTTTCTGAATATACATAATTCATTCATTTTACTAATCAATGATTTCTTGATTGTCTTTAGCTGCTGACATCTCCCTTGAAGATATAAATCTCCATCGTGCATAAGAAGCTTGAAATTCTAACATGATGTACTTCGGCATTTTGCCTTCGAACGCACTAACGTCAATGGTCTCACGCAGTCAGTTTCAGGCTGTTGTTTGCACAAAAATACTGTTTCATTCGCTCACAGATTATAAAGTATGTAGGTGGCAGCAAAAATAATTATTTTGGAAACAATGATTATGCATTTATTATTATAAATTAGGAACGACAATCCACTGGGTCTGCACTGTCCGCTTACATTCCATTTGAAAGTCTACTCTCCAATCATCACAATTTTTGGGGGCATTAGTTATTTTCCAGATGTACGTTAATATTACTTTGAATTATTCAATAACTTTTTACTTTTCAGTCCTTTCGCTATTCAATTGTTTTTAGCGATTTCATGGAAAGAGTAAGCCATTTTAAAGCTGGAGTCACTTCTAACCTCCACTATCAGTTTTGTTTCCTCTATCCTTTCTATGTCAACAGTAAACTCTGTAATGAAATTATTTCTGTAAATATTTACTTCGAACAAATATAGTTTGCGTACCAAAACTTCATCAAAATTACACAAAGTAAATGACAGGGAGTAGATAGTGATACGCATTCAGTGCATTGCATTTTTAAAGGAAAGATTGGCATACCAATGGGTCTACCAAATGAGTCTGCCCTGTCCATTTATATTTCACAATCATGTTCATTTATGAGCCTATTTTCTAAACATCATTTCAATCCAGTTTGGAAATTCTGAAGCGGAAGATGGCAACTGTCTGCATTTTTGTGTATCAGTACCAATGCACCGATTTGAGTGACTGTACTAACCTATAACCGCGCTTTATTTCTCTTTATTTATTCGCTTTATACCTATTTTTCGTAATAAAATATGCCAGAAGTTTCGCAACATTTCTGTCAGTTTTCGAATACTTTATACTACTTTCGAAATGTCGGAAGATCTGAATTTCAGGAAAATAATATGTTTTCTGCCAGTGTTGTTTAACCTTAGTGTGAACACAGCCTCGAGAAATTTGTCTTCTATTTAAAAGGAACGCGAAGTAAGATGAGACAAGAGCTGCAGATTGTATTATTTATTTCAGAAGAAACTTAGGAGAGAACAGAGATGACATTAAGTGGTGTCGTCTGTACGCGATGTAGTTCCCTTAGATGTAAAACTTAATTTCATCTTCACCTCAAGACTAACTTAATTTCTGCAGAATAGTCTCTTCACCAAAATTTCTCGAGAAACACGACAGTGGGCAATATGTGTTCCAGGTTTCCTGAAAACTTATTTGTTACAGTGTTAAACAGTGCTGTAAATTCCACCCAACTATTATACATCAGAATAATTTAATGTGCACCATCATACTCTTGGAGGGAAATATTGCATTTACCTTCACTTGATTCCTCTTTGAATGTAAAATTTCAACACACTGTGTTTTATTTAATTTAAGCAGAAGTTTTGTTCTAAACTCATTATCTGATACCATATTTTTTATGAAGCATCTTTTCTCCCATTTCGTTCATTGTCGTAATGGCTTCATTTTGGAGGACCTAAATTTAATAACATAAATGTATTGTTAGACAACCCAATATGGCAAAATATTTCGGGATTTTCTCCCTCCAAAAATGTTTCTAAAGATTTTGATTAAACCACCACATATTTAAAATATCCAGAGGACTAATGAAATGCACATTTTGAAGATTTTTTGTTGACAATTATTTATAAAATTCCCATTAATAGTTTTAATTGGTGGTATTTTGTGGTGAACATTTTACCAATAATTTGCATTAATTTTGCGAAAATTTTCGGAAAGAATTAATGAATAATGACATGGCTGAAGGTAACTAGAGTAACAAAACTGATAAAATCCCCTTTTCCAAATAAAAATATTTTATTTGAAATAAGCAGACAGTAGGGTAACATGAATAAAATGAAATTTCAGACACCGGACATCGCCAAACTGCAGCATACAACAAGTTGTGATATTTTCGCTTTTCATACTTGTTCTTTTGTCTGTCACAACTAAGTTATATGTAGAGAAAAATCTCTCACTGTCAGCGTTTGACATCGGCAACCAAAGACATTGAAGGGACTTTTCACAGAAATTGCGGTAAGAATCAGCTTTTGCCTTCAATGCCAGGAGTTCTGTTACTACATCTACCATGGCTTTGTTGTTCAACAATGTCACAAAGCTCTTTGTAACAAAGAAACAAATCAGAATCACAAGTAATACCACTGGTTTTAAATGCATTTAGTTGTTTGAATGCTGGCATTACATGATTTAAATCACCTACACTTGATTTAGTAACTAGCCTAGAAGGCTCAAAAATGATCGAAAGCTTTTATGGTTATTACATCATCAGTTTCTTTTGCCATAAAGGAGTTCAATGAAGTCAAAGTCATACGGTAGCACACTTTTAGATTCTCTTCTACTGCTTCTCTAACACTGGAATTCATATGTTTCCAAATTGAGCACTCTCTATTTCACATTTGGTTCTCAGCAAGTTAATTCGGGATAAAACAAGATGAGCCAACGGTTTTTGTTTAGATTCAAATTCCAGTATTAGATCTGTTATCAATCTGCAATTTTCAGAAACAAATTTTGCCTGTAGCTTTACAATATTGCAGCACTTTTCATCGCAAATATTTTCATCTAACAAATTTTGCGTAGGAACTGAAAGCTTTTCTTTTAGAAAAGAAATCGACACTTACATCAACATAGCTGGCAATGTAAACTACTGAATTAAACCAGCTGGACCAGCGTGTCAGTATAGGCAGTGGGAACAGTTTAGCTTCAAAATCTGGGTGGTTTTCAGTGAGGTATTGTTTGTATTCGTTTTTTAACTTTCAGGCAATTCGGAACACATTCTTAAGCCCTGAGGGACAATATTTTCTTGTTAATGTAATATCTGAGAGTAGCTCACAAACAGTTTAGAAGTTCAGTATCTTCTCAATACCTTTAGTCAGCATAATAGGAGTTCTTACTGTGCACGGTGTGGTATTCAATAAATAACACTTCCGTTAGCATACGACAAACAGTTCTCAGTATCACCGACCAGTCGGATGTTGTGGTGTCAGTTTATTGTTGCACCGCTTAGCTGTTATTTCAGTGCGTATGATGATGCCACTTTATTGGGTTTGTTAAGTGTTAAATTTTATCTTGCTTTCGTTAAATTTGTAAACATCTTTTTCGCGACTATAAAAACCTGAATGCTAAATTAAAGTTATAAAGTTATATGTATGTATATATTTGTAATACATGCAAATTTTTATGCAGACTAAAAATAATATACATTTTCTCATGTATCGCTAATATATATAATTCTCGAAAGATAAAAAATTCGCGAAAAAATCGTTAAAAGCAAAAACTCTTGCCTCTGTTTATGGGGATAGATCATGATGTCCTCTTCATTCTGAATGAATTTTTATAACATTAAGACTCTTAAGTGGCAGACAAAAATGAAGATCTCATTAAGTTCCATAATTGATGTAACATAAAAGCTTTTGTGACATTAACCACTTCCAAAGTATTGTTTGTTGTTGCTTTTTGCGAAAACCATATTACCTAGCCGGAAAACTGCTATTGATATTTTCTCATGTTCAAGCAAATAGAACGCAATTTTTAAGGCATTACATACCGAAAAAATATTTGACTACCACTTAAGCCTACTGTATTTCCCTATTTCTCCTGTACCTACAAGAAACTTTGTAATAAAATCTTTTCTACATATGTTTATCTCGATTAATGTTAAGTAAATAGAAGAAACTTTTGTTGAACAACTGGCAGAGGAAGTCAGTGAATGTAACAAGTTAGTTTTTTTATTGTTTTCTCCTGTATTTGACACAGCTATACAAACTGCCTGTTTTGGCAGATAAACTTATCTACGTGAGAAAGAATTAAACTGGCCACATTTGATGGCTGTTGCACAGTGAGTTAGTCGTTAATGTGCATTCTCAGGCAAAGCGATTCGGCCATTAAACCCTGCGCAGTCTCATCATTTCTTCTTCCTGGGTTTTGCACACATCCTTAGAAGTCTTTAGAGTAAGATGAAGTAATGCATAGTCCCAAAATGCTGGATGTCTCTTCTCTATTTTATGGCTCATTTCCCTTTCTGAATTTCTGCTTTTACAGCTCTCTCGCACCAAAAGACCTCGATAAAACGAAATGCAATCGTTTTTCTCCATTCCGCACCCTTAGCAGAACTTTTACGGCCTCGTTTTAAAACACATGCCTCAAAGGCACGGGCGAGGATTAATGGTTGGGCACCGCAATAAATCCTTTTGGTTTCGCAAGCTGATTGTGCAGGGCTTTCTAGTCGTCCATCATAAAGAGAGAGCCATTTTAGAAGACCTCAAAGCGCATGTCCACAATGGAAGTCCATGCTTTTATACATAAGTATAAATTGATTATAGAAGACTTTGCTATTTCAATATGCGTTGGCAGTGTGAAGCAGTAAATGTTTATTATTCAAAATAAAACATCTTCCAATGCCATTATCTGTATGAATTGGATTTTTCTCTCTTTAATAAAGTGTGTCATGTAACTTGAGTAGATATTCAGAAGATTTTAAGGTCTGGTGGATTACTTCCCTTCAAAGGAGGCATTTAAATTATCAAGTTAGTTTATTAAAATATTGAAAATAAGACATGTACCATTGCTAATCTATATGATCAGAGAAGATGTACCAAATACTAGTATTCACCTTGTGACCCAGCAGAACCCCCGGAAAACCCCATGGGTCAGGTAAGTCAGCCACGGAAATTGAAGCCCGCCTCGGTAGCGTGGTGGTAGAGTGTCTGCCTCATGTTCAAGAGGTTCCGAGTTCGAATCTCGGTCAGGGTGAGTTACCCGGATAAGGATTTTTCCGGGGTTTTCCCTTATCCGGAAAGTCGAATGTCTGGCAGCTCTAAGCTCTATGGACCCTGGGCTCATTTCAGCATCATTTCACCCATTTCATTCATCGTCCAATATGACTTAACGTTGAGTACGTAAATTAAAAAAAAATGAACCAAGGCCTCCCAAATGTGGACGACAGACGAAACCGTCTGAGCCAAACAACTCGGTGTGTATATGTAAATCAACGTATTACAGAAAACACTACTTTATAATTTATGTTAGCTTACCAACCATTTCTAGCTAAATGGTTCTAGCTAGCACTTCCTTTGTCCTAGTGTAGAAAAAGTATTACTTAACATGTAATAGAAATACAACTAATCGATGTATCTAAAATGAAGCTTTAGTTTCTAAATCTTATTTCTCAGTCGTACTGCGAGGTCAAAACGATGCTTCGTAATGCCACTTTTGACCTCAAAGTTAATCTTCCTTGGAAAGCCTCTTCTACTTGCTAAAGGCAAAACACCTGTGGATCCCCTTCCTTTAGCCGCCACTTCATTTGCTCAAAGTTAAGCTTCCATTGAACTGTCCGAGTTGTGAATTCTAACGATACTCCAACTTAATGGTACGAGACGGAGTTTGCTGTAATTGCAAGGACTTCGAATCGGATAACACAAACTTCTGAAGGAGAACACCTATAAATCAGAGGAGAAAGCTCATGCGGCTAACTTTGCAGAAAGTCCTTTAACAATTTATGCTAGCTTGTACATATAAAGAGAAAATGTAGTTAACAGTTTTGTTCGAAAATAGTGGCTCATTTTTAATAGTGGCTAGCTTAAAGCCTTTCTCATGTCGGTTTTGGGGGGTTGATAGGAATTGCGAGAGGTGCAAAAGTACAGGGTTTGGAATCCGGTGCGAAGATCATGTGCTACATGACAAAACTACCAGGTGTTGTACGGGTTTAAAAGGTAAGGTGTTTTAGCCTTTAACCACATGTAACTGGGAGCGTAGCTATGGATAAATTACAGCAGAAAAAACCATCTAATTCAAAATGAGCTGAGTAACTGTATTTCAGAGATGCCTTGAGTTTCTACTGGGCACTCCCTGGATCTGGATGAGATCAGGGGCGCTTTGGTAACATTTAAACACATAACATAATGCAACTATACCTTTAGAGATGCGTTGTTTGTATGGCTGAACCTTGTGCGACTGGCAAGAGATGTACGGTCTGGTGCTCCCTGTTAGCGATCTTACTCGTAGCAGCACTTTAAAATAAACTCTTGTTAATATTTACAGAGACCATCAGCACGTCCCCTCTCAAATCTATCTGTCAAGTCCCGCGGGTGCTAACTCAACCAAGCTTAAATAGCGGTCCTACCCAAAAGCCAACTCAGCGATTCCCACGCTAACTGTTAATTTCCTCCCAACTATAGCACCATATTGTGCAATCATTGTTTACATCATTGAGGACATGTTTAGACCTGTTACTGACCACCTAAGCATTTTTCCCCTTGATCAGCAGGATGTGCGATTCATTGTTTACAACATAGAGAACAAGTTGAAGCCCATTACTGGCCACCTGTGCATTATTTCCCTTGACCAGCAGGATGTATGATTCACCAGTCCAAAGTAAACATTTTTTCCAGTCAGCAGAATTTACGCTTAATCATAAACAAAAAGCTTTGCCCAAACTCAAGACATCGGAAATAAATGTTACATAATAATGATTATAGTAATTTCCCGATCTTGCTCAGCCTATACACGCAACAATAAATATATATATAGCTTTACGAACATATTTATTTTTAAAAAGAAAGTTCATATTAATATGAACTGTTTTAGAAACGACTATTCGGGTACCCAAAGCCTTTAGGTTCAGCGGCCACCTTGATTTTCCCAAGTTGTTCAACGCTACCACGAGAGCAGTAGTCTCAAAAATATATACAATGTTGGATTATCTTTATAACCATTCAAGAGCTTCTAGATCCTAATATACGAAGGTAAGTTGACCAAGAATATAATTTTCAACTAGCACAATCGGTGCATCCACTGAGGAAGTTGTCCCTGAAACGGAAGTCTTTGAGGAACCTACAGTGACTGTCATAATTTTTCGGACAAAGTAGGCTGTACATGTAACATTGTTGTTTTTAAAGGAAAAGTGGATAAACAACTCAAAATGCTATGTACTTCATAGGTACCGCAGTAATGCAGTTGTGATTTGTAAATTATTTTAAAAATGCACAATATCTGTTAATTGGTTGAGATATGAAAATTTAGCCGTCAATATTTTTCGGACAAGGGATGGTTGACCATTCAAGGCATGCTTTGCACTTGGTTTGTGCTGTACGAATAGGTTCCCGTCAGCGCCTTCTCACGGACAAAACAGACAAACATTTAGGAGTGAAATTTGTCGCAGAGGAAAGAACAGTACACTTGAGCAATGACTGCCAATTTTCAGACTCGGAGTACCGTGATGCTGACATCTCTTCGCCGTATCGGTTGGAAGACTGCCCACCTTGCCTTGCGTATGTGGGCGTGAGGCCGGCAGTCATGTTGGCAGGCGTGTTACGCCATGTATTACGTTACATTTAATCATGTAAGTCTGTTACTAGAGGAACCTGGGGCCTAACTGCCGAGCCCCTAACGTCGGGAAGTTGTTCGGATTGGGTTGGACTCGAGGAGGCAGGTGTTCCCGACACCCACGGGGAATTGGGTACCTCCTGCCAGGCTATGGCCGCCCGGAGGGGATAGAGGGTTGCCTAATAAGTCCCGGGTACTAGCCTGCAGAGCTAGTAGGTGTGCTAGATCACCAGGCGGCCCCACCGAGGTTTTCGGTAGTCTTCCATCCCGTATTGACGTTGTGTTCAGCGCGGGGGGGGGGGGCTTTTTTTAAGAAATCAGGTATTGCCCTATGGAACGAGCCCCGGAGTATCCATCGTTCCCGGGTAGGAGGCCCGGGTCCTTGGTCCTACGGGACCAGGACTAATGGGAATAGATCCTCTGCACATAAAATATCATTTAAGTCTATACACATCCCTACATAAATTTTAAGTATGGTAAAAAAAGATGAGAAAGAAGCGGTGGATGTAGCAACCAAAGTTGAACTCGGTATCATGCATGCTACCGTACTACTAGCAGTGATAATGAAACAATGCTATTTCTGAAAATTTTAAGATATTTATCCACTATATTGGAAAAGATTTTAAGATAATAATCTGCACTGCACTGTTCTTTGTGAAGTTTGGTGTGTCGTAAAGAGTTTTAAGGCAACTTGGTACTAATTTCAAGTAATAAATGCAACATGCACTTTTTGTTAGCCCATTAAAATATTTTTATATCTATATCAATTATATTTAAATGGCTCCGATGTATCTGCCATTATTTTCTGCCTAATGCCTCCAAAACACTAGCCTTTGAAAACAATTGTCCTTTTTTGTAACCATTACATTAGCTGAGGTAGAGTAGTGAGAGTGTCGTTAAAGGAAATGTGTTGTCAAAATTTGAACCTAATGAAAGCTAATTGATGCAAGTAACTCAATTTGCTCGATGTAAAATTAACATCCATGTTACAGCGTGGGTTTCTAATTTTGAAAACAGTTATAAAGGCTTCATCCATATGAAACAGCAGCAAAAACTTAAAAGCATTTCTTCTTATATATGTTTAAATCTTGAAACGCTGCAGATAAAAAGGTCTCTTTGTGTCTTTAGCACAAATAATCTGCTACCCCGTGTAGCGCCGATGGCTTTTTTAATCATCGTTAAAAGGCTTTTTAAAGACGATGTTTCATAAAGTTACTCTGCATGTTAAAGGCATTACCCAATACCAGCGATTTATATAAAACATCTTTAGTTTTATTGTAGATAATGTATATGCTTTGTTATTGTGCTTAGTATTATAAAAGGATTCTATTGAAGAAAAACATTATGCACTACTCCAATAACATACATGTTTAAGCTTATCTGAGAACTATACAGGATGTTTCAAAAGGACACCGAACCAACAAATAGAAGCAGTTCCTCGGCTTCTATGTGACACATATAGATAGTTTTTTACCACCAATAGAGCCGTATACAAAACTGCTCCAGAATGTGTGGGGTATACATTGACATGAACATCGCCGTGTGCCTCACGCTGTCGGAATTCGCAGGTATAGGTCACACGACGTGCCGTGTGCTGTAACTGTTTGTAAACATACGGACATACTCCGCAGTAGCTTGCTACTATTAAGAATTTCTTTGGCTTATGAAACCGCAATAAAGAAGTTATTTTAGTTAATCGATGGAAATTAATCATTTCTTCATACTAGCCGTACACAGGCTAAGGATTTTGATAGAGTCAACTAGTTTTTTACCATCAAAAACCTTAGCCTATACACAGCTAGTATGAAGGTATGATTATTTTCCATCAATTAACTTAAATAATAAGAATTAAAGATGAAGCCTGGGACTCAAGTACGTATGATAGTAAGTCGCCACAAACAGTGTATCTTAAACGCGACAGTCCCTAGTGGTCTACCGGGGAAATATACGAGTCAAATGAAGCATTTAATGTCGTGACGGCAAGATGGCCACGGTAGCTCAATCCGTTAGAGCGACTGGACGGAAACCAGGAGATCTGAGGTTCAAATCCCGACCATGGCATTGAATTTTTCATGTTGACTCGTATCTATCAAAGAAGCTATTGCTTAATTATTGCTTAGGAGTTTTAAGGTGTTCCAAAATTCCGTTATAGTAGTCCATGATGGCAAATAAGCTGGTGGACATATTCAACTTATACCTTTTAGAGGGAAGTTAGTGTTGGTGAGGTTGAGGATGGAAGCATTAAATGATAAACAGAACAGAATACAGCATCAAATAATTGTAGATAAATTAACCAAAACTAAATGCTTTATACAATGAGACGAGCATTTTATTTCACGTGTTTGATAATACTAAATAAAGCATTTGTAACTGTAAAGGAAGCAGTTGATATTTACAGTAAGTGGTTGAAAGTATTGTACAATTAAGATCATATCAAAGTGCTCTGAAGTTAAACAAATAAATATTATCATTGATGTAACTACCTTTACAATTCATATTTTTAATGAAACTAAATTAATTGTGCGTTCGTTGAAGTCCTTTCAGCTCTTCCATCCATCAAAACCATATCCGTCATTTCGGCGTTCCATATTGCTTGGATTTGCTATCTAAGTACGCGCAAAATCCTCCCTGTTAGGACGGAATGTGTAGTTTTACACTGAAGAGCAAACTTGCAACTGTCCGAGTTGTTAGTCGACTTTTGCACAAGTAGCTGACCTTTGACCCGTTACCTGAAAAGTATGCTAGGGTCACTGATAAAAGAGCAAGGAGTAATGTTTATTATTCGTGGCCAGTGCGTCCCAATAACAACTTTTGAGGCTCGCATACCAATGGTTCCTGTGCTGCCTAATCACAAAGTCATGTAATATTTAATGCTGCATAAAATTATATCTAACAGAATTTCGAGGCTGCGACACCGAAATTTGGATTAGTTAAGTTATAAACTACGCAACGGCAATAATCGTACAGTGTCGTTTTGAAACAACCTGTATTTTGGTCAAAATCGCAACATTAGCAAAGTTCAATATTTTCAAAAAGAATGTATTTACAGATGCTCATTAATGTGTAGATATAGTTTTAATGATGAATTTGAGCCTTACCTCACGTACATATTAGCTGTAAAAACGTGTTTTCTTATTAAAATATAGGTTTCTTCAGAATTATCTCTTTTCAGCGAGCCAAATGAGCTGTTCTTGAAAAAATTATTACAAGTGATGTACATATTAACACTAGGTACTTTCACATTGATGTATTACTCGTATAAAGTTAAATACATTATGTGCAAGTAATACAAAAACAAACAATTTAGTTTTGAAAATTACAATCTGCCATAATTGAGGAAACATTTACCCTCAGAGTATGTACAAATTATATAAATGTATCAGCAATTTTTTTCATAATATTAATATTCCAAAATTGCTTTGAAAAATTCTTACTCCCTAATATACTTACAGTTACCAAAATAGCACGCAGGGGGACTAAAACGTTTTAGTGGAATCATGTAAGAAAGTTTTACTGTAGATTGCAATAGAATTTATTATCGCAATATGAAGAGAAAAAAGTATTCAAAGGAGAAGACTAGTTTTATTGATGGGTGCTATTATGTCAAGCCCAGCACTTTTAGCTTGATCGCCTCCGGGTGAAGATGGGCTTCGGCTTTTTATGTTGTGTGCACCTTGTGAGAACAACGATAAGGAAAATATTTTAAAATGTCAGATGTATTAAAATGGCTCATTCATTTCTGAAATTCTTTCTTCGCTGCTTTAGTTAGAGAGTATTTCCCGAATTTGGAACACCGACACAGTGAGGGACGTTAAGAAAACAGAAATCAACTTCCACAGATATTTATTACCTATTTCTGTAAATATAAGGGATTTTTTTTACAAATATAACGCGGAAATTATTAAATTACATTTATTGGGTACAGGCAAAGATAGATCATAAAAATCTTCAATTTGCAGTACGTGCTCATCACTGCGAAATAGAGGTAACAAATGGAACATAAAAAGTTCATTCGAAGCTCAAACTTCAGCCCACTTGCAACACTAAGAAAGGCGTTTAATGGTGAATAAAACTGCACTTTGTTTTGTGAACTATGTAAATATAAATATTTAAACAGCCCGAATGACAAAGACATCCATGAAGTAACAAATCGACGAAAATGGTGTTTGACTTTTCTATCTATTAAGGTACTTGGATGCAGTCTGCTGTTGCTAATTTACGATACGTAACCTCTCCAACTTTAAAACACCCCAGTTCACGTTTTGCGACATCTTTCAACACCTTAGTTTCTGCTCAAGATGAACATTTAAGCTATGCTGTGAAACTCAGTTATCAGGCTTTCTTAAGAGAATACATAAAATGAAACTTCAATATTTGCATTTGTACTGAGATGCTGTCACCTTTCACTGAGCTGTTTAAATTAAAATAGCAACATCCATACGACTGTTAAAAATGTGAAGGGAACAACGTGTTGCCAATATTAAGTTTGTTCGTAGTAATCATTTAATTATAATTAAATATTAAATGTCATGAGAACAAAAGCTAAAATTCCATTATAACTAGAATTTTTGGGAAATGTTTTTAAACCTGTTTTAAAAAGATTATACTCAATTTGGAAGCTTTTTCACTTGCAAATATCATTTTTATAGAAGTATCCCTGGAAATATGTCATAAAATCCATCAATATGTTACAAAATAAGTGTATTATGATCATCAACATCATTATTATTTAGCTCATTCTTTGGTCTTTAAAGGGGCCTTATCCGACAGGTAAGATTTATCTTTCAAAAATTGCAACGATAAAAAGCGAAAATTGGTTGTTTGTAATCATTAACAAGCTTAGACTGCCCAATTGTAAATTGTAAATTATATAATTTATATTGCATAACATTTATTTCCATAAGAATCAGTATCTGATTACTTCAAAGAGACACCATATTTCACAGGAATATATACTCGATCCGCCACTGATCGAAGGGGGTGTGCCTGTTTATGGCTTGATTAAAAGCCCTTCGCAAGAGTTTCGAGTTTAAAAACATCAATAGTAAACATCCGACGATCGCTGACCTGTGCCTTTTTGCGCCCTTCCGATGGATCACTTAATACACGCCTATCTTACAACCTGGAGGTCGCTAAGCAACTGGAAAGTGTGGTACTCGCCTTTGATGGTATTACGCCCTCGTCTAATTAGCTTATTGGATCAATAAGGCAATATTCGCTGAGCAGAGAAAAAGTAATAAATCTGATGTGACACATGAATTTGAATTCTTCAACAGTCACAATTTATTTTCAGATCTATTCAGAAGCCACTTAAATGAAGAGAATATAAATGATATATTAAACCTAAGAAGTAAATAATGGGCCCAGTTGACTCGAATGGATAGGAAATTCAATCGAAATCACATAACAGTGATTTCTTTTTTCGGATCACAGGACACAAATTCTTGTTAAATGGAGATTCCTACAAAATTGATAACGTAAGCTACATTAGCATTCAATTGCAATTTTTCGAATCTATTTATAAGGTACCAGATGTTTTATATCTACTCAATTTTTATTCAATATGTTTTCATATTTAAATCACTTTCGATTTACAACTTATTTAATGAAGAAACAACAAGAGTTGGTATGGCATCCACAAAAATGTCTAAAAAATACAATATAGTGTCAAGAACAGTAGTGTAAAATAACTATTTCAAATACATTTAAAAACATGGAGAAATCTTCCGAAAGAGTTAGACCGCTTGGCTCTCACCAAGGTGGCCCGGGTTCGATCCCAGGCGACCGCAAAGTGAGATTTTGTGGTGGACAACATGGCGCTGGGGCGGGTTTTCTCCGGAACCTCCGGTTTCCCCCGCCATCTCATTCCACCGGTGCTCCATCTTCATCTCATGTATCATCAGTGTCACCGCCTGCGGTGCCGTATGTAGTAAAAGCGGGCGTTAAACACTACACATTTCATTTTATTTCCGAAAGAGTGCATATCAGCAGTTAATAAAGGGGACGTGGTAGGCGAGTCACGAAACAATAGAAACTATTGCTAGAAATGACCCTTCTTGCCCTCTGGAAAGGATGTTTGCTGTAAAGTCTGTTTAGTTAACTCGTGTGCACTTCGGCCGCCTACTTTGACGAACCCTTATAATCGTTTTACAACACCGACCCTCCATCTCCCAGTCCGTTCTGCAAGGTTGCCGCCTTTCGCGATACGTCATGGGTATCACACGAGGTTTCGTCTAAATTAATTATCTTATGTCCATTACTGCGAAACTTCCTTAGTTTTGACATATATCTCGCCAAACTACAATTCTACTGGATTCCATAATAACCCTTATCTTATTCAAAGTGAGGTATTTGAAACCCAACTCCTTTAGGAGACCGCGCAAAATGCAGTGACCATAAGGAAAATCACAAATTTCTTGCAAATGTGCAACCAATTCGTCTAAGGTGGGTGCTCTCCCTCTCGCAGAAAACCTTAATTTCTCGGCGAATTAAATCGCATGTGAAATTATCTACTTTGGTATTCCTTTCGTCACAATATTTCTTACTGTATTTCTGTGAATACCCAGAATTTATCATCAGGTTCACTGCACGACCCCTTACCAATATTATTTTTCAGCACATGTTTATGTGTGTTCAAAACAAGCGCTTGAATTTGCTTAGAAACAGTTCCCGTTATAACTTTGTTTTTAGGCTTTTCCAGTAACATAACTCGACTCAGCAACACTTTGCAATCTATTCGCACTATTGTCATCATTTTGATTATTTTTACTTGACTGAAAGTTAGCCACTACTTCATTTGCATTTACCATTGCATTTCCCTCCCACGGTCTCCACATCGTGACACACAACGAATTTCTGCACGTAATGAAACAGATCAACTGGAAGTTGGAACTTTGGCAACTGAGACTCCACGTGGAGTAAACATGCAACCGTAATTTCCAGAAAATCAGGGTTGCTATTGGCCCTCAACGACAGTGTTCCATTTCTGCAGTGTGGAGATAGATTTATGACGGTCAATAGTGGGCGGTAGGGTCCGTTTGCTTTGCGAGGCGAACTGCACTCGCGTTGATTAGACAGACTTTACTGCAGACACTGGCCAATACTAAACAATGGCATAAAGACTTACAGTGAGAAATACTCTGTTTTTCTTTCTACAGAAAGAATGAATGTACCTGCTATAGCTTAAAATAAACCGCCATTTTTCTTCAGTGTTTTAACAAACCATTACTGGCTGCCCACCACAAGAAGCTAGCGGGAAATGAAGGGGAGAGGAGTTTGAAATGTTTATCTGCCCTGGTAGTGGATCCTACGAAATAAGTGTATGAGAGAGCACATAAGTTACCCATGCTGCAAGATCTAATGCTCGTTTCATTAACTGCAGTGATAGGTATTATGCATGGGTGAGTTATGTGACAGCACTGAGAACCTAGCATCCATATAATATCCGGAAGGCGAGCACAAACACAGAAAAAATGATTACGTTATATATTCCTCTACCTTGCCTTCTTGTGCTAGGCAGACAGTACGAAGTCTCTTTTTTATATAATTTTTTTATTGATCGATCAGCAGTACAATGCTTTACAGATCAGAGTGAAAAGAAGGTAACAGTACAATAAGAACAATAACACTCAGGGATACGCTAACAGGCCGCCCCCTAACTACATTAAATTAGAACTCCAATAATACTCTCTGAGAAATTATGTCAATATTGAAGATGTAACATAGATATCAAGCACTAGAATCACTCGAATCTGTTGTATCACTTAGAAGCAGGTTCTGTGGTAGTCTCCTCTTCAAGCGTGAGGGCTGGCGCGTGCGGACGCCGATGTTATAATGCACAGCTCCTGGAACTTCTTGCAGCGTGGCAAAGAAATGACGAGCGATGCTGCGAATGTAGTCGTGAAGAGGTAACAGTCCTAGTTCGTGATGGAGCTGCTGATTACGGATGAACCATGGAGCGTTGGTAGCGATGCGCATGAAGCGATTCTGTATGACCTGAAGACGACGCAAATGACATGTGTGTGCGGACCCCCACACTTGGCAGGCATATGTAATAAGCGGACGAACGAGTGATTTGTAGAGTAACAATGAAGACTGTAGGCCGAGGCTGAAACGGCGATGTAACAGAGGTGAGAGTTTTGAAAGTCGCCCGGAGGCCAGTAATATAAGACGATCGATATGAGCACGCCAGGTCAGTCGAGTGTCCAAAAGCACTCTAAGGTAACGAGAGTTGTAGTGGGGAGCCAAGGGACATTGTTCCTGTAGAGACGCAACGGAGTAAGCGGAGTACATCGGCGAAGAGTGAAGATTTTAGCTTCGCTTTTCTGAGGGTTCAATGAGATCCGCCAAGTGCTGAACCAATGAGTTAGGCGATCTAAAGAGAGCTGTACTACTTGTTGTGCGTGCTGGAGATTAACATGAGAATAATATAGTAGTGTGTCATCAGCGTAAAGAGCTAAAGAAGTCGGAGCTAAGTCAGGAATATCAGAAATGTATATATTAAATAGTGGGGGCGAGGATAGAACCCTGTGGGACACCTGCAGTAATATTACGGTCGTAGAGGAAACTGTGGATTAGATGTGATAAGTAATTAGGAAGACCGATGCGGTAGAGCTTAAGGAGCAAACCATCATGCCAAACCTTGTCGAATGCCTGTGCCACATCAAGGAAGACAGCCGTGGTATACTGATGGGCCTCGAAGCCGTGAACAATTGACTGAGTTAATCGTAAAAGCTGATGGGTAGTGGAATGTTTGTGACGAAATCCAAATTGATAAGGCGGAAGAACATGGTTATGATTAAGGTAAGACAGAAGACGGCGATGAATTACTTTTTCAAACAGCTTGGAGAGGGTCGGCAACAGACTTATAGGACGATAGCTTTCGGGGAGGTACGAAGTCTCTGAATCGAACCAAAACAATGGCATAAATACATATATTTCATTGCTACATAAAAAGTTATGAAACAGCAGAAATCTTAAAACAGGCAATTTTACACTTAAAAAAAAGAAACTTAAAATACGAGACATACGTGGTCAAAATCAGCTTTTTAAATGCTATAAAACTTTTCCACACATTTGTATTTTATATGAAACGTGAAAATATTGAATTAGTCAGTGTATTTCTACATGTTAAGTCTGAGCTCCAAAAATAACAAACAGGAAACAAATATTGCCATTTATTTAGTTTATCTACTACTATTGGAAATTACATTTCCGGCGTTCCCCCTGGAAACAGCCTTGCTACGTTCTACTTTCACTTGTTCATTGATTGTATAATGGCGCTCAAACGCTGCAGCTCTGCGAGGTGTAAAAAACCGCGTTCGCCGAGGTAGAAAATGCTAAGCCACTTCGTCCTGGGCATGCAGAAGTCTGGAATGTTAGCTTTCGTCTCTCTCGATACTGATTTAACGGAAGGATTTCTACCGAACCCATTAAAGCGAAGACGATATCACCTTAATGGATTCTATATTCTTTTATTTTATCAGTTTCATATTCTTTTTTATTCCTATAATTATTTACAAATCATCATCATCTGTGGTCATACAGTCCTTTTAGTTTAGCCTTCCTCCTTCAGAATTACTGCCAAATCTTTGCTATCTAGGGCCCTTCATCTCTCAATCCCTGCTTTGAGAAGGCCAAATTGGACATCATCTAACTATCGTAATTTAGGTCTTCCTACTCTTCTTTTACCAGTTGGAGTGGCATCTAGTAATTTTTTAGGGATGCTTTCATTGTCCATTCTAATAATGTGGTCCTGCCACTCCAGCCGTCTAATTTTTATATCACTGACAATACTTCATCCTTATATAGTTCTTGCAGTTCAGAATTGGTCCTAGTTCTCCACTCTCCCTTGTCATAAATAGGTCCATAAATTTTCCACAAGATTTTACTTTCCCAAGTGTTTAAGATGATCATTGCTCGTTCAGGAAGAGTCCAGGTTTCGCTTCCAAAAGTAACCGTGGGTTTAATAATTCTTTTATAGATTCTCACTTTAAAATTGTTTAGGATATATCTGGTTCTTATAATTCTATCTAATGCTCTAAACCATCGATTATCAGTAGCTGTTTTATCCTTGATCTCGGTTAATAAGTTATCATCAATAAGTATCGAGCCCTGATGTCGAAACTTTGATGCCTTCTCAAAAGTAACCTCAGATATGAGGACAATGGTATTTATTGTACTGTGTCCCATAGTTATGTTATTCATATACTTTGTCTTTGAATTGTTAATTATTAAATTTGAAGCATTTGCATCATTTTATACCTATTTTAAGACATCATTTAGTTATGGTACACTCCTTGCAAAAGGAAGGTATTGAAACATTCTGTTAAACATTGCTCTACCTGGGTTGATGATATTTCTAATAACTCGCTCTAGACCAATATTAAATAGGTGAGTTGATAAGGAGTCATCCTGTATAATTCCCTTATGAGTTGTGAACTTTTCTGATAATTTTTTTTTTTTAACTTTATTTACAAACAGGGGGATGTAGTGCCACATAGTTTACTTATTTGTAAGCTAGCTAATACAGGAATTGACACACGCGTAGTATTATGGGTTAAACATTTTTGAAAGGGAGAACGCAAAAAGTTAAAGTAGGTAAAGAGCTGTGCGATAGGGGAACCGTAAGTTCGGGTGTGCCGCAAGGCTCAGTACTAGGACCTTTACTGTTTCTCGTTTTTGTTAATGACATTGCTGTTAATATTAACTGCCAGATAAGGTTGTTTGCAGACGATTGTAACATTTATAATAAAATTCGGAATACAGTGCATGAAACCACTCTTCAGGATGATTTAAATTAAATCTTTAATTGGGCTGCGACTAACAAAATGTCAATTAATGCCAAGAAAAGTAAGTCCATTGTTTTTAGTAGAACTAAGGGCAAAATTATTGTTTACTACCACATGGGAGGAGTGCAAATTCCACAGGTGGACAGCTGCAAATACTTGGGAGTGTACCTGGCAAGTAATGCTGGATGGGACGAACAAGTAAATTCCACATCTAGGAATGCGTGGAAGGCATTACATTTCGTAATGAGATTATTGAAAAAGGGGAGCGCTAGGTCCAGGGAAATTGCCTACAAGGCCTTAGTGCGACCGGTTATGGAATATGAAGTAGCATGCTGGGACCCGTATAGAGCTAACCAAATCGATCCATTAGAAAAAATACAGAAGGCAATAAAATTCATAAAAAGAGGCAAGTATTTTGGGCCTATAAAAGATGAGACTAAATGGGAGGAATTAAGAATTAGGCGTAAAAAACATAGGTTGGTAGCATTATTCAAAGTTAATGCTGGTGTAAAGGCACGGGTGAACGTTAGTGTAAGGTTAAATAATCCGGATTATTATGGACGAAACGATCATAGGTATAAAATTAAGGGTAGAAGACACAGAACCGACGTAGGAAAATTTTCTTTTGTTAATAGAACCATTGAAGAATGGAATGAATTGCCTGTAGCAGTCTTTCAGGGCTGTCCCCTGTCGATGAAGAAATTTAGAAAAAATCTAGATGGTTTATAGTTAAACTTTTAAATTATAATGGTATATAATATGTAAATAGAGAAGTAATTAGATATGTTTTAAGTGACTAAAGTAAAATAATATCATGTTTGTATTGTTTATTGTGTTATTGTTGTAAATCTAGTATTTGTAATTTGATCTGTATTCTTAACTCTGCCACCGGGTAGTACCCAATTGCAGTGAATAAATAAATACATACATACATACATACATACATACATACATACATACATACATACATACATACATACATACATACATACATACATACATACATACATACATACATACATACATACATACATACATACATACATACATACATACATACATACATACATACATACATACATACATACATACATACATACATACATACATACATACATACATACATACATACATACATACATACATACATACATACATACATACATACATACATACCTAGATAAATGGTGGCATTCGCGGATTGGTGCCGAGGATCTGTGATTGATTCCGGACCCCGGGGTAGCGATTTTAAGTCGCTCCTTCCAAGATTAACGTTTGACTACCTTATGTGAAGTCATGAAGTGGTTCAGAGCTCAAGTAAAAGCTATAGGTCATCTCATTCCACCGCCATCCTCATCATCACCCTATCGTCTGAATAACGCAGTTCGCCTTTTGGATGCTTGGTGGAAAGAGGTAACCCTCGTAGGTCATAAACCATACCCAATTATAATTTCATTTCATGTACCATCAGTGTCCATTCCCTGTGGTGCCATAAACAATAAGAAGAAGCTTAAATGCGGAAAGAAAGCAAGAAAAACAGAATGAACGAAATAGAGTGAGGCAGCCTCGTTCCTTTTCTTTCTTACTCCTGAGTAACGACGACAATGGTGGCGACATGCCAAAGCTGAAACCAACAGATACCTCTAACGCCCAATAATGTTATAACCATCTCTCTTAAAGTTAGGATTTTCAAGTGAAGACCTGAAAAGTGAGGATGTTTATAGGTCTTTTATTAAGCATGAATAAGTATCAAAATCTGTATTTGTCTCTGCTACTATTACAAATAATTTTACAACATATTTTAAATGTACAATTCAACACGATGCAACTTTTTCTTCCAATTGTGTGGAAGAACACCTATACCTATACGCATAAAAATAATGCTAGGAATGAGTTTTCTTTATTGAGTATCTTTTGAAAGAATACTCACGACGAAGCCTGATTAACACCAAAATTGATCAAAATTATTACATGATTACGCAGAAATAATGCTGATAATAATTATATCATTATTGTTTCCAGCAACTTATTTGTTTTCTCAAAAACAAACACAATAATACAAAACCTGTTTCCAACATTTTCTCTTAAATGTTTGAGCCAAAATATAAATTTGTATTAGCAACATTTTAATTTTATCATTGCGTAGACCATTTTTGTTTTAAACTTTTAATGTTCTTAATAACCAGAAGATTTGCTGGAGATTTTGCAATGAAAATGGCCATACATACCAATGACTTGCTGTGTACTTACGCCATGGCTGTGTGTGTGTGTGTGTGTGTGTGTGTGTGTGTGTGTGTGTGTGTGTGTGTGTGTGTGTGTGTGTGTGTGTGTGTGTGTGTGTGTGTGTGTGTGTGTGTGTGTGTGTGTGTGTGTGTGTGTGTGTGTGTGTGTGTGTGTGTGTGTGTGTGTGTGTGTGTGTGTGTGTGTGTGTGTGTGTGTGTGTGTGTGTGTGTGTGTGTGTGTGTGTGTGTGTGTGTGTGTGTGTGTGTGTGTGTGTGTGTGTGTGTGTGTGTGTGTGTGTGTGTGTGTGTGTGTGTGTGTGTGTGTGTGTGTGTGTGTGTGTGTGTGTGTGTGTGTGTGTGTGTGTGTGTGTGTGTGTGTGTGTGTGTGTGTGTGTGTGTGTGTGTGTGTGTGTGTGTGTGTGTGTGTGTGTGTGTGTGTGTGTGTGTGTGTGTGTGTGTGTGTGTGTGTGTGTGTGTGTGTGTGTGTGTGTGTGTGTGTGTGTGTGTGTGTGTGTGTGTGTGTGTGTGTGTGTGTGTGTGTGTGTGTGTGTGTGTGTGTGTGTGTGTGTGTGTGTGTGTTTATAAATGTATAATATAGAAACTTCCTAACTAGAAAATTAGCTACATAAATTTCACTTTGTGCAAATTCATGAATATAGAATATCAAATAAATAATAAATTGGTTTAGAAAATTACTGATATTGTATTTTTCCTGCCAATTTCTAATTTGTTTCGGTTTTAAATAAATTGATATTAATTGATCATGCTGAAGCCAAAACTGACGTTTTTAAAATGTGTATTACTGATAAGAGCCTATTTGATGGTCATGGAACTTGTAATATGTCATACCTTAGGCTGAACATATGAAGCAATTTCTATGAAATCTTTGCTGATTTCAGTAGAAAGACAAGGTACAAAAAAGAAATGGAAATAACGTGCCCATTTCAGTTAAAAACTTACATAACAATATTCATAAGCATAATATTTTTGATAAATTTATTTGTGTATTGAATTTTGATAGTATGAAAAATATTATCAACATAACTGTGTAATTTTAAATATTTAACATCCGTCTTAATTCTGTCAACATCCTCTAACAAGTTTTATTGTCGATTTTCAAAACGTGTTGTGTTAGAGAGTGGGCAGGAAGAAGTGCAAGTAATAAAAGAGAATCAGGTGGGAGAGAAAACAGGAGTAAGAGGTAGTGAAAATATTTGATTGGGATTTCTTCGGGAGTAAAAAGCACGGCTTGCGTGAAAAGGGAAGTAAAGCAGGTGGTCTCGTTTCGTAGACTTATGGCAAATAAAAGAACCTTAAACCTGATAAAGACGCCTCTGGCCAAAATTAAGCAGTCTGTCACGCCCAATATAGAATGGGACACCGAGAACCAAAGTAGTAAAAGAGTGTCCATATATAAAATCGAATTTCAGTTCAAGGAAACAGGAGTACAATCTCCGCAATTAACTCAAGCTGAGTTGTGAGTTCTACCACAAATATAACAATTGCAATGCTCATTAACCATTAAATACATGAATTATTTTGCTACTTATGCCGCTCTTGCTGTAATTTCTAAATTGGTTCTCATACCGCTTTCTGCGGTGCCTCAACGCAATCGATTCGAATAGCCATGGTCGTTAAAGCTATAATAATGGACTGGTCATCTATTCAAAACCAACGTCGTGGGTTCGAATCTCGGCAACTGCAGTCAAATATGCCTACGGTGAAAGACGGGGAGGACCCAAGTACAATAACCGGTGTGATGTCACGCTTGGATGATGACGGGGTATCATTTGACTGCGCTTGCTTGAATTTTGCCTTTTTATACTAAAGAAAAGCAACACTACAATGTAATTGCAAAAGTAATATAATTATAATTTAAAATATGCAAACTTAAGTGTGCAGAATTGACAAAGACCAGTACAATACTAAATAACAAACGAACTTCACTAAAACATTTTTCAAGCTAAACACAGTCTAATGTTGTACTGTTGTCTAATGTTGCCTGTTACACAATGCATATGAGGGTTCAATTCTAGCTAAATGGAATTTCTATAGAAAAGGAAAATATTAATAAACACAATTTTGCTGAAAATCAATTCTTACCGATTAAGCAACTCTCGCTATCTTTGCTAAACAGTTGAAATGTGAAGATTTTTGGAAAGAATTTTATTAACAAAAAGCCAAATTTTGTTTGAATGTTGGCTTAAAAAGATTACATACTTAGTATTATGAAGTAAAAACGCAGGGTATTATTTATTCAAATGAAAATTCATGGCACATCAACGGAATGTTATCTGCTTCATTATTTACAGACTTTTCTCTTGTGTAACATGGATCCTCCCCCCTCATCCTAGCTTCTCTTTTCTTTTTCCCTGCTTTTGAAAGAGTATGTGTGAGGGGGCTATTGATCGTGTAACAGAGAGGGACGCAAAGCCTGGCTTTTGATTGCAATAATCTGTCACGTTTCTTAACTTTATCACGTAGATCTTCAAGCACGAGTCATGAGCAGCCACCTAGGAAGTCCCAAATCGCATGAAATGATGTAACTACGTTTCAGCCGATACATAATTTGCAACGCCCGCCGATCCTTTTGATGAAACAAATGAGAAAGTTTACTGGTTATCTGTACAAATCACCTAAGCATTCACACATTACTTTCCATAGCACCTACAAATGCTCGCGTGTCCCACTCAACATAGCCCTGTAGTATTCCTTTTTCATTATAAACATTTCAAAGATTTAATTTATATTCTTACACGACATTGGTTAAAGCATGTGTGACATAACTGCGTTCCGCAGTTGTTTAAGAATAAAGTTGGCAGCATGAAAAGAGAAGACTGCGCAAATATATGCATTATTTTCGAGGGGGTAAAGTAAAGAGATATACTCCATTCAAAAATTCCATACTCAGATATCACGGAAAGTAAATGTTTTGAGGTCCCCAAAATAAAAAGAAGCAGTTTTACAGAAAGGCGTGCGTATGTGAACAACATTATGGCGTTGTGTGAACACATAACTGTATTTAAGTTCAACATCTTCTGAGGATGGGACAAAAAGATTTTCAAAATGTCCTTCATATTAACATTTATTACTTTATTTTGCTTTTATCAAACGTCCAATAGATTTACAAATTCTCATAATAAATTGAATGAAAATATTGATATGACTAAAAATAAACAAATACAAATCTGCAATACAGGGTATAAATATTCCAAATGTTTATACTTATTAACTTTTATAATAATTTATAAAAAATTACTGATATTAAAACGAATCCTATTAAAAATAAACAAAAACAACACCAAAATAAAATAATAAAACACTATAATAAATAACATTTTTTAAAAGAAAACATATTTAAACTTTCTTTCTTTTTATATTCGCCCCTTTCGCATTTTAATACACATAACTTTAAATAAATACTAAAATAAATTTAACAATAAACAAAAATATTAACACTACATAATTTACTACTGGTATCAAGTAAAAATACCTGGTATCCAGCTCTACAAGTAACTAATGAAATCCTATTCATTCCAAATGCATTTTGTATACTTTTGTTTTTTTCCTATCCCGTGGTGCTCAACCCAATCGGGGTCCCTTGCCCACTGCCGACCTCATGACAGAGGGACGATCATCAAACCGATATAACGAGATGATTTGACCAGCATCTCCTGACCAGAATGATGGTTGTTGTGGCCTGGATAGCTGCCTATCGCAGTTCCTGAATTTCCTCAAAATGCTGAGAAGGCAGCGGCCGTATATCGCGACTTGAAATCTACAGTACCTTGGGTGGAGTCATATTCACGCTCATTTCGCTGCAGGTCACTGCAAAGCAGCGCAGGATATTAGAGGTATCTAATGTGCTTTCCTGGGTGCGACAGTTCAATGAAGGCAGAACGTCGTTTTTTTTCTTTTAATTTACGTCCTCCAACATTTAGTCATATCGGACGATGAATGGAATGGGTGAAATGATGCTCAATGCGTCCGGGGTCCATGGAGCTTAGAGTTACCGACATTCGTCCTTCAGGGTAAGGGAAAACCCCGGAAAAACCTTATCCAGTTAACTCACCCCAACCGAGATTCGAGCTCGGGACCTCTTGAACGTGAGGCAGACATGCTACCACCACGCTACCAAGGCGGGCAGGGTTGACAACAAACCAAGACTACCATGGCGTCGCACCAGCCGGTCTCACGACATGATCCAGCGAGTGAAGAACATTGTTTTGGAGGATCGCCGACTGAGCATTTTCAGATCTTCATGCAGGATTGGTCCTACGGGTCCAGGACTGATGGGAGTAGAACCTCTGGACTCAAACTGTGCACAGATCCCACTGAAATGCCAATATTGGAGGCGATTTCTGCAACTGTCTTGGTTTGTTGTTACACGATGTTCTGCATTCATTGCACTGCCGCACCCAAGAACGCACATTAGACACATCCATGGTACCATCACCACATGCCTCACTCAACTGGCGATGAATGTCAATAGGTGTCACATCACGAAAATGGAGAAAACGAATGATTACACACTGTTCTTGCAATGAAAGCGTCACCATTTTAAGTATGAAAAACAGTCCTAACTCTCGTTGCTGACACTAGAGTTCTATGCACTGTACAGTGCTGCCATCTCTGCCCCGTATTCACAAGGAGTCTACGTGTATTTATAAAAAAACAGAAGTTTTTATCTGGTCCCAGTCTAGAAACAAAAGGTGGTGTTATAACTTGAACGCATCTAGTAAATGCAATTTTGATATATATCTGAAATGTTGCATTTAGCGAATTCAAGGTATCTTAAAGGTTCTTTTTCAGATGAAATCTCGATATTACATCGGTGGGTGAAATGCAATATTTATTCTATTTCCACAGGTAAATGTTAGATATAGTAAAACGAGCGAAACTTCTCAACCTCTGCTTGAATGAACTCACCCTAGAGCTAAGCCCGTGTAGCGATAATTTGGTTACACGTGGAGAAATATCAATTGCTGTTCTCATTATGTCAGTCAACGCCGTATTGAATTAGTTTCTTCCGATTACGATAACTCGATGGCGACGTTAACTAACGCTAGCTTGTTGAACATGCACCCTGCGGCTGCGTGTGATGAGGTAGAGACATCGTGCTGAGCTAATTCCCAGCACACACACTTTGACTCCATTATGTAACCGCAGTATCAGACAGCGATTAGGAGGTGGCGAATTAATCGAAATCACGAGAATTAAAAAAGAAGATAAATTAATAAAAATGCTTTGCTAAACTAATATAAAATATTGTCATATTAATATGAAATTAGAATGAAATTAGAGTAATGATTAAAATAGCGGTTTAATTAAGAATAAGATGGGAAGAATATAATTTAAGACAACTAACATGCTAAAATCCATGTAAGGGAGAGAAAATATTTCTGTAAAATCTGAACACAAGTCGGGGAGACAGGAAGAGGTGACCGTTAGCCTCTTTGTTTAAGGAAAGGTTCAATGTCTGAGAACTATAACCAAGAATATGTAGGAACAATAAGGTTTTCAAGATGCGGTCAAGCGTAAGACCTAAAAGGATTTACTTTGCTGAGGTGATAACGATGTATACCGTTACAAAGAGCCCAGGGTAGGCGTGACCCAACTCACGGTGGGATGTAACGTCAATGAGTTCGATGAGTTTTGCTAACCAATAAAAAAAATCGAAATAAAATGAGAAACCAATAATAATGTAAGATTTGAGAAATGGGAGAAGGGTGAGTTATTTTGGTCATGTGATAACAGTTAGAGGGGGGATCAGAATAAAGTACGAACTGAATCGCAGAGTAGACGAAAAAATCACTTCAACAGTCATACTACGAGGGGAAAGACGTGTTAGTGCGCGTGAAGAAGAGGTCGTAAAGATTTCTAAGTCCGAAATGTAGGGAAGTCAAGAATAACGCAACCAGCGTGAGAGAAGCAGCAGAAGAAGTTTATAATAGCAAAGTATTCGCCGTATAAAGAATTAAGAGAATTCTGTTAGGAAGTTTAGTAACAGGTGGTCACCGCTACAAATCAATCTGAATCAACGAACTTAGTGAGAATTAAATTAAATCATTTTTTGCAACGAACCAGTGTATTATTGAGACAACTGAGCAGCCAACAAACAACAAATCCATTTCCTACAACCATCCACCTGAGGACAAGAGATCTCATAGCTCCAATTAGAACCCAAATCAAAAGTAAACACCAACCAATTTGAAATCTGACATGCGGGTATGCCGCATAAATGGCGCCGACACGTTGGGGCTTCGAATTGTAGGAAATGGGTGAAATGTAACGACGACAACGACGAGGAGAAGTGAGAAGAACGACGACGAAGGACGACTACGAGGAGAAGTGAGAAGATCGACGACGACAACTACGATGAGGACAGCAGAGACTACGAAGAAGACGGCAAAAACAACTAACAAGTGAAATTTTCCCCCAACCAAGAGAGAAGTTCAAGTTCTTTCGACATCAACTGAGCCTACTAGACGACGAGCAGCACAAAAAAAAATTGGTAAAAACATCACATAAACACCACAGCCGTACAACAGAACTGTGAGTTACACATACTCAATTTATATTTCTTGTAAATTGTAATATCATTCAGTGAGATCAATATCTATGTAATGTCTTAGTAATAAGTATTTTGGAAGGGAAATTAGAAAATTTAAAGGGGAAGTTCAATGCTTTTGAGAAATAAGAAGATCGTACAGAATAAATTTAAAATGGAAAATTCTGGGGAACAAATAATTATGGAGACAGAGAAAGAGTTGGAAGTTGTTAATGAAGAGATAATGGAAAGCAGTGTTATAGGATCAGTAGATGAGGGTGTAAATGGTGTAAGTAGCTTAAATGTAAATAGAAGTGACAATCCTGGGGTAATGGAAAATCTACAAGAGATGTTCCAGAAACTCATGGCGCAAATTACTATTCAGAGTCAATCACTAGAGGCTAAATTCGTAGAACAGAACCAATCACTAGAGGCTAAATTAGTAGAACAGAACCAATCACTAGAGACTAAATTAGTAGAACAGAACCAATCACTAGAGGCTAAATTCGTAGAACAGAACCAAACACTAGAAGCTAAATTAGTAGGACAGAACCAAACACTAGAAGCTAAATTAGTAAGTCAAATTACAAGCCAAGGGAAAGAAACAGAAACTAGAATCACTGTCAGAATTCAAGGAATAACAGGGGAAATCCAGTCTGTAAAAGAGGCCCTGCAGCGAGAAGTAGGTACTATAAGAAGTGACCTAGAAGCAACCAAATCTCTCGTTGCAGGAGTAGAAAATAGAATAGGGGAGGAAATTAATAAGGAAAGAATAAGATTAGATGAACTGACCACGACACAGGTAACTTTTGTACAAGAGATAAATGACCGGTTTGACACTGTAAACAATAGTATAGCAGCTGACATGGAGAAGTTAAAAGAAAAGGTAGCACGTGTAACAAATATTCAATCAGAGAATACACAAATGTTGAGGGAAACAGTAAGCGAGATATCTCAAATCAGAGATACTGTAACTGGCTTACAGCTGGGACAGCAAGGGCCGGTACCTGAGAGTTCCAATAGTTCTATACATACACACAATGGAGAGAGGCAGAACGAACAGGTTAGCGCCCCTTCTGTCTCTCCTCAAAGCAGCAATAATTGCGAAGTAAATATGCAAAACGTAAATATGTATCCACCAGTGGACATGAATTTTCTAAGCGAATTGCCCCTCCCGAAATTTAATTGTCGCAATGACAACGCAGTACAATTTTTGGCCGACTTAGAAAAGTATTTTGTCATCAGAGGTGTACCCGAGCAATATAAGATGATAATAGTTCAAAGGGCGTTAGAATCTGCCGAACTTAATTGGCTACGAGTAACTGTGGGAGAAGGATGCAGCTACGAGTTGTTCAAAACAGCTTTCCTAGAAAAGTATTGGAACGCCAATGTCCAATACCAAGTAAGGAATCAGATAACAAATGGCCGATACCAAGGTAATAATGGAGAGTCTATTACTGATTATTTCCTGAGAGATTCGCAAATGAGTAAATATCTACAACCTCCATTACAGGAAGCCGAACTGATTTCTCTTCTCACGCCCCACCTTCCTGAGAACATTAGAAATCACATGGTGGTAGCAAGACCTCAGACATTGAGAGAGGCAATTACATTATTAACAGCTTTACAAAGCGTTGGGACGCAAAATTCACAAAATAGACATGAGAATCGAATGCCAGTGAGAAATCCACACAGACCGTGGAATAATAATAATCATGACGGGGAAAGGGCACACAATCCCCGAAATTTTAACACAAACCATATGGCTACTCGTCAAAGATACGATGCCCACGTCCCGAGGGAATTCCCTAACAACAATAGAGGGAGACAGGGACCACCAAATTCAAATTCATATAATTTCCCTATGAGATATGTACATGTAACTAGGAATGGAAATAGGGGTCACCCCCCATTTCTTCGAAGAGGGAATGCAAGACCGACGTTCCGACTACCAGAAGCTAATAGACAGTATCAACCACGTGACGCTGGTAGAGAGAACAATACAGACAGACCTGAAGTAAGACAGAGGAATCAACTTCTCTCAAGAGAATGGGTGCGTTCTCCTCCACCCACACCGAGGGACGCGGCGCCCGAGGTAGATGAAAGGCCAGACACGACACAGCAGACGGGAAACGACTCCAGGGTGCGATAGAAGACGTCCCGCATCGGACCCGGATGAACACGCTAGTTCTTAATTTGAACAGGGACACAGCTCTGAGTAGGGTGGTACAGAATAAAACAGAAACAGAAACAGAAATAGAAAACGGTACTCAAATAAACAATCACTTAACAGAATTGCAAGAAGTGAGAGATGCTCCACGTATTGCTGCAATAATAAACAAAGAAAAATGGCACATTACCATAGATTCAGGATCCTCAGTTTCAGCTATAAGTCAAGCATTCTTTTATCACTTAAAAAACAATGGAATGAAATTGCAAACATTGCCCGTGAAAAGTGCATATTGTACTCTGGCGGTAGGTCGCGCCAAACAAAAGATTAATACACAAATGCTTTTGAAAGTCACCATTGGGGAGGATACAATAGAATTTGTATGTTTTGTTATTAATAGGCTATCTGTAGACATTATTATGGGTAATGACGTGTTGTATGCGCTTCAAGCTAAGTTGAATTATCAAATGGAAGCCTTGGAAATCAAAATTAAAGACGTCATAGTTAAAGTTCCGTTTAGCTCAAGGGAAGCAGAAAATGAGATAAGATTGACAGATGAAGAAAAAGAAATAGATGGAGAAACATTTTTTGTAGAATTTATACGAATAGGAGGGATGGAGCTAGTTAAGATGAATCCATTAGAAGCAGAAGAGATGAGAAACTATGATAAGGATGAGTATATAGCTGGAGAAGAACGGCTTTTAGAGATGACGTCATACGGACTTGGGCAGGCAGAAGCAGGTGAACAGGAGATAATTACCCTACCAGATGATTTCCAGGTAGTCGAAAATAACGTAAACATGACCTATAGAATAAGAGAAACAGTAGCAAACTCGAACCTACTTAATGACCATGAAAAGGAGATTTTTTATAATATATTGTGTAAACATAGAAATTTATTTTCAGAACACACTGGAATTTATAGTGATTTTGAGTATGAATTCGAGATACATGATGTTCCCCCATTCAAATATAAGTGTAGACCTATTCCATTGGATTTACAGGAGGCAGTGAACCTTAAAATACAGGAAATGTTGGAAGATGGAATTCTGGAGATATCTACATCAAAATTTATAAGTCCCCTATGTATAGTCAGAAAAGCAAATGGAACAGTACGACTGACGATAGATGGACGTCATATAAACCAATATATTGTTCCGGATAATTTTCGAACCCCAGCAATAGAGCAAATTTTGGCCGGTATTGGGGCACAAAGGTATTTTACTTCACTAGATGTGACCAACTCATTTTTGCAAATTAAGTTGAAACCTGAGTTAAGGCAATATACCTCATTTTTGCACGGAGGATATCAGTACCAGTTTACAAGAAATTGCTTTGGACTAATTAATTCTGGAAGCGCATTCCTACGGGCGATGCAGAAAATACTCAACACGCAAAGGGAAACATATGTGTCACAGTATGTAGATGATTTATTGGTATGCAGTAGAACAGTGGAAGATCACCTTACATATTTGGATTTAGTGCTCGGAAGGCTAGCAAATGCTGGATTAACACTGAATTGGGCCAAATGTAAATTTTTCCAGGAATCAGTTAAATATTGAGGATATATCATAACAGGCGAACATATAGCTCCTGATCCAGAAAGAGTGGAAGCCATTTTGAAAATACCACGACCTAAGACACCAAAACAAGTAAAACGTTATCTGGGTGTACTTGGGTACCAATCAAGGTTCCTGATAAACTATGCAAAGGAAGCCGCACCGTTGCGAGCACTACTGGAAAAAAATCGAAAATGGCGATGGACTATGGTAAAAGAAAATGCTTTTAAAAGATTACAGGAACTCTTCAGTGAATCCGTATTATTGACATGGCCTGATCCAGATTTACCTTATCTCATATACACGGATGCCTCCATGGTGGCGTTAGGAACTATTTTAGCCCAAGAGACACCGACTGGAGAATTAAAGGTCATAGCCACAGCCTCCCGAGGGTTAACGAAAACAGAAAAAATTGCTTGCATAACAGAACAGGAAATTACGGCTATTTACTATGCCATTTGTAAATTTAGACAATATATATAATAAAAGGATTGTGATATTCACCGATCATATCAGCCTATCATTTATACGAAATTGCAAATTGACCAGTACAAAAATTGCGAGATATACCCACGAGATCATGGCTTACAACCCAGAGATTAAACATATACAGGGAAGTCTTAACATCTTTAGTGACATGCTTTCACGTATAAAGCCACAGGGGAATCTTCCAGAAAATATCAGTAGTAATGGTACAGAATTACCATTGTTAAAGATGGATGTAACCTTCAGTATAAAATTAACAAAGGAGATGAGAAGATTGTCGGAATTACAACGCCAGGATTGGAAATTAAAACAAATTATGGAAAAGGCATTGCCCATAGATCAAGCAAATTCACAGAAATACGGAGTGCTAAATAAGGTATTGTATAAGTTACAGGGTGTTTCCAAACCTGTTTGGAAAGCATATATACCCGCAGCGCTGGAAGAGTTAGTGATTTCTGCTTACCACACAGCTCTTATACATGCTGGCGTTGAGAAGACAATGATTTCCATAAGCAACCATTTATACATATTTAGATTAGGCAAGAAAGTTAGGACCTTTATATCTACATGTGACATCTGCCAGAGGGCAAAATCATTAAATTATAAGATAGATCGACCCCCTGTATCCATCACCAGGAAGGAACCATTAGAATTAGTTGCAGCGGATGCATATGGTCCACTCCCTGCAGGAAGAGGAGGATTAAAATATTTATTTGTACTTATCGACGTGATGTCGAAATTTGTGAAAATATACCCTCTCAAGAAATTAACAAGTGCAGCATGCGCGAATAAAATAGTGAAAGACTATATAGTCAAATACGGGAAGATGAAAGCAATATTAGTAGATAACGCGTCCATACACCATGGAAGACGATTCGTGCACACCATTCAGGATGCCGGAATTCGCATCTATAATACAACGTCGTACCATCCATGCTCTAATCCAAGCGAGCGCGTAATGAAAGACCTAGGTGTTCATCTCCGAGTCCTTTGTTCATTGAAACAGACTACCTGGCCAGACCACATCAACTATATTGAGTTTGTATTCAATAATTCAGTCAATCTAACCACAGGATATGCTCCTATCCAATTGAATAGGAATTTAACACCGGAACCACTAATAGAGGGTGTTCCGGAAAGTATACAAGTGACGACCGAGACAGATCGAGAACGGATCCAGAATGCTGTTAAAAGAATAATGGAAAAAGTAGAGAAAAGAAACGCAAAGAAACTGCGGTATAAGAAGAATTGGGAACCAAAGGTCGGCGACTTAGTTCTAGTGAAATCGTTCGACAAGTCAGATTTGTTAGGAAAGAAGACTAAAAAGCTATATATGCTATGGAAAGGCCCATACCGGATTGAGAAAATATTTGGTGACAGAGCGTATGCTCTAATACACCCAAGAAATGGTAAACCGATAGGCAGGTATAACATCTCCCTAATAAGGCCATATCGTCAAAAAACGTTGTAAACAGTACAGAGCAGACCCAAGAATCACCTGTGTGAATGTGAATGAAATTATATATACGAAGATGTAAAGAATACCAAGTAAAAGTTATATAATTAGTACGGGTAACGTTTTCGTTTGAAATTCAAACACTGCGTGGGAGTTGCAAGTTCCAAAATTCCTGTGCACAAACAAAATGATAATGTAATAAGACTAGCAACAGCTAATGAACATGTTAGAAAGATCTTTAAAAATAATTTGTGAAATGTAAATATAGTATAAGTACTGATGTATTCATGTGCCAAAAGGCTATATTGTTATTGTAAAGGTCACAGACTTAGGCATGACAAAGTGAAAGAAAGTTTAGAGTGAAAAGTGAAGTGGAAAGACAGGACAATGAACTGCCAATGTTTACTGTCAGGTAAACGAAACACCTGATTACAGGTAGACAACTGAGTGCAGGTAGAGGTAACCATATTTGGACATCATTACGCAAACTATAATAATGTGAGGACGAATGTTCTTACGGTGAAGGACTGAAAGATAAAGAAACGTCCCAATAAGTTAATATAATAATAAAAAAAATCATTGAATGTAAAATGTAATATTGTAAACTGTAATATAGTAACATTAATGTAGTACTTAAGGAATGTAATAAGGTAAAATCAAGTTGATGTCAAGTGAGACAAGGATAATTCAGTGAAGTGTATATATAGTTGAGCTATAACGAATGTTATTTGTATATAGGGTGATAACCACATATACGACAGTGTACCTGTCTATGTACGTAATGTATCATATCTATAATTCTATGTATATGATGTACCATATTGACCACTCTATGTGTATAAAGTAACACACTGATGAAGATGAGGGAAACGGTGACCACCGAAAAATGTTTCGAGTAGGGAACGAGAAATTATAAGATATATAAGGAGGAAATGTCATGACGGGGGTTTGACAAAATTTAAATAATGGGTATTTCATTTTTGTCAAACGGGCATTATGTAACCGCAGTATCAGACAGCGATTAGGAGGTGGCGAATTAATCGAAATCACGAGAATTAAAAAAGAAGATAAATTAATAAAAATGCTTTGCTAAACTAATATAAAATATTGTCATATTAATATGAAATTAGAATGAAATTAGAGTAATGATTAAAATAGCGGTTTAATTAAGAATAAGATGGGAAGAATATAATTTAAGACAACTAACATGCTAAAATCCATGTAAGGGAGAGAAAATATTTCTGTAAAATCTGAACACAAGTCGGGGAGACAGGAAGAGGTGACCGTTAGCCTCTTTGTTTAAGGAAAGGTTCAATGTCTGAGAACTATAACCAAGAATATGTAGGAACAATAAGGTTTTCAAGATGCGGTCAAGCGTAAGACCTAAAAGGATTTACTTTGCTGAGGTGATAACGATGTATACCGTTACAAAGAGCCCAGGGTAGGCGTGACCCAACTCACGGTGGGATGTAACGTCAATGAGTTCGATGAGTTTTGCTAACCAATAAAAAAAAATCGAAATAAAATGAGAAACCAATAATAATGTAAGATTTGAGAAATGGGAGAAGGGTGAGTTATTTTGGTCATGTGATAACAGTTAGAGGGGGGATCAGAATAAAGTACGAACTGAATCGCAGAGTAGACGAAAAAATCACTTCAACAGTCATACTACGAGGGGAAAGACGTGTTAGTGCGCGTGAAGAAGAGGTCGTAAAGATTTCTAAGTCCGAAATGTAGGGAAGTCAAGAATAACGCAACCAGCGTGAGAGAAGCAGCAGAAGAAGTTTATAATAGCAAAGTATTCGCCGTATAAAGAATTAAGAGAATTCTGTTAGGAAGTTTAGTAACAGGTGGTCACCGCTACAAATCAATCTGAATCAACGAACTTAGTGAGAATTAAATTAAATCATTTTTTGCAACGAACCAGTGTATTATTGAGACAACTGAGCAGCCAACAAACAACAAATCCATTTCCTACAACCATCCACCTGAGGACAAGAGATCTCATAGCTCCAATTAGAACCCAAATCAAAAGTAAACACCAACCAATTTGAAATCTGACATGCGGGTATGCCGCAATTCTTAACTAGGGGAATGAATGCTATTTCGCAACTGGGGCAGATGATTAACCACCAATAGGCTCTAGGGTGCACAAGTACTTAATCTGTTTCATACAACGTTGTCCCGCTGACATGTATCACTCCGCGTGCAACTACCTCCCCTCTCACCGTAATTTGCTAATGCTTTCGCGCCATCGGCCATAGGCGATGCCTTACCGTCACATTTAAACCTGCAGTAAACGTCCCTGGGTTCGATCCCAGGCGACCGCAAAGTGAGATTTGTGGTGGACAACACGGCGCTGGGGCGTGTTTTCTCCGGGAACTCCGGTTTCCCTCACCGTCTCATCCCACCGGTGCTCCATCTTCATCTCATGTACCATCAGTGTCACCGTCTGCGGTGCCGTATGTAGTAAAAGCGGGCGTTAAACGCTACACATTTTGCAGTAAACGTCATAATAATTGCCGGGAAGATAGATAAAATCATACAAATATGAATATGAAGGCATGCAAAAATACAAGTTTATAATGAAACTGAGCAAGTTGAAACTGAATGAATGAGCAATGAAACTGAAACAAGTTTATAATGAAAGGCCTTTGGACTTTTCCACTGGGATTTTTTAAACCAGCACACACACTTTGCAAAAATGCTTGTCTTTCAGTCTTAAAAGTCGTGTCACACCATTACTTTTCTTGTGTCCTTCATTCACCCAAGTCTCGTCAAGGTAGTATATTTTGCGACTTGTCTCCCGGTACAGTCTGATTGTCCTTAAAGAACGTCTTCGCCACACAGCAATATCGCCTCTGTCTCTTGGCACATTTTTCTTACCTCTTTTTTTCATTCACAAACCCCAGCTGTATAAGCAGCCTATACACACTAGATCTGCTGAAATATGGTAAATCTGTATCCTCATTTATAGCAGACCTAATGTTATTTATGTAACGGGGTTCGTTTCTAAAGAAAAAAACTATGCACATGACGACGGACAGTACTTTTCACGAGCACGCGATTTTGTTTATTCCTGCTTTTGCCTGGAGTGGTAAGTTTTCCTGTTGTCTCAATTTCATGTCGCGATGTACCTACGCATCTAAAACTCACACCTGTAAGTTCAGAGCACAGCTGTTCGACTTCTCTCACTGACAAAAACGGATTCTTCTCTGTGAGTGCATTAAACACATGCGCCACAATTCTTTTTTCGCCGCTTTGTAAAGGTTTACCCTTCCGATGCTACAGCGAAGAACTGGCGCTAGACTCTGCCATTATACATATAAATACACACGCAATAAACGATCAATAAAATAATTTAGCTCTCGTACTCGGCACAACACATCTTCGAATGGCGATATATGACTAATCCAGTTCAAAATGTGGTTAGTGATAAAAGTCATATAAACAAATATGTCATCACTACCGCTAAAACACGTGTCATATGAAAGGCGGGCTTGAAAGCAAAGGAGCCTCCTCTTTACTTCGTTTAAGAATTAACATGCATTTCAGATCTGTTGCGTAATATATTTAATTCAAATACTTACGAAAATATAAATGTGACAGTTCTTTTCCAACATATAAAGACATATCACCATGTTAAATAACGAACTAATTTTTACCGTACAACACTCTATACTACAACAGCAGCAAATGAGAGAGGACTAGGTAACGTGACCGTTAAGAGATACGGGGCAAACTTATGTGAAACAAGGATTAGGTCATTAGCAATCTAACACTCCACAGAAAGTCAAAGACCACTTACCATCCCACTTGTCATATATACTATTGTCGGTTTAGGCTTATATATTTTCTCTGCGGTATATTTACACAACGCAATCCACATAAAACAACTCTTTTGAGGAGGTATTCTTTTCCTTGGGGAAAAAAAAAAAAAAAAAAAAAAAACCCTTAACTGTGTATTTCAGTATCATTCAGTGGATGAAATGAGGATTTTATTTTTCTTATTATGTTTAAGTTAAATAACATTTAGAGGTCAAATTGGATGAATAATGAATGAAAAAGCAAAATGAGCCCGATATATTTTTTTTCATGATAAGGAAACTACGCTACCAAATTGAGAAATACATGTAAGTGTATGACCGTAAAACTAGAGACTAAAATAATTATTAAATAAGGTGAAAAATCAGTAATACGGACTCCAAGAGAGAGTAATGAATTGTGTAAATTTATGCAAAATTTAACTGATCACTGATTGATTGAATATACAATAGTTACAAGGCAACAAAGGAGATGGTAGGGTATTGACATGAATACCCAGCCAAGCTCATTACCCAGATGAGGTTTGCCTAGGATTTTCCTTATTCTGAAAAGACGAATGTGAATTTCAGCTCTATGGGTCTCGAGCTTATTTGAGAATCATTTCACACAATTCATTCCCCTATACAGTTAAATAGCACTAAAAACCTGTATCGTTATTTTAAATTATAACGTAAATTCCAGGTAAGCTGTGGAAGTTACAAGTGTTGAACATGGCAGACATTGAGTCAATAGTGCCCTTATTGCCACACTGAAGTTAAAATGTTTGGTATAACTGATACTAACTCTACAGTAACTTTTGGTCTCAACTTGGGCATGTTCGCATGTTTCTTAATACCTTCTACATGAAATTGCTGGAACTGCTAGTTCTCGACTCATCCGCCTCAGGTTTTTTTTTTTTTTGCCAACTTCGCAAAATAAAACAAATATTTCTTGCTTTTTTCGAGTATTCCTTTTACTATTCACTAAGAATGGAGAGAAGTTCACAGGATATTTATAGAACATTTAATATAAGCACTTCGCTTATCTTCAGGAACATATCCTAAAAATAAGGGACTTCTAAACTCATAAAAAATAAAGAAAACGTTTCATGTGCAGGATAGGTTGCAGTATGATAATTTAGTGTGAAAAATCTTTTGCCTATCCATCGCTGTCACTGCCACTTAAGATACCTTGTAACAGGGTTTCATGCAAAAGGCGCGAGGGATGCTAAATGATAAATTAGTCTTGCCTTTGGTGATGATCTTGAAGAATTCTGGTAATTTTTTTTTTTTTTTTTTTTTTAAATTCCTCAGCTGCTGAGGGATTAAGATTATTATCTTCAGGGCGTAGACTCAGAGGAGAGAGAATACAAGATGCTATGCAAATAAAACCACGACAATTCTCCTTTACTCTTAAAATTGTTCTTTAATTTCTACATAAATTATTTTTAAAATACGCTTTTTAACATTGAACAAATACATTCATCATTGTTAACATTACTAGTTCCTGCAACTCTGAAAGATGCATTTACAAAATATCACGCACCGCAATGTTTCTGCAAACTTGCAGATGATATCACACACGTCCATACTGTTCGGAATCTCAATGCAGAAGAAAAATTTCAAATCCTTTTTTTACTTGTCTGTGTAGACATCTTACTTCTACAGTATCCATACTTCTACTAATTTCATCCCTTCTAGGAATTGTTGATTTTTTTCACTGCTGCCATTAACAACCAACAATTTCATTGCATTTAAAGTCTACATTGCCTACTATATCAATTTATCTTCTTTCCTTTTCCATATACTGCTATAACACTCCTATATATTATATAAATGTTTTAACACGTTGACAAATTTGATCATAATGTTTAATAAAGAAATCACATAAAAATCTTACAAAATTAATAATTATTCCTTTCCCTTCTGAGGCCCAAATTCATTACAACCAGTCCAAAAATACCGTTTCAACCTTACAACACTCCTTAAACAGGTAAAATGAACTTTTTAAAGCTGATGACTAAAATCTCAAATGAGAAAAAATAGTAAGAGTTATGAATTTTGGGATAACGATCTTGTGCAACGGTCTGTTCAGAAATCGTCATAGAGAATGGCGGTTTAGAATAAGTTATATCCTTTATCTAGAATCTGAAATAAGCATAATGAAAAAATATAAAGAAATAACCAATAAATTAGCCAGGTATGAAATAATCACTGTGCAATGCATAATACTCTAAAGTACAAAATGAAACAAGGTTAAATTGTTGCTGTATGGAAGTGATAAGTTTCAGCAAAAACAACTCTAACTGAATTCAGAGCTCAGAAATAAAATTTCTAACGATACTAAAGCAGACCCAATTAGAAAATAAATTGTACGAAACGAGTTGGATGTAAAAGCATATTAATTGAGGCTGGATTTTTTTTTATTTAACGGCCTTTTAGACAACAAATGAAATAGGGTGAAATGATGCTCAAATGAGCCGGACCCATCGAACTTAGTGTTACAGGGCACTAATCATTTGGACTTGGTAAACACCGTTATAATTGGCTACCACTCACAAACAGAATGTATAATGAAAGATTTCATAAGATGATCTTTTTATATAATCCAGTAGGAAGGAAATGTAAAAGAGATACTGTGGTACTGTGAAGACGGAATCGGCAAAAGCTTAAAACATGATGTGCAGAAGAAAAAGATTATGATGGCCAAAATGAACTTTGTGTCAAATATTTGCAATATGCTGATCTTCGGTATTCATTCTAAAGTATACTTTCAGTTCTGCTCTCTCTCTCTCTCTCTCTCTCTCTCTCTCTCTCTCTCTCTCTCTCTCTCTCTCTCTCTCTCTCTCTCTCTCTCTCTCTCTCTCTCTCTCTCTCTCTCTATCATCCTCTCTCCTTTTCTCAAAAATGGCTCTTAGGTTTCAAAGAAACAAAACACGCTTCTTCAGTTAAACCTTGAGATGGAATACAATACATCCTTTTCTACCAGAGAGGTGACAAAGAAAATACGCATTAATTTATAAAACAACATTCACTGACCCGTGTAAAGAAAACAAGCCTTTCATAACAAAGATAATGAGTGCTAATGAAGTCCTCCAGTAGACCGTAGTACTCATTGGCAAACTAAACTGAGAACAAGAGCTAATTATCCTTAATTCGTTACGTTACAGAAAACAAGTGAAGGGAAGTATCTAAGACATGTCTTATTTCAATGAGATCGCCATACCTAATATATTGCTTTCCTTCTCGAATATCATTCCTGAATCTGCAAAACTAATTACAAACAGATATCAATGAAATCAATGAAATCAATTTAAAACAAAAAACTTTGTGATATTTCATATAGCAATAATATTCAAGGAATAGAGATATGAGTGCGCAGATTTCAACAGCAACTTCCTGGCGTTAAGCTGACACATAAGTTCCTGCACCTATTTCCTCTAAAGTGTATGGTTGCAGAAACAAAAAATATAACTGATGAAAGCTTTGATCGTACATTTATAATTTACTTTTGCAATTAGGATAACGAGTTAGAGCTAGAAACGATGAGTTATTTGTTTATTTACCATATGTTGCTAAAATGATTTGTTTGGCCACAAAATAATATGAAAGGACTATAATTCATGCACGACTATAGCAAAAAAGTAGCAGGCTTACGCTTGGCAACACCGCAACATTGGTGTGTGAGTGGAACGGAAGGTCAGGAATGTAAACAGTAAAACTACCTACTCCGATACTTGCCACAAAAAGGATTCTGTCAGTGTTTCAGATGTGTTATAATGCGTTTAAAACTATGTATGGCAGTCTCTACAAATCAAGAGCATAGATCTTGCTTATGGCAAAGCCAACTGAAACATTCGTGAAGCACACACTTAGGATAAGTTTCCCTATAGGAGAGTTCCAAACGCAAGAGCCATGTTAAGCTCATTTTGAGAATATACTGTAAATGGCACATTACTGCTTCGCGGGGGAGCAGCCGTATCAAGCCGTGTTTAAAATGTTAAAAATGTGAAGCTAGGATTAATAAAGCTTAACGTGAAAGTTTTAAGTCTTATTCATGTTGTAGTTATTGATGTTAATAAATTTCCTGTTTAGAAAATATGTGGCTTGATTTAATTTTACACGATACATCTGAATGAGATATTTCCGTAATTAATAGTTGAACTCATTACTGCTTACATATTACACATAACTCATGCCTAGGACAAGAAGGCAAGCTAGAGGAATGTGCAACGTAATCACTTTAGCTACCTCCTCGGGGTGTATGCTCGACTTCCGAGTATAACAAGGATGGAAGGCTCGTTTAAAACATACAAGTGTTGTCACATAGCTCACCTATACATAATACCTATCGTTGCAACAAACATGAGATCTGGCAGCATGGGTGACTCATATGTACTCTCATACACTCATTTCCTACAGTCTGATGTTTAAAAGATATGTGAAGGTCATCAAGTAAGAGACGCGAAGTGTAAGAGGGGAATGTCGTTGCTATGGTAACGTAAACAAAGGTTGCCAGATTGGTTACACTGGTGAATCACATACTCTGATAGCTCGAACCCTTGCTTATGTTTCGAGTGTTGAGTTGATAAAGAAAGGAGATCTGCATTACTTCCTGTCTGCTGTTTGGGCAACATTACGGAACCTCACGTAGGGAAACAAATGACCACGTATCATCTTTTAAAAATCATACTGTAGTAAACAGATCCGTTACCGGAGCAGATAAACAGTTGAAGCTCCTCTGCCCTTCATACCCCTCTAGTCTTCTTGTCGTGGGCATATATATCTTTGATCAACCTATGTATAGGCTTTACCAGGGCAGTAGTGCAAGGGGAACGCGAATGTATGCCGTCTCCCACTATTTTTCGGAGGGGGACGCAGTCCCCTTACTAATATTATTTATACTTTTTTAATTCATTACATTTCTTAATTTAACATTCAAAATACTACAAAAATACAAAATACATACGTTCAAAATACATTCAAATAATGTTTATGACTATTAACGGACCTCCAGTAAATATGTGGAACACAGAGGATAACATAAAAAAATGGATAAAAAGTCGTACGTGTGCTGAGGACAACCAAATCAGGAAGACGAATCTACAAGTGCAGAATTCTGATCGGTTCTCCAGCATGTGGAAAATTTTTTAGGTGTGCGTCCCCCCACTTTTTTGTTAGGAATACGGTGCAGGCTTTTACGCAGCTCTTAGTTTAGGCTTCGCGAATACGACTAAATAGCTTATAACAAAAGCAACCCACCCCTCGTTTCTGGCATTAGTTGACAAACACATAGGCACGTGACGAACCGGCGCTCAAGCACTGGCCTAGTTTAGATTTTCACCAATTTTAGGCGTGAACGCATGCCTGGCCACAAACCAAAATACAAACAGTTAATTCTGAAGTCCTACACTGTTGCCAGACTATGTAGATAATGTATTCAGTAATGTTCAATTATCTCACTTTATTTTTCAAGATGAAATTATTATGGGGCTTTATTATTTGTCATATTGGGATAGCCCATCTCGCGAAATCTACCTTTGTGAATGAATCTTCTCAGTTTTAGTGCAAAGAGTGAATAAGGCGCGTGTTTTTTAACGTTTCTACTCCTTGTTCTCTGTCTCACACATTCGCTGTACTTGTCCCACTGTGCAAGGGTGGCACATTCCTTTCAGAGACTTACTCTGCGTTGGTGGACAGTAGTAAGCTTTTATTCTTTTGGGCGCACGTCGATGCCATTAAATATAGCAGCTTTTGTTTCATATTTAAATCTTAAGTTTCACTTCTTACACTACAAAAGGCTTTGCCAATATGTTAAGGGCAAACAGAATAATTAATTGTTAAAGAGCGTTGATTTAATCAATGAAATAAATGTTCAAAATGACGACCCTCTTCATCAATGCTCATTTCGTACGTAGCCGGAGAGACCTTCTTGTATGCTGTGACAGGCGGGGTGTTACACCGGTTGCTTTCTTCATTAATGAGTGCAAGAGATGATTTGGGCATTGCGTTCCGTTAGCTAAGACCCGTTCCTTCAAATAGACCTACAGAAATATATCCAGTGGGGTGAGATCAGGTGATCTAGGGGCCCATGCAACTGGCCAATCCATTTTTGCTGATATGTTCTGCGTATGTGATTCCTTACAGTGACCAGTGTGGTGAAGCGGCATCCTCCTGGAACCATATTCCTGTCGTTTTCACTTGTGGTGCATGTTCTAGTAACACTTTGCAACTCTTCTTGCAGAAATATTAGATACCACAGTCCTATGAGGTTGCCTTAAAAAGTGCGGTCAATTAGCTGGTCGCCTAGTATTCGGCAGCAGACATTGATGCTCCACTGTACGAGCTCGAATGCAAGCTTCTCTCATCCAGCGAGCGTTGCCTATATAACTATTCCGTTATTGTGGAATATGGCTTCATCAAAACTTCCTAAAAACTTTGCATCCATTTATGCTTGTTTCTGTAGCTACTGTGTACTCGTCCTTTAAAGTTGCGTCCGTAGAACGTCTGGTGTAATTGTAGATGGTGTGGATGTTATGACGGTGAAACAGGCGCATCACTGAGGACAAATGTATAAGATCTTGTGCTATGGCCCTTGAACTGCTTGCGTTCTGCACAGCTTTTTCATTGATCCCAGATGTTACTGGAGCAGCTCCAGCAGGTGGTGCTTTACCTAATGATCGTGTTTCACTAAAGTATTTTTTCAACTCTTCGAAGCTGTAGACGCTCTGTTTCCTGGAAACCATTTTCCATACAGCCGGTTTGCTGACAGTGCAGCACACTGTGTTTTTATATATATAAACAGTATGTCAACATACTCTTTATTAGTGTACATTATGGCATCCGCCGAGTCTCCTAGAAAGGTTTCAAAATAGTGAGTAGGTAATGGAGGTTTTATTTACGTCAAGGACTGACGCAGGCGTAAATAGTTAAAGCCACGTTGCATGTGTGAAATGTTGAAAATTACGTCAAGGGATGACGTAGTTAAAACCACGTTGCATGAGTGAAGTGTTTTAAACTTTGTTGAATATCTCAAACATAATACCGTCCACAGTAAAGTGTCTACAATGAAGAACAAATTATCCCCCGGCCAGTGGAAAATACGGCGACTTTTCTATTTTGTACACACTTAAGATGTTATCAAACTGTTATCTGCGTCATAATGTCAAAGAGAGAAAACAAACGGGAATAGAAATATTGAACTTAACACGAAGGATTTGAACCCAAACTGAAGCCCTTGAGTGGTAAAGCAACCAGAATAATACCATTCGGCCAAATGTACGAGGGCTGTTCAATAAAGAATGGTCATACTTTTTTTACGGTCACAATTTTTCGCACTAAAATTCAATCTTATTACATTCTGTTAGCTTAATGTGAAACACGCGTAGTAGTTTCATTATTGTCACTCCTGATTCCGGCCTGTGAGAACCAGGTACGTTCAGACATGTTCACTATCGCCTACCGCTACAATGGAGATAACATGCAGTTAAAGTTGATGTTAGAGGAAGATCCGGAGTTTCTTTCAAACGTAATCACTGCTGATGAAACTTGGCTACATCATTTTGATCCTGAGAGCAAACAGCAAAGCTCAGTGTGGAAATCTCCTTCATCACCAACCTCCAAAAAAGCAAAAGTGGCTGCTTCTGCTGGGAAAGTTATGGTCATCTCATTCTTTGATATTCATGAAATAGTTTATCAGTATGTTGTACCTGCACACATATCAGTAACTGGACAATACTACAGAGATGTCCTGAAAACATTGCAAGTCCATATCAGGCGCAAAAGACCACATTTCCGTGAAGCAGGCTGGATGCTACACCACAATAATGCGCGACCACATACTGCTAATGTTGTTGTTGAATATCTTGCAAAAATCAAAGTTAAGTGCATCCCTCACCCTCCCTACAGTCTGGATTTATCCCCATGTGACCTTTTTCTATTCCCTAACTTGAAGAAACGCCTTCGTGGGAGGCATTACCCATCATCAGAAGCAGTGCCGATGGCTGCGGAGGCGATTTTGAAGGATCTCTCAAAAAATGGTTTCTAGCATGTCTTTGAAGGCTGACAGAAACGCTGGGACAAGTGCATCGCATTCAGGGGAGACTATTTTGAGAAGGACCATCAAAATTATGAGGATGAGTAAAGGTACGTTGTCAAAAAAAAAAAAAAATGTGATCATTCTTTATTGAACTGCACTCGTATCTTGCAAGATGAGGTTCCTATACGAATGTGCGCCTTTGTAGCGTGGTGATAATGTGTCTGCCTAACAATCAAGGGGTCCCGAGTTCGAGTTTCGGACATGGTGTTACCTGGATAAGGTTTTTTTCCCCGATGTTTCCCTTATCCTGAAAGATGAATGACGGATACTCTAAGCTCAAAGGACCTGGACTCATTTAACCATCATGTCACCCATTTCATTCATGGTCCAATATGACTTAGTTTGGAGGAAGTTATTTTGAAAAAGTTCTTATACGAATAAGTAATCGCAGACTTCAGGTCCCATCTGGAATATTTACACATTTTTCGCAGCTTCCTATAGGGTTTGAAGCTCAGTTTCTGGCAGTTTTAACTAAATAAGTAAACTGAATCAGCAATTACAATAACTGCATGAACTAAAGTATGCCATATTTTGTGACAGTAGCGAAATTATCTACCTAATATCTTGCATTCTGTGACAGGACTGTACAATGAATATTTTTGGCTGACGGCTTAAATCCAATTGGTCGCACTACATAGATATGCCATTTTGTTTTCGAATGGTTTTGTCAACCAATGAACAAGGTTGTTGTTTTTTTTTCCAGAGGCGTTTTCAAAGATGTGTATGAATGTGTGCTGAAGACTAAAAATGTGTAAAATTAACTAAAAGTGCTACTGCAGCTCCCAGTGTCAGGGTTTTATGTTTTTGACATCGACATACATACCGATTGCATTATGTTCCGTAAAACACTTATGCACTATTAACTATTATCCAAATCAGCCATCAGAAAGCACTGAACCCGAACACAATTTTTCGTTTGCAATAAAAGGTAGTTAACTGGAGCTATTACTGTACTTATCTTCTATTCAAATGTGCATAGCTTTTCAATATTATCATCGTTGCCTCCCCACAGGGGCCTACTGATGTAGGTGTGGGAATTGGCGATCCCGGGGTCCCGAGCCAAACTGGCACCCTCGATCTCGGTGTCCAACCGGTTTGGAGTGCTTGAACCGAAGTTTTCAATCGGGAAAGGGGCCTCATCCGTAGAAGAAATGGAGCAGGAAGATCTGGACCATACTGCTAGGACGTCTATTAAATAACGACTCCCGTAGGGGAGGGGATCCGTCCCCTTCAGCTGCTGTGGTGCGGACGCTGCGGACCCTTAGCACTCGTGGTACCTTTGACGTTACTAGAGGAACCTCGGGGTGAACTGCCGAGCCCCTCCCGTCGGGGAGTTGTTCGGATTGGGTTGGACTCGAGGGGGCAGTGTGTTCCCGACACCCACGGGGAATTGGGTACCTCCGGCCAGGCTACGGCCACCTGGAGGGGGTAGACGGTTGCCTAAAAGGTCCTGGTTACTAGCCTGCAGAACTAGTAGAAGGCGTGCTAGATCACCAGGCGGCCCCACCGAGGTTTTCGGTAGCCTTTCCTGCGGGGTTGACGCGCGTAAGTGGCGTATCCACTTCCATCCCATCTTGGCTTTGCGCTCAGCGGGGGGGGGGGGCTTTTTTAAGAAATCAGATTTTGTCCTATGGAAAGAGCCCCGGAGTTATCCATCGCTCCCGGGTAGAAGGAGGCCCGGGTCCTTAGTCCAGAACTAATGGGAGTAGAACCTCTGCGCTTAAACTATTAAAAAACGACAGGAAAAACCTGCTGAAAATGCTAGCCCTGCCCCAAAGAAAAGGAACAAATTGGTTCGACCACCACTGGGCAGGTAGCTTTTGTCATGGCAAGTTTTTATTGAAAGTAGTATTTTTTATGCCTGTTGGTATTTTATGGGAAATTATGAATTAGTTTTTGTAAGGGCGCTGATGACCAAGCAGTTGAGCGCCCTTATATCCAAATCATCATCATCATCATCATCATCATCATCATCATCATCATCATCATCATCATCATCATCATCATCATCATCGTCGTCGTCGTCGTCGTCGTTGCCTAATATATAATTATGCTTAACTCACTCTCGTGATAGTTGCTATTTGATTTATTTCGTCAATGTTTTCTTTTTATATTTTATTCTACATTTTGATATTAACCTTACCTTTTATTTACTCTCTTTCTCACCCACTTTCACTTCCTTTTACAGTTAACCACTATTCACTTCATTACTACTCTTTCGTTATCACTCATTATCCCCTTCCCTTTCCTCTTTCACATCTTCTTACCCCACATGCGTTGTACATTCAAAAAATTGACATCGACATTTTTATTTTCAGGAATTTGCACGCACACACACGCGCATACACACATACACGAGGGTCCTTCAATAAATAACCGAACTAATTTAATTGTATTTAAGTAAACCGTCCTGGAGCGCCATGGCTGCTGGTGGTGGAAATGTGGATCCTTCCTGTAGTTACGTCTCCTATATTATATATATATTTAGTGCTTCATTTATTGTTTGCTTTTACTACTGACCTCGGTATTTTTCGGGGCGTACTAGCAATGAATGAGTCGCTCAAGACAAATTTTATAAGCTGCGTAAAGCTGTCAATTGGTACCTTCAGTTCAAGATGTAAAGACTAGACTTTCTCATTGTGACTTAACAGAAATTTGGCTTGTTAGTTTAACAAGAGATTTAACTCTTGTGTTAAGCTAACGCTTGTTGGTGAAATGCAATTTTTGTTTTAACTATTGCTAAACTCGTGTTAAGTCTTAACATCTGTTGGTGAAATCGGGCATAGATGTTTCAAAAATCATTTATTCATCTGCTAAACTTTTAAAATGAAACCCTACAAAGTGACTATAGTTCATGAATACTTCTTGACGACGAGGAATGTTAGGAATTCCTCAATGCAGATGGAACCAATTTAAACATAAGAGCCCGGTTTTTAAGCATAATCAAATTGTGAAATAAGCAAGCATACAGACACGAAAAATGAAGCAAATAAGCACCAAAACAAGCAAATAAAATATTAATTTAATCATAAACATATTATTCCGTTGTATTCCTACCTTACGTGAGCTTGTTACAGTACACGAGGGAGGTTATCTTGAGATTTTCTTGTGTGAAGCTCCTGTATTTGTCAGTGAACAATTTTTTATACACTGAAAATAATCTCTCGACGTCGCATGACGTTAGTGAAGCATGTGAAAAGCATCACAGCTGTTCTTCTTGAGTGAATTCCTCTTCGATATATATATGTCTGTACCAGAAAGCTTTTTAGAAATATTACATAGTGTTTCATAACCAGGGTTTTTCATTAATGCCTTATTGAGTTTTTCAAAGTCAATTTTAGCAACACCACGAGTCTCTCAAGACAACGTTACGGAAATTTCACCTATCAAAGAAAGTGAAAGTCTAAGAGCGTCCAACTGTATTATGACAGCAGGTTTTTGGAGAAACCATTATGGATGCCAGTCTTGGATACTCATATTAGCAAACCATTCCTGTACAGTGGCAGTGCTGCTTGCATGTTCTACATCTAAGGAGTACAACACTGTTTTATACAGCAGCACCGACAACCTCAAATCCAGCAACGTTCGACCAATCTTGCTGAAATGTTTACCACTTAGTTCTGATGCATAGTGGACACAGAATTCAAAACTTGGTTTTTATATCTTCAACAGTTTTTGAATAATTAATTTGTGTAATTCAAAATTTGGGCAAAATTCAAACCACTCCACGTTATGAAAATTTTCAAAATTTTAATTTTTCTGTTTCTAAAAATATTTAGATGGTTATGAAGAAAAGATCTATCATATGAATTTCTTATACTGCCTTTAGTTCCAGAAGGAAAAAAAAATTAGATATGGAGCAAACAAAAAACCCAAAAATGATAAAACCCGTACTTTTTATATCAATAACTTCAAAAATATAATGAATATTACAAATTCATATGATAGAAACCTTTGCTTACTTTCTAAGAACATGTGTTGAAAATTTTAGAGGGACTGAATCAAAACTGCATTTTTTAGAGTATTTTGAATGACAAAAATGTTGAAAACACTATAACTGAGTAAATCAAATTTTAAAATCCAAAACATTTTCCTTCTCAGCTACACGCCTTGAAGTAGACTAAAACCCTCCAGATAGATAAGTTGCAACCTCTTGCCTCTTCCTTCTCTCTTCTGCAGCAGTGTTCTTCGATTTCAGTTTCCTTCTGGATGTTTTAGAAGTTACCTTCGAAGAAGTTGTTGAATGAAGTAAGCGTAATTTATCCTACCCTTGGCTAATTTTAGAGATGCTGGTGAAATCTGTGTCCATTATGTCTGACTGCAGCTTGATGAGGCAGAACAACCAAAATTGAATTCACTGATGGTTGATGTCTAGAAAGCTGAAGTCTCTTCTTTGAAACAAATATTTCATTTGGGCAATTATGTCATGTCATGTTATGTAAACTTTCATTTACTATTTGTCTTACCCAGTGTACATCTCCTTAGGATTTCATCTGATGCCAGCCTTTGGTACACAGCTATTAGTTTTCTTACCACATCAGGTCTCAAGTATGTTCCCATTGTTGTGTTGTTATGTTTAGGTGTTTCTTCCCATGTATCGTTTAGTCTATTCATGATCCTAACTATGTACACAGTCAACAGAGGGTCAGTTGTTTCAAATAATGTTTTACCTATAACATATATAACAGTTATATGCACATTTTGACATATAAAACGCCTTTATAAATGTTAAATGGCACACTAAAACTCATCAATTATATATAAACAGTGTGTAGTTTAACGAGAAACACAAGAAAATACCGACCAAGTTAGAAACTCACACAAAAGCAAAAATATAAACATTATTATTTGTTTTCAATGTTTGTAGCCAGTGTTTTGTTTTCATGGTGCCACATATTAGAAATAACCATTATACCAACACACAAAATTCCACCAGAAACTTCTCCCGCTAATTTCAAATGTATTAATTTACATTCGATCGAACTCAAATGACATATTTCTGTGAATTCAAGGGCCGGCATGCACGTGTGCATAGACATTTCAATTGTCATGTGAGGGTATTTAAATGCCTGAAACTCATAAATTTAGTTGGATTATGATACTATAAGGTCCAAAGATTTTATTAGCTCAAAAATAAAAATAAATATTTTTTCCCATACTTTTAGCCAATTTCGGTGCTGTTCCCTCAACTTCATTGAAATGTTCTGCGGAGTATGACACAGCCTTTAACCAAGAACTCCATCGAGCTGAGGAGTAGACAAATTTGGAAGGACTTTCTTTACGCTAGAGACAAGAAGATCCACGTCTTTATATTGACTCCTGTTTCAGCGAGGCGATGTAAACTGTCTGAATGATAAAATGATGGCTAGGAGAGAAAATTTACTTATTAATTTACATGATTTGGATAAAATAGTCTAAATTAAAAAGCATGCTGCCATATTTCGGCAAAAAAAAGCATTTATATGCATTTATAAGCATTTCGCTTACAAATCCGGGCTCTACTTATGAATAAGGTTAATATCCATAACCATATTGCGTGTTGCGTATTCATATCAACAGAAGAGTTTTAGAACGGACGCCGCCCCCTTGTGTGATAGTGTGCACAATATGTACACATGTGATCCGGCGATCCGACAATATAAGGAATGCACTGCATATCAACTGGCACAATGTAAATTGCAGTTTTATATTTTATTCTTTTAATATGAACTTTTCATACTTTTGTGAACCGTAACACCAACAAACGTGCTTGTTTTTTTTTTTTAATTACATGTTAATGTGGTACAATGCCGCTGGCAATTGTAGGGCGTCAGGATTATTTACATTCGCTAGCAGCATTCATTGGGCCTCAGATAGGAAATATCAGCAAAATTGACAATTTCTGCTTGCATGTATAAATTTCGCTAGCGCATAAAAAATAACGATCGGCGATATGTAAAGGCTGCGTCAACATGAATTTGTGGATTATCTGCTGATTTCAACTCTGGGTTGTAGGTGGAGTAGCTTAAATCAATTGCAGCAAACTGTAGCGATGCATGCTACCAGTAAACACCGTTTGTGTTTCTCATTCCAAGGAGAGGCAAGGATGAGAATATTAAGACGGGAAGTATCTCAAACGGGTATGCTCGATATTTTTTTTCTTAATCAATACATAGGTAGATTTTTGGCCGATAAGAAAATGGTAAAAGTCAATCCCCTAGCTCTTCTGCCTCTCGCAGGTATCGTGATTCGAAATTTGAAATCACAAGTGTCGCCCAGCCACGCACTTGGAGTCTGTCTATGGACAATATTCATTAACATGCTAACATGATTGATCTTTTTGTAATCTTCAGCATGTATGACACATAGGAACCTTCTTGCTCATTAGCCTTATCAGTACTGATATGCATTTGAAATAAAATGCTCTGGAACACAACTGCTACCTTTTCATATTCATTTTCACCATATATGTAAGTATGTAGATAAAATGGGTACCACGAAGCACCTTTTGAGGACATTTCGAAAAGTCCGCCCCTGTTTTCAGTAATATGTACATCGTTTGCTACACATGTATGAGCGTATCTTTAAATGTATCTTTCTACGCGGGTTTCTTTACTCAGCACTATATCAGTAGTGTTAATATTGGTGCCAAAATCGTGATTAAATACGATAGGCCCAATAACTGGACTCTTTATTATAAAAAATGCAGAAAGAATTACTCCGAGAATGCAGATTGCTTTATTTGTAAAGAACCAATAAATAATCTCACGGATGTTTGAAAAAAATACTTCGAGATATTTTATTCTGAAAGGTGAAGAAAATACAGAAGTAATTTAAAAAAAAAAAAAAAAAAAAAACGTCCGTCCTTTAGGTGGTTGCATAAAAATGTGCCAGTTTGTTATTTTCTATGTTCTACCGGAGAAGTTTTATGTTTGTATGTATTCCTTTTGGTATCTAAGATGAATGTCCACTCAGGCTCCGGAGTAAATGATAAGCGTTTCATAACGTTGTAACTTACAAAACCCAAGAATAAAATATTTATTGAAGGATCTGGTTTTACTGCAATTAAGAACATCATCCAACAATGTGCTACAATGGTTCGTATTCACCAAGAAAATGTACCGACATAATGGAATTACAAAACAAATATATATTGTAGGTGGTAAACTTACTTTAGCCAATCGTTAATGTCCCACTGGTGTATCTCCAAGTCTTCATTGGTTGATATCTAACTAAAAGCTCTGCAAAAAAGCAGAAAGAAAACAGGCATTAGTACAACTATTTAGAGTACGACAAAATTCCAGTTAAAATGGATACCTATTATGCCTGCAGAATCTTCCTAGCATCAAATACTGGTGATAAATGTTTTTGCTGTGGGAAAGAATTAATCGCGGGGAATAGTTGCAAAATTTCTGTAAACTCATCAATGCAGACGTGGTCAATTTGTAGATGTACATTTATTAGTAGAATGTATTTAGTTACTTAACACGAGCAAATCTGCAGTCAACGTATTGAATACAAATCTTTAGTCTTTCTTTGTGTCACATCCACTTTCTTTGCCTCTCATTTTTATTCCGTTTCCTTTTTCCCCCTCTAATTATCCATAATCACACAATCAATCCCTAGTTATAATATCAAATATGAGAAAGAAACTAAAAGTCTGATAGGTATATACAAATATAACAATTTGTAACTTAAAACTTTAATTATCTTATAAAATGATGATAATTTTCTTATAAATTGTCCGGTATCGCGATTTCATGTAAAACTTTTACACATCGAAGTATAAAATTGAAAGAAACGTAGAGACAGTGAAGCAAAACAGCACAAAAGTGAGTCGAGAAGATATTGATACATTGTTTCACTCACACTGTTTTTTCACAGGACAACGGTTTCAACCCAAATTTAGTGGACAAAACAGCTAACAGACTCAACAAGGCTAAGAAAATAAAAGAAACCACCACCCTAGAACCTACAGCAGCAAAAGAGAAAATTATTTTTAAAAACTTTACCTTCCATCCATCAGCCCATAATAAATCCCGAAAAATCGTCTCAAAACACAACATAATCATTGCACCTCAAAATAGATTTAATATCAGAAATTTGTTAAAATATCCCCCCCCCCCAAAATTCAATTACTACCAAAGAAAAACCAGGAATCTATGAGATCAAATGTGAAACTTGCCCTAAAATGTATATAGGAAAAACAAAAAGAAATATTTTCATCAGAACTAAAGAACATATAAGAAGCATTAAAAATGGTGAAACAGAAAAATCAGCAGTGGCTTTTCATTTTTTGAATACTAGACATGACATCAACTTGGAAACATCTTTAATAAAATACGTGAATAACCCTATAGACCTTTCCGTATGGGAAAAAATCTTCATTAACAAAAATCGTCATAGAGTCATGAATTTTGAAACTCCACCACCGGACAACTTTGACAAGTACACCATGCCATCTATCGACGATATGGAGAAAGAGGAAACCACTACAATTTGCACTAGTCGGGTACCAGCTGATGATAAGAGCAAAAGCTCTTGAAACATGTCATGAAAAAAAAAAAAAAAGACTAAGTGAAGCAGTGTGTCAATATCTTCTCGATTCACTTCTTGTACTTTTACACATTCTCAGCCGGAAATAACAAACTGTCGTCATCGTTACGAACGCTAGATGTTAATATGTTCTTGCTAGTACTACCAAAATCTGAAAAGAAAACAAATTTAAAAACAGAATCGATTGTCGGTATTTCAAAATTCATTACACGATTTTTTTTAAATAAATATATTTTTCCAAACCATTAAATCTATCGGACACCATTTAATTGTTTTCATAATTTAACTTCTGGATTTATTTCTGATAGGTATTTCATTCATCATCCATGCCTCACAAGTAATATTAGTTCGTTTAAATTAATTTACATAGTATGCATAATATATTTTTACTTTCTTCAGTAATATTTAAATGGTGTTATGATTATGGTTCCGCATTATTAACATGTTGGCAGTCAACAGGTGGTAATACAAGTTATTAAAATGAAGGCAACAAAGTATGGGATTATAGCTCCTGTAAAGCACTATTGGAAATAGAATTATAATGCCGCTTCCTAGCGCTCGAAGACTGAAGTGGAAGGTGAAGGTGTCGTTAACGAGCGAACAGCACAACGATGGTGCCAGCCTTTCAGTAATGAAGAGGAAAACAAAACTTTAATAGAACATGAAATACTTGATACAGCTCCACTTAAACCATCTCATTTCTATAGATACGTGGACGACACTTTTGTAATTTGGCCACATGGATCAGACACTTTCTCTAGCTTTCTTGCGCATCTCAACAGCCTTCGACCTCAAATACAGTTTACCATGGAAGTGGAGAAGGATGGAACTCTTCCATTACTAGACATTCTTGTTTCAAAAAACAGCAACGGTACACTGGGGTTTACTGTATATCGCAAACCTACACACACCGATCTCTATCTGAAAGCTCATAGTTTCCATCATAAGTCTCAACGACTGGTAGTTCTCAATACACTGGCCCACAGAGCTTTGTCTATCTCTGATCCCAGCCACTTAAAACAGGAATTACAGCACCTGAGACTCACTTTCCGTCAAAACGGCTACTCCGAAAATGACGTTGAAGCCTCGGTCACCAAAGTTAGGAAAGGGAAACCTGTAATACAGCAAGCGTCAGATAAGCCTACCGCTACAACCTGCATCCCGTTTACCGGCAATCTATCCGGCACAATTAGCCTCGCCAAATACAACATCAGGACCATCCACAAGCCGCCTCCAAAGATTAAACATCTGCTGAGACCAGTGAAAGACAAACTGGACTTCCAAGTTCCGGGAGTGTACCGCATTCCCTGTGAATGTAGGACACCGTATATACGACAAACCGGAAGGACCATCGCTACTAGAATAATCGAACATGAATGGAGCATTTGTTTAATGCAACCTGAGAAGTCTGGACTGGCAGAGCATTGTTTTGATAACGACCATAGAGCCAATTTTCGGGAGACGATCATCTTGGCAATATGCAAGAGTTAGTGGAAGAGGAGAATTAAGGAGACTTTGGCGATTTCCTCTTAAAGGAGCACGCTTAATCGTGATGCTGGATTTCAGTTCAGCTCCTCTTGGAAACCGGCCTTAAAAATGTAAATCCGTCGAATTAAGAAACAAAGATCAATACAGCTTGATAATCAAGTTAAGTAGTTACGTTTCTTTGACACAATTTTCTGTACTCACGCCATCCCCTGACCTGGCATTTAATTTACTGAAAACAGTCTTTTGTTCAGTAATGCGAATTTTGATAGTGTTTTGTCTTTGTTTATAGTTGTGTTATATCCAGTATTTCATTTTGTGGTTATAACATTTAATAAATATCCTGAAGATGGGAGAGATGCACACTCCCAAAACGTTGATAACTAATCATGTTTTCACCTGGCTTGTTGCCCGAGAAGAAAGTGACCCATATTATGGAGTATTGAGAATGCACGCACAAGTTTGGGAGAAAATACACAACGAAGCACTGGCAGCTGTCAGAAGAACTTAGTGTTTCAAAAGTTACCGTATATTACTATATTAAGACATTTAAAAATCGTTCAGGAGCTCTAAAGTAAAAACACATAAATTGGCACCTAATCAAGCTCAAAGTAGAGCGGATCTTTGTCATTAGGTTATCACTAATCCCTTAGAGGGTAGATTTATCAGGAAAACTGTCAAGTGTGATGAAAGAAGTGTTTATTACCATTCAACCTGCAAACACCATTACAAGAATCAGTTTGGAACAAACTTTTCTTTAAATTAACGCCCTATCAGAAAGTCATATCGGACGATAAATGGAGTGGGTGAAATCATGCTCAAATGAGCCCGGGTCCATAGAGCTTAGAGTTACATAACATTCGTCTTCCTGGATATGGGTATACCTCAAAAAACCTTATCCAGATAACTTACCCTGACGGAGATTCGGACTCAGGACTTGTTGAATGCGAGGCAGACACGCTAACACCATCCTACCAGGTAATAAGACTCTGGTGGAATTTTGAAGCTGTAATTCATTGGGAATTTGTTCGAAATTGACGTGCAGACTGAACGAGCTCGTGAAGTTTTGAGGCAGAGGTTATCCGGCATTAGTTAATAGAAGTGAAAGTTCTCCTGCAGCAGGACAATGCAAGATCTCATACAGCTCAAAGCACAATGGACAAAATCCAGAAACGGGAATGAATCGCACTGCTCTCACATTCAGCATGGAGTCCTGATTTTACGCCATCAAAATATCACCCATGGCCTATTCTCTACGTGGAAGAATTTTTGAAAACATTGAAGCAGTTGGAGCGGTATTAATGAATTCTTCGTATCAAAAAGCAGAAACTGGTACTGTCGCTTTGGACCATAGAATATGGCCTTTACTTTGAAGATTAGAATCTTTACTCACGAGATACCATCTATACTCAATTTTACCTGTAGTTCGGCTTAACGTCTGCTCATTCTTCACTAAAAAGTATAAGAGGAGAGGAAGATAGGAAGGAAGAATGTTACATATTGGGGAAAAAGGTAAGTGTCAGATGACTGTCTTTGTCTATCCAATACCATTCATTTAATATAGCTTCCACAAATTATTTTTCTATTTATATTACGTTAATCAAGTTAAACCTTTGCAAAACAATTTCATTTCATATTCCGATTTAGGTAAGGGGGCATGCTGGAAAGCGAATGAAAAGTCAAATATCCAAGAGAGCTAATTGTTGCCTTGAAATTTCTTTGCCTCTTCATGGTATTGTGAAAAACAACTGAATAACGACAAACATTAGAGCATAACAACAAAGTATTGAACAATTGAAACTAATAATAACCGAAATCTCGCAAATCACAGATAATAAAAAAGCATTTGAAATAAATCATGTATTTTGCAGAGATCTACATTTATTTGTCTTTGTTTCTAATATCTTTCTCTTAGTTTTACACTTTACAGCAAATTACATAAAATTCCTTCCAAATGAAAAGGACTTCACAGGGTATTCCAGAAAATTTAAGATGTGTACTTTATTTGTGTTGTAAATGCGTCATATACCTACAAGTATACATTCATCAAAAACATTAGAACCATGTTTGAAAAGATAAATAAAATATATCAATTACTTCATGTAAATAGTGGTTTAGGGTTGTAGGTTTTCTGGAAATTCATGTTGCATTCTTGGAATGCCACTAAACTTATGAATACAAAATTTGATATCTATAAAAAGGTTGACTTTATTAAGGTTATCTTATAGGTAAAGGTGGTCTCGTAATCAAACCGGTTTTTTAACTTTGGTGTTTTGGAAAATGAATTGGGTTTCTTCGGCTTGGAAATCCTATTTACAGGATGCCATGGCTAGTGTTGCGTACATTGCGAGCATGTATCAGCCTTCAGTTGTTAACAATCACAAAATGGGGATAACAAAGTTTGTACTTAAGAGTCCTTCTAAAACACTACTGGAAACAAGTTTATAAAGCCGCCCGCAGCCCGAAGAATATGTGAAGTGGAAGGAGGTGTCGTTAGTGAGCGTGTGGCACAGCGATGGTTTCAACATTTCAACAATGGAGACGAAAACACAAGATTTACCACGTTCTGGAGGACCTAAGTATTGTGACTTTGTGAGTTCGTAGAATTAGAAGTCTAATTTGCAGAAATTAAAAACCGTTCTTTATTTGCGTAGGAATACACTGTTCAATTCTCACGTAACAACATTACGTCACAGACACCAGTCTACCAAGGTCGATGACAATAACAAACAACATTCTGATCAGCTCTCGTTACAACAACACTCTTGTTACACAACTCACTGTTTTACAACTTGCAACTCCTTGACTGGCGTGTCACATTCTCTTAAATACCTTGCTGATAATTTCTAGATTATTGGAAAATAAACCAGAAACCGAATAACCTCTATCAGTCCAGAAGTAACGAGAAATTTCCATTTATCTCTGTTTGTTTCGGCAGACCTTTATCTGCATGTTATCTTCGTCTGCCGGCTCTTGGTTTTCACACTGCCCGCCTATCAGTTCCTTTTATGTAAACAAGCCGCGCGATCGTAGATACGTGTTCGCAACAGTATGGAATATTAAGGATATATGCCAAGTTTTACGATAAAATCCGCAAAAAAGTACCCGCAGACTTTCAGAAGAACCTGGTGCATCAAAAGATACCCTACATCTCCACATTAAGACACTTTGAAAATCATACAGAAGCTGTAGTTCTGTACCTCGTGAACTGACACCTCAACAGGCGGAACACAAGGTGGATATCTGTCGTCAGCTTATGCATAATCCCAATGATGATAGACTTGTCTGGAGAATGGCTATTTATGATTAAAAATGGGTATATTAGTGAAACCCAGATGCCTAGAAACGTGGTTTGATACCCGCCAACCTGCCAAAGTCACCGTTAAAGGAAATAAGTTCGGTCCCAAAGTAATGTTGTGTGTGGGCGGGCGATTGATATTGATCATTATTCCCAACAACTGGAACGAGTTCATAGAATTTTGAGACTTAAATAACGGAAATAGAGTTCTATTGTAACAGGACAATGCAATACCCCATACTGCACGAACAACTAAGGAAAAAAATTCAGGAATTGGGAGGAATGGAACTGCTACCACACCCAGCATACAGCCTTGACCTCGAACTATCAGATTATCATTGGTCCATTTTCTACGTGGAAGAAATTTGACAACATTGAAACAGTGCAAGAGGTTGTCATCGAATTCTTTGCATCAAAAACCAGAGACGGGTAGCATCGTGGAATATTAAACCTCACTGAACGATGGCTCAGGATCACAGAATAGAATGGTTTATACTTTGAAAACTAGTTAATTGCTTTGCAGAACACATTTCAAATAATTGTTTTTGTTAATAAACAACTTTTGAGATAGTACCTCATCATCGTTACCATCACCATCATCATCGTTATCGCCCGCTTCGGTAACGTGGTGGCAGCGTGATTGCCTCATGTTCAAGAGGTCCCGAGTTCGAATCTCGGTCAGGGTGAGTTACCTGGATAAGGTTTTTTCGGGGTTTTCCTTTACCCAAAAAGGCGAATGTCGGGTGACTCTTAAGCTCTATGGACCCTGGGCTCATGTGAGCATCATTTCACCCATTCTATTCATCGTGCGATATGACTTAACGTTGGAGGACGTAAATTACACCAAAAAAAAAAAAAAAATCATCATCTTCCTTCAGTAGTCTACATAATTTATTTTACTGGTTCTGGTTCTACCGTTTTCTTGGCCTTCCCATGTTCCTCTTTCCTACTGGTCTATAGTTCCTAAAATAGAGAGGTAATCTTTCTTTCTCCATGTTTTGTACATGGGTTCGCCATTTACTTCTACTTGTACTCTGTCATTCAGATCGAATATCTCTAGCACTTCGCGTATATCTTCATTTCGTTTGTGGTCCATTTTTCTATATCCCGCAAAGCTTCTTAGAAATTTCATTTATTTTCCTGAAGTTTTCTTTTATCTTTTTCATTTATGACACATACTTCGCTGCCATATATTATTTTAGGTACTGACATTACTTTGTAACATTTTGGAATGGTATCTTTACTTGCTTTACTTTTTTGACTTATTTTTATTGTTCCATTTATATAGTTGAACGTTTCTGATACATAGTATAGATAGTAGTGTCACCCAATTATCGGAAGGCAACTCGGTGGGCGACAGGAGGCATTCAGGCCACGCCTACCCATTTATTTTTTAGCGTTCACTGAGGGGATGGTTGGAAAAGCATCACTAGCCATTGTACCGTCTCTTTCCCCTTCCCCTGACGTCTGGAACAATCGGGATGATGCTCCGGGCGGCGAAGCTTCCAGAAACAGCGATCTTCTTATATAAGGTCTGCAGTGGGCGAGTCAGTCAGTCCTTGGCGAGCAGCCGTGAAGAGCGCAGTGCTAGCGAACGGACTGGAAGACTACGTACGTGTATCAGAGGAGTTGTACGTAATTGTGAGTGTGAAGTGGACCTGTGACAGACGAACTGGTTCCAACTGTAATTCGGTGGAAATAAAGAACATTTTGAGTTTGCGCAATTGGACTTATAATTCTACGAACCCACAAAGTCACAGTATCAATAAATCTAAACTATTCATACACACTCACAAACACACATACCACAAGCGCGCGCAGTTTTTTTTTTTATTTTTTTTTTTTTTTTTTATGAGAGAGTGAATCGGAGGCCTCCAAAATGTTATTTCCGGTGAAATCTCGACATCCAGGTTTTCGCTAGAGTGCACGTTAAGTAAAATACAAACATAATCAGCACAATTATTTGAGTCATATTGGATTTAGGTCTCAGGGAAAACAGATTATTTGCCGCTTTCAAAATCTAGGCATGTCCGTAACACCTTGTTCCCAGAGTGCATTGCAGCGTCAGGTAAGACAATTAATTGTTAATACATGTCTTTAAGACACCCAGCATTGTTATCATTACAATACAGTACCTACATTTTATATGCTAATGTAAGTACCGATTTTAAATATGTCGTTCTTACTCGAATATCCGGAGAGTGTGATTTATTTACAGGATCTTTTCGTACACTTTACTGACGAGCTCTGGAGTGAACGTTGAAGCATCAGAGATATTTGAAATCAGCCACAACGTGAGGAAAGAAGCACTTTACTAAAAGATGCAGTGCTCTTTGAAAGATTAAAGAAAAGGAAACAGTTTTCTCCAGACTAAAGCGAGACGGCAGAGTAATAATTTATTACACTCTATCGTCAAGGCTATTGCATTCAAGAGTCGCTCAAGTTCTTAAGAGAGAGAAAAAAAAGACAGTGGTATTTACTTACGGAGTACAAAGAATTACAGACACGCAACTGTCATTACAATTAATGCACCATAAAATACGTCAATTAAACTAAGTGATTCAACGACAGAATTAAAATTGAAGGACTTTGTGTGTGGAATCGGAAAAAGAGATGAAAATAAACCGATGTAACAAATATGAACTAGTATATTTATAATAGTATTAATATTTATATTTCCTTATAGAAAATATGTAATTGAATAAATAGGCATATTTGTTTAATTTTAAATATATGTGATACAGCTTTTCCACTCATGTTAAAACTACCATAGTTTTATGCACAAAATAATAATTAGGGATAATGGAAGAAACGCTAAAAGAATGATCGAAGATACATAACTTAGTTTAAAAAACAGAACAATTTATTTTTGTCTTAATAACTTTAATGCAACAAGTATTATCTACTAAAATCAAAACTAAATGTTTTAATTTACAGAACTAAGAATAGTATTCTTTAAAAGTGGTTAAAGATCAATTGTTTTTAGATAGATATTACTTAGTGTGTTTTTGTTCTAAATTAACATCTCTAACGTAAGTCACAAGTCCATAAAGCTAAATATTGTTGCGAGGTATTATAGACGAGCGCCAAGAGAGAGAGAGAGAGAGAGAGAGAGAGAGAGAGAGAGAGAGAGAGAGAGAGAGAGAGAGAGAGAGAGAGAGAGAGAAGCGTGGAGTGAAAGAGACAGATAGCCACCAAGCCACGCCCACGTCCACGAGCGCTTGGCATTTGGTGAGAGAGAGATCAACATGTCACGAGGTGTACCCGAAAGATCGAAGACTCCGGCCTCTGTCAACCCGGGAGTGATGGAAAACTCCGGGGTCTTTCCATGGGGCAATACCTGGAGTCTAAAAAGCCTCCCCTCCCATCGACATCATCAAGACGGGTGGAAGTGGATACGCCACTTACGCGCGTCAACCCCGCAGGGAAGACTACCGAATAACCTCGGTGGGGCCGCCTGGTGATCTAGCACACCTTCTACTAGCTCTGCAGGATAGTTAAGTCTGTTTTTTTAACGTGTGTGCAGTTCCCACTCAAAGGGACCTCAAAGGACCTGACCTTTCCGCCCACTAATGACCGTCATAAATCTACCTCCACACTTCAGAAATGGAACACTGACGTTGGGGACCAATAGCAACCCCTATTTTCTGAAAATGACAGTTGCATGTCTACTCCGCGTGGAGTCTCAGTTGCCAAAGTTCCAACTTCCAGTTGTTCTGTTTCATTAGGTGCAAGACGGTGATGTTAAAATGTTGCAACCTTGTAGAGAGGACCGTCAGGAGGAGGGTCCATGTTGTAAAACGATTATGAGGGTTCCTCAAAGAAAGCGGCAGCCGTGCACTTGCGTTGAGTAGACAGACTTTACCTAGGACATTTTAGGTCGCCCTCTAACCCCTCCGAGCGGCCAAAACCTGGTCGGAGGTACCCGATCTCTCGCGGGTAACGGGAACACACTGTCCCTCGAGTACAACCCAATCCGAACAACTTCCATTCAGGGAGGGGCCCTCTAGAGAGTCGACAACTGATACTCATGCGTGTGTAGTGATTTAAAAGTGAAATCTTTTGTTTTGTTTCCGTGTGGTGAAGCCACGAGAAACTGTGTTGGTGTATGTTACGTGATTCTGCTGCTCAGGGCAGTACAAAAGTGTCTTTCTACGGGAATAAAAGAGCATTTTGAATTTTTGCAAACCTGACTTAATTATACGAACCCACAAAGCCACAATATATATTGCAACCATCTAGCCAAAGAATATAACTAAACGGAAAATGTCCCAAAACAACAAAAATTACCGCTATTCCTCAGGGAAATTAAATTGACAGAAAAAAAATAACTAATGAGTGTCTTAGCTTTATCCTACTGTAATACCTATTACTAAGAGAACAAATATACCTGCATGTGCGTATGTGTGAGAGATTGAGGGAGAGAACAATGCAACTCGAGAACGAAAAGACGCATGAATCCCAATTTGTTTGTAAAGGAAAATCTTCGTTACTGTACCGCTGAAACAAACATTCTCGACCAAAATATCATATGGTGGAAATATTGCTATGAAGAGTGAAGACTACATTTGTTTTCCATGTATAGTCTTGTGTATATGTTCATTCTCAGTGAAGTAAGTATAACTAGGAAACCATAGGAAACTGATAAAAGCTCGCAAAGGAAAGATTGAAGAAGTTATTGATCCTTATTCTCCTAGATTAAGGTAGGCTAAAGTTATAAAAATTAACCTTTTGAGTTAAAAATGTAATGCAAAAAACAGCAAGCTTTAGCACTCATACCGAAAGATCCAAGAACGTCCTAACCGGCTAAGTGGTGATTGCCTGTCCGAGCCTTCAGTGTTCGCTGCCGTCAGCCGCTCATAGAAAGGCGCGGATCAAACCATGCATCATTTTTAAAACTAGTTTTAAAGGCTTTTTTTACCCATGTTTTAAAGGGGATGCTGAAACTGGCCACCGCCGTTGTCCTCACAGGTTTGGCAACTTTTTAGGAAACGATCCATCACTCGTCGTAGTTCAGTTGAAAAATGCTGGCATTTCTCCATTAGCAGAGAAAGAGTTATAGGCCCTTTTTTTCCCCAATCAACAGTTGACACCCGTACATGCGGGAATACAATTTTGTCGACTCCTTCTTAGGGAAAATTAGCAGGCAGGGAGCGTTATTTGTCTTTTTTCAACAAGACTCTGCAACCAATCATGCAGCCGATGTGTTTCAAGACAGAACTATAAGTAGGATTTGTGGCCGCATCGGTTCCCCGACCTAACCCGCTGCGATTTCTATGTCTGGGGTAACTTAAAGCATAAAGTGTACAAGAAAACCCGACTGGAAGCATAAAATCAAAATATCCGTCATGGTTTAAACCACGCCTTTCTATGACAGCTGCAGACAGCAACGAACGCCGAGAGTGCGGACAGTCAAAACCCGCGCAGTTGGTCAGGATGTTATTGGGTCTCTCGGAATTTTACAAATCATTAAGAAACTTACGCACATCTTCTATATGGATAAATTATATTCCAAATATTACATATACATATGTGATTTAAGCACTTTATTTTAACTGTGGTAAGTTACAAACCTTTGACATTGACGTACAGATAAATCCAAGCTAACAGGCAATCTGCAAAATAAAATTCTCGTACCTGAACACGGAAATTACTACATAATTACATTAAAAAAACACTCACACGCAAACAAACGACAGAAAATGCTACTGCTATATAATGGAAATGCAAGTTTTGACGGCAAGTTACCTAGAAAACAGTAAAGTTGGTAAACAACTAAATGACGAATTTATAATACATGTTTTCGTGCACATTTTCCATTCACAAAGGCTCCGTGAGCACTGCACTGTTAATTAATGTATGAAAACGCCAACACGAATTAGCAGTCGCAAATGAATTTACCGGTTTGCGACGTGCGGAGAAACTATAGGGCAATCTAAAAACTACACAAACTTAAAACGCTTTAGCTATTGCAGGTATTTTATTCTAAATTCTCGGCCCTGCTGTGGAATTCATTGCAAAATCCCGTTCTCAGTTCATAGCCCAGTGTATGGGATACTGCATACGTTCATAATCTTTTAAGTGCCTTTCTTTGCTTCACAACGTAAACTTTTTTGAAGAAGAAAAAAACCAAAAAGTCGTTACTCCCTTGCTGTAGAATATACTCTTTTCTGCATTGAGAACAGTTGTGTGGAACTTATGATTCTCTTTTCCGGTGTAACGATTCTTGTTTCCCATTTCTAAATATTACCAGGTGAAACCAATGATAAACAAATTAAATTAATAAATTCTACTGTCATCCTTCGTAGTATAGGGGTTGGTATTAGGATTTCATTACGGAGGAGATTCGGTACGTAGGTCACCATGCTGGGCCCATTGTTCCTAAGCCCCCAAGTGGGGGCACCCAGGGAGGAAGGATGAGGCGAACGAGACAGAGGGCGCCCGACCCAAGGAGCCACGACAGTACAAAGGGCAGGTTCCTTACAGTTTACTTAGAGACTTCCCCCGACAGGCCAGGACAACGAACTCGCTCCCCTACAGCGGGACGGCAACGAGCCCAGCAGCCGAGCCCTAATGGTCCCAGGCAGGCAATCCGATCCCCAAAGGTCCCTGGCTGGCGGTCCCGTAATAAAAAACAAAAAAAGATGTGCAAATAAACAGGAGATTAATGTGAAACTTCTGGATGACTGGCAGGATGAATGGAATGATACTGAAATAGGAAGAAGAGTATACCAATTTTTTTCCGAACATACGTCAGCGTCTTACAATGAAACATCTACATCCAAAACAAGGATTAATACATTTATCACGACATGGGTAATACGGAAGTGAGACTTGGACGTTAACTAAAAAGCAACAGAGTAAAATACAGTCTTCAGAAATGAAATTCTTGAGAAGTGTGAAAGGAAGCACGAAGAGGGACTTAATAAGAAATGAAAATATAAGAGAAGAGCTGGACATTTTTAGTATGAATGATAGGTTAAAAGATCTCAAACAAAAATGGAAGGAACATGTTGAAAGAATGCCAGACAACAGACTTACAAAACAAATATTACAGTATCATCCTAAAGGTAGGAGATCGGTGGGCAGAGCCAGGAAACGATGGCTGGAGGACTTCGAAGGCGGAACAGGCACTTGATTGCCTATGCCATGAAGTGAAGAAGAAGAAGAAGAAGAAGAAGAAGAAGAATCACGACATGGACCGTATGGTACGTATTTTATGAAAATAAGGAGGAAGGAAACCGATAATTGTGGTATTTGTGAGCTTCAGGATACTCCAGAACATGTACTGTTTGAATGCAAAAAACATGAAGATCAACTTAGTGAACAAAGGCAACTTTTAGAAGGCCAACTATTAGATGATATCCTTAAAAAGAAAGATTGTGAAATCTTAGAGGAACTTACAGGCAAGGTATCAACACTAGGGATGGAACAATACCTAGAAGAAAAGCAAAGAAGACAACATAGATTATTAATAGGACAAGCAGATCACCAACCACTGAGGATGTCAGAAAGATTGAGGTAGAATATTAATCGAATGGACTAGTGGAGGAGTAGTCGATTCTATCCAATCCACTTCAGAGCTAGGAGGAGCCCGTGATGATCAACCGATGATGACAACTTTGGATACTGAGGCAACTACATTATAAATGGGATAAGTGGATCACCAACATACGAGGATGTCAGAAAGATTGAGGCGGAATAGTAACTGAATGGACTAGTGGAGGAGCAGTCGTTTCTGATGACAACCTACTTCAGGACCAGAAGGAGTCGGTAATGATCAACCTATGACGACAATTTTGGACACACATGGAAGGATAGAGGCTGGCAGATGTAGAATGAAACAACTCGTAACCAACAGGAAGAAATATGATAAACCCAATTTAAGTTAGGTCAGCAATCTTATTAAAGAATGAAAATACTTTTTTTATTTTTAGGGAAATGCTTGTTATTAGTTTTAAAAAATTTTAGTTGTATAATTTGTATAAGATTGCTGAATATGTTAGATTTATATTGTAAGTTGCTGGAAGTCAGCAGCATTAGGTTTATTATTTATTTAGTTTAATAAGAAATAAAATGTATCTGCACAACTCTGTCTTGTAAGAGCTTAAAAGATTAAAGTTATAAGGAATAAAATCGGTAGATACTGTGACTTTGTGGGTTCGTGAAATGAAAAGTCCAATTACACCACTCAACAAAGTTCTTTATTTCCACCGTCTTACAGTTTAACACTTGCCAATTACACAAAATTACCTGCTGCACACAATTACAATTTACCAGTTCGTCCGTTACAACTTCACTTGTACTCGCGATTACATAAACTCCGATACTCATACACGGTTCGTACAGTCTTCCGTTGCACAATCTTCTCGTTCATTAACACGTCACTGACTAACTCTTACACCAAGAACTGCGACTGTCTCACTAACTGACCGACCAACTCAACACAGCACAACAACTGACACACACTGTCTGTCTGTCCCTCTTTATATAGGAATATCCCGACTTCTGGTGTTTACAAGATTGTTCTAGTAACAGAAAGATCGAGAACCAGGTAGAAGGAAAACAGACGCACAATTATGTTTCTTTCCGACCACTGGCTGTCACCACTATAAGACAAACGAGGGAGAGGTGTGGCTAACGCGGTCCTCCCCTACCTTCCGTTCGCAGCTGGTACAGGGTGCTCCAGCGGTCCCGTTACAATACCATGCTTTGGTATAGCTTCTAGAAGCCAAAGCTTTGGTAATGCAGATCTTATTTTTTATAGGGGTTACATGCTAAACTCTGGTTTCCCGAGGGAATGGGTTCTAAACCGGCGTTTTTCTCTTGAACCAGGGCAGCTATCGAAAATCCGCTTGGTGCAAAATGCGCGGGCCGCCGGGCTCTACATTTTCGGTTATCTTCATGTTCCACGTGGGACTTAGCGTTAAGCCGTGCGGCGCGACTGAAATTTCGAGCCGCCGGTCTTTCGCCGTTTTCTCCTAAACTATTATAGCTAGCGAGCCGGCGGTTGTACCGTTGGATTGCCCGTCCCAAGAGCTACCTTTTTGATAATAAACACCAAAGCGCTCCGGTCAAAAACTAAGTTTCTAATTTTTTTCTAACGCTAATAACTATTCAGCCGTTAGAGGTACAGAGCCCGCTGTTACACCATTGGATAGCGCGTCCCGAGTACTACAAGTATGCTTCCTTCGGGAGCGAAAAGAGGCCAGCGGTCCCGTGTCATAGGTTCATGGACGTAAAATCACCCTGTGCCTGACAGACTCCTGAGCGAAACTAAGCGGTTGTTCATGCTCAACGTAGAATTGGATGCTGAGAATCATACGAGTAGCAGTTGAAGAGTATTCATAAATAACAAAAAACACATCGATTTCAATCTATGCCTTAGTTCTGTAAGTCAATTGCCTTCTCTGCCATATACATAGCAGGTAACAAGTATTCCACTCAACCCAAAAATAGGATAGCGAGATATAGTCCGAAATACGCGGTTTGAGATTCAGTGAATCCAAAATAAAGGCATTTTTAGAAGGGTAGGTACGTGTATCTGTGAACAGCGTAATTCCAAAAAAAAAAAAAAAAAAAAAAAAAAAACGCTCAGGCGATTTCGTCTGTAGCCCGCATTCGTGAGGCCCGGGTTCGATGCCCGTGGCCGACCTACCTGGAGGGGTTTTCCCGGGCCGCCAAGCGAACGCCGGGTAGGTTAATTACATCCCCGAATTTCTTGTCTCTCCTTTTAATCTCCTTTATCATTTCACATCTCTCATTTGGTGGTCTCTTTCAGGGTAGAAGTGTCGGCGGGTGTCTCGGCGGTGCATGGCAGGATGATATGCTCTGAGTGAATTACTTCCTCCTCCGGTAGGTCGGTTGCCGGTCTCCGAACCGACTGCTGGGACCGTTTCCAAACCACGGGGAAATGTCCTTTGTCCTGGCCTACCGGGGAAGGCTTCTAACTAAAATGTAGGGAACCTGCTCTCTGCACTGTCGTGGCTCCTCGGGACGGCCGCCTTCTGTCTCCTCTCGCCTCACCCTTCCTGTAAGTGGGGACATAGGTACAATAGATTAAGATTGGACGCAGTGCAGTATCCCCTCCGTAGAAAAAAAAAACGAAATAAATAGTGGGTTAAATATCAAGCTTTCATTCAATATTAGCGTCTTTTAACGTTGTGACACTAATATTTTCAAGAAAATCCTCTCCACAGACTACACCTTACATAGACTTCGTTTTAGAGAACTTTTATTTTCTCAAATTTTATTAAAATTTCTGTAACATATTAAGGGGATATTAAAAGTTAAATTGTATTAAAAATGAACATTTCTGTCTTTGGAGTTGAATTACTTGACATTTTCTGAACATGTTGATATACAGTTTAGTGTTAGGAACGCATAACAAATAATTTTAATCTATTTTTGAGAATTCTGCTGCATTGGACCCTCATTTTCATTATTTCAGAAGAAAAAAAAACCTCTTAACTTTTGAACCAATTGGGTAATAATATGAAATTTAACTCATTTTATAATGGAATTTACGTTGCAACAATTGGTACTACTACTGCTAAGATGGTCGCTGCCTGAGCTAAGGTAAAATAGTAAACATTGAGAGAACGTAAGCTTTGACGGCCGGAGTTCATAATACAATTGATTGTTTCCGGGCTGTTTTGCCGTGGTCTGTTGGAGTAAGAACCAAACGTTTCGTCCACAATTACGATAGACATCATCAGTGAACAGACCACGGCAAAACAGCCCGGAAACAACCAATTGTATTAGTAAACATTGAAATTGTAAAAGTGAGTTTTTTTTTTCTTTTCTTTTTTTCTTTCATAAATAACATATACTTGTGTGTGAATACACAGCAGTTACAGCTAACTTAAAATTAAGGTGGCAATATTTTGATGCTTTTTGAAACCCATTCTGGCAAGCCTTGTGACAATTAAAAACAACAATTTATCACACTTCAATTTGCATCTAACTGCATTATATCCTACAAAGATTATGAAGTACTGTCGTTTTCGTTCCATACTGTATCCATATATTTTGTTTGCGACAAAATATTTCGTTCGGAGCATACATATAATTCGATTAGTTAACGATTTAGCACCAATTATGTGGTACGATTATTGTCCACTGTAATATCAAATTAGGACTCCAAATTAATATTGGGTGACTGCTCATTATATAGTGCAGTAGGATGACATTGGGGTGTACTTTTTACGGAATCGAGAGAAAGAATTAAAACACGAGCAAAGCCAGAATTGACTATCGTCTAAAAATTTAGTCTATGACACACATGCTCAGAACTATTTTAATCTGCTCGTAGGACAACATATCACTGTTAACTCTTTATACCATAGATAACTATATAAATATATGCGGAAAATGTGGACTAAGGTATTTTAAAACTCCATCTTAGATGAACAATTATTATATACTGAAGACAGAGCAAAAGCTATGAAGGAGCAGAGGAAGGGAGCAGAATCTGAGGAAAGAGAACAACGCACAGAATGTTAGGTATGAGGAGCAACGGAGGAATTTCACAGGGGATGTGGAATGAAGCAACACATTATGGCTAAGCTCAACAATTGAGGAATTCAGTGGGATGAAATACAGCGTTGGCTTAGTAGGAACAATTCATGGCAAGCAAAATACAAACCAGTGGAGTCTTATATTTAAAACGCTTGATCTAGCCCTGCACACTCCAGATCGAATTCCTGAAACTCACCGTTCTATTGAAAAATATCTTCAAGCATCTTACTGATTTTCAGTGTCTGTGTTGTGAACTGAGAGAAAGGTATATATATATTTCTTGGAAACCAACAAATGATTTAAAGTATTCATGTAAACCTGAACCATTTCAATAGGCCATAACTTTTGAAGCAATAGCTGAATGTAATTTTGGGAGAATATAATACACAATTGGGAGATTACATTACACTATTTATATCTCAGAGAAAATGTTGGAAGTGTCCTCCACCAGCATCTATACATGTTTGCACTCGTCTCACCATATTCTCTGAAGTTTTACGGAGAGTATCCCAGAGAAAATGTTGGAAGTGTCCTCCACCAGGATCTATACATGTTTGTACTCGTCTCACCATATTCTCTGAAGTTTTACGGAGATGATCCCAGAGAAAATGTTGGAAGTGTCCTCCACCAGCATCTATACATGTTTGCACTCGTCTCACCATATTCTCTGAAGTTTTACGGAGAGTATCCCAGAGAAAATGTTGGAAGTGTCCTCCACCAGGATCTATACATGTTTGCACTCGTCTCACCATATTCTCTGAAGTTTTACGGAGAGTATCCCAGAGAAAATGTTGGAAGTGTCCTCCACCAGGATCTATACATGTTTGTACTCGTCTCACCATATTCTCTGAAGTTTTACGGAGATGATCCCAGAGAAAATGTTGGAAGTGTCCTCCACCAGCATCTATACATGTTTGCACTCGTCTCACCATATTCTCTGAAGTTTTACGGAGAGTATCCCAGAGAAAATGTTGGAAGTGTCCTCCACCAGGATCTATACATGTTTGCACTCGTCTCACCATATTCTCTGAAGTTTTACGGAGAGTATCCCAGAGAAAATGTTGGAAGTGTCCTCCACCAGGATCTATACATGTTTGCACTCGTCTCACCATATTCTCTGAAGTTTTACGGAGAGTATCCCAGAGAAAATGTTGGAAGTGTCCTCCACCAGGATCTATACATGTTTGTACTCGTCTCACCATATTCTCTGAAGTTTTACGGAGAGTATCCTCGCCAATGTTACTTATTTCGTTTCGAATGGATTCTTTGAAAACATCAGCTGTCCGTGGCCACTATTTTTAGGTACCCCCACAAGAAAAACTCCGGTGAGGTTAGGCCAGGGGATCTGGGGGGCCACAGACCTTTAGAGATTATTCGATTATCAAAGAAACTTGTTAGAAGTTCCGTTTTTTCCATCGCCAACTCCTATGTGCTTGGCAGCACTCCTGGATAGCTTTGGAAGGCACACAACTCCGGGCGATAAAGGACAACTTCCTGCAGGGATAACCGGCGAGCCGAGGTGATACTCACCCGGCTGAGAATTGGGCACACACGAGCGACTCATGGTCATTTGTTAAGAGGGGAACCGGCCCCTGTGTGTGCTCCGTGTGCAGTACGTCTCACTGTGCGGCATGTATTGCTTGATTGCCCGCAGTACGCCCGCGTTCGCCAGTCTTTGGGCTTGGGTACTAGCTTGCTCGGTGTTTTAGGGGACAACCCAGTAGCCGTGGTTAAGGCACTGCGGTTTGTTGCTGAAATCGGTTTTAATAAACAAGTCTGACTTGGATTTTATCTTGTTAATTTTAGAGATTTTAAATTATTAGTCCGGTGATTGGTTGGTTATTTAGCTTTTTACTCTCTGCTTCGTGCGTTTCATTTATTATTATTTTTTTTTTTAACCTTTGGATGTACTTTTAATTGTTGGGTGTTTTTATTTTATTTTACCTTTTGGCTTAGTTTGTGTGGCTTTTAGCTCTTAGTGCTAACTTCGGGCCCAAATGACCTCGTTGTCGACGGGCCCTAAAACACCACTCAGTCACTCACTCCATGGTGTCATTAGATGTATGGCACGTTGCTCCATCTTGCTCCAAATAACCTTCTCTCAATTCGATATCATCTCCGTAAAACTTCAGAGAATATGGTGAGACGAGTGCAAACATGTATAGATGCTTGTGGAGGATACTTCCAACATTTTTTATGAGATGCAAATAGTGTAATATAATCTCCCAATTGTGTATTATATTCTCCCAAAGTTGTACGTGTGTCCTATTATTGGTTCAAAAGTTATGACCTATTGAAATGGTTCAGGATTATATGGATCGCATTGTACTAAATATTTGTACAGCCGAAGCAAAGTAGCCGAATGCTTCCGAAACACAGGAATCTAAAGGTGGTTGTTAAATTAAGCCAAACAGAGCGATCAAAGAATTCATGTTCAAGAGGTCCCGAGTTCGAATCTCGGTCAGGGTCAGTTACCTGGATAAGGGTTTTTCAGGGGTTTTCCCTTATCCTAAAAGACGAATATCGGGTAAACCTAAGCTCCATGGACCCTGGGCCCATTTGAGCATCATTTCACCCATTCCATTCGTCCGATATGGCTTAAAAAAAAGTTAAAACGTAAATTACAAAAATCATGTAATGGATTACAACAGTAGAAGATAAATAAGCTGGTTTGTTTAATTTCCGTTATCATTCGAGGTGAAATACAACTCCCATTCAATCCTTTACAGTAACTGAATCAAATTATTGAAATAGTCCCCTGTCGCGTCTTTGACTAGAGAACGAAAACGCACCATAAATAATAATTTATTTTTTTTTCACGATTAGTCTTTACTGGTTAATCTTAATCTCATTCATCTACTATTTAATAAAGCAATCATGATTATAACGCTTTCTTACATTTATTTATTGTGATGAATCAGAAATGCATCCAGGTCATATACTTCTTCGGCTTGAGCAAAGTTTTTGTTACCCGCTTCCATACAGTAAGTATCTATTCATATACTACTTTACCCAATTATAAACATATCTCCTTCGCATTGGAGTAAATCATGTGATAGGAGCTGACTTCGCTTTACTGATGTTATGTCTGTCTCTCCGGGGTAACAAGTAGAAAGTCTTCAGCAGCCAATGAGGGCGGAAAAGGCAACGCTCTATCCGGGGGTTAATACAGACAGGAGCTTCGTTGATAAGCTCAAAAGAGGCAGCCGCTCTCTCAACTTACCTTGCGAAACGTTGCTAGCGTATCCAAGAGACACCATACTCACAAGAGGCAAAGAAAAATCATATTATTGCTAACATAAATTAATGGGAAAGCATGTTCAAAGAATTAATAACAGAATACCTAAAACAGCCATCAACTATAAACCCAAAAGTATAAGAAACTAGGGAAGACCGAAGAAAAGCTGGGCAGGCCATTTTGAAGCTGGAACGGATTGAAAAGCCCAAGTCGTGAAGAAGAAGAAAAAGAATGTCTATACAAGGAATATCTCAAGAGTACCCGATTCCTTGGTTCCCTGCTACGGAAAACGCCCGGAAGTGATTCCACACCTAGGGGCGGTGCGGATTTTAAGTGCCGTTTACAGGGACGGTGCCCACTCAGCATCGTCAGGAAATTGAGGTGCTATGCTAGGTACACGCACGCACGCGCGTGCACATACACATACACGCGAGGGTATCTGCCAGGGCAGCCTTCACAAAGTGAGACCGATCCCCCCCTCTAATGACCAGGGAGTTACTCAGCTGTCCCCGAAGGGCGCCCGGCGCCTCCGTGGGGCTTTCCATAGGGCAAGACCTAGAGACTAACAAGCCCTACCCCCATCTGGTCCGAAAACAAGACGGGATGGAAGTAGATACGCCACTTACGCGCACCCAAAGTGGAAGGCTACCAAATAACCTCGGTGGGGCCGCCTGGTCATCTAGCACATCTACTAGCTATGCAGGCTAGTACGCGGGAATATATGGCTTCCCTCAACCCCGTCCGCAGACGTACTCGATCTCCCACGGGTATCGGGAACCACTGCCTCCTCGAGTCTAACCCAATCGGAACAACTCCCCTTCGGGAGGGGCTCGGCAGTTCGGCCAGAGGTTCCTCTAGTATCGTCAGAGGTACCACGAGTGCGAAGGGTCCGCAGCGCTCGCACCACAGCAATGCTAATTAGCGAAACTTGGTCCAGTGAGCCAACTTTCTGGTTGGGTGTGCCGTGATACTGACCATATTTCCTCCCCGAGCGGTTGGATGCTCGCCCACCTCTGCCTTACGTATGTGGGCGTGAGTCCGGCAGTCGAGTTGGCAGGCCAGCAGCTACTGCGAAAATGTCAGAAGAGCAAAGGGCAGCACAAAGAACAACTCGAACAGTGTGGCGGATAAGGTAGAGTAGTAGTAAACATGGACTGTTAAGGATGTAGTAAAGAAGGACCATCCATTCCTACATTTTGCAAAGTTGTCTACAGAATGTCCTCCAATTATCGATATGAATAACTATGAACAAATGTTGGAAGTGCTGAATAAAGGATTTGATGCCAGCTTTCAAGATATTCTATGTAAATTCCGACGTCTATATATCACCAATACAATTTTCAGTGGGTATGACAGAGTGTTATCATTGCAAGCAGAAATGATTGACTTACAAGCGAGAGTGGGACGGAACCAGAAATTTCTCCCAAGTAAGGCTCCCTTGATTGTACAGGTTTGATAACAGGATGCGACATCAATTCGGAACTACTTACAAAACTATTGAGGAACAAATGATGAACACAGGCCGAGGAACTGTAAAATTCAGTCCGGGCAATGATATAAAGTAATGTTTGAATGAGAGAGGGAGAGAAAGAGACAGAGTTGAAATGTAGGCTTTCTTGACTACGATAGCTACCTATCGTAGCTCGTCGCTATCCTCACAATGTTGAGTGAGCACTGTGGAAGAATGTCTCTCTCTTGAACCTCACTGAGGTTAAGTGTATTATCTTTGTATGTATGTTCTTTGGAATAAAGTAGTGCTGTACTAAGATGGCGTTAATATTCAGTACCTGTATTCCTATCCTAACAAGCACCAGTCCCCCATGGTTGGAATCCATCCGAGAGACATTCATCTATTTATTTTAACTAATGTTTTAGATTTAGATGCCATTCTGGGTTGTGGTAGTGACTGATGGAAACCTCGAAAACACTCCAGTCAGATTGACCAACCCATGGTATTTGAAGCCGGGTTCTCCGAATGCGGACCAAAGACGTTACCTTCTGAGTTATCCCGCTCTCGTTTTGTAGTAATTGCGTAACTGCTACGCTACACTTTGGCCATCCTTAATATCTGTTGGAATCGATTCTCCAGGGAGTCTGCACTGATATCGTACAAAGAAACTTCATTTTCGAAAGTAACCTCATAAAAGAGAGATTTCCGTTATTGCACCAAAGTGCTCTTTGCTTTGGTTCTCGTTTCAACAAGGTATTTTCCTGCAGCTCCTATCACAGTGGCAGCACTACACACAAACCATTAGGTGGACGCATTTAAATGGACATTTGTGACGCCAGTTATTGAGTGCCGCCGACGTTCCAAAAAGTTTATAACTTCGTTTCAGAAAAGTTTTATACGTATCCTCTTTGAAGTCCCTGGGTCACTTTAGGGATTCACCATTTAATATTTTTGCAGTAAAGCTTTTAGTGTGTAGTAACATGATTATGTTCAAATACTTACTCTTCTGAAGACACTACTTCAATTTCAATTGTTTTGAAACAAAACTTTAAAAGTCATGACTTTTAATATTCTATATAACCTTAGTTCTCTATTTAGGTGAAATACCCTGTAATAAATAATACAAGGGGCGTCCAGAAAGTAAGTTCTGTTTCAATTTATCTCCGCCGCAGAGCTGCAATCGCAGTTCCGCACATGCGCGGTAGACGCTCTGTATCAAGGAGAAGAAACGTGCGTCATTGTGAGATCGCTGTCAGCCACGTACGCTTTGTTGTTGATTGAAAATCCCGCCGCTTGTGAAATCAGATCTGTGATTCGTTTCCAGAATGCTAGGAAAGTGAAACCAATTGAAATTTATCGGCAAATTTGCTATGTTTAAGGACAAAATGTGATGAGTGATACAATGGTACGACAGTTCAGTGAGGACGTAGTGAAGTGCACGATGAGGATCGAAGTGGGCATCCAGCTTTGGTTACAAAAGAACTGGTTCAGGCGATTGATGACAAGATCTAGGAAAACCGCAAGTTTACAATTAGTGCTCTCACTACGGAATTTCCCCAAATATCACGATCACTAGTTCATGACATTGAGCTGAAAAAAAAATGTTTCCAACTGGTTGAAGACACAGGCGGCAAACTTCTATTAAGAAGGTATACAAAAACTTGTGCCTCGCTATGACAAATGCCTGAAAAATTTCGGCAGTTATGAGGAAACGTAGTTTAAGAGTTGTAGAATTTTGTGCAATAAATAATTTTTCTGCATCTGTACACAATTTAATTTTATTAGCAAACAGAACTTACTTTCTGGACGTACCTCGTATTTATTATAATGTATCTGCAAAAAATGTGAAACATCAAAATTTTCCTAAAAAATAATATAACATTTAAACTTTAAGAAAATATATAGCTTTTTCTACTTAGGGTATTAAACTGCTAATTACTAAATCCAATGGGCATGCTTATTAATATACTAGCCAACTTTAAACTTTGTTTTCTGGCAAACTTATGTTCATCATTTTCCCATACTAAAAATACTAATAATACTAATTTGCTTCAAAATTTGAAGAAATGTTAGACGACATAGGCGCATGTTTTGAACGTTCACCAACCAAATCCATCCCAACATTAGCACAATAAGTGGGAATATCGGAGTTTTCTGCACATAGAGCAAATAAACTATCATGAATTTTATCCTGAACTGACAGAAGAGGAAAAATGACATGGATGGTTTCAACAAGAATTTGCTTTTGCCCGTACAGCAGAGGAGTCCATTAAAAATTTGAGAAATGCTTGAACATAGAGTGGTTAGTGCTGGTGCATGGTCTTTTCGCTTCCCCGATCTAACAGTGTGTGATTTCTACTTAGGAAAGACAAAGTTTGCAAGACAAGTCCTCGTACATTAGAAACTTAATCGTGTGAATCATAATGTTTTCTCCCTATATAATGCTTATTTAGCCGAGGGTGCATGGCGTTTTCAGCAACTTCTATAAGGTAAGTGAATTATACATGCTTTACCGCGGAGTTTAAGTTGGAACAAAACCGGCTATGGCACACCCAATCGCGCACAGGGGAAATGCTGGGGGCCCGATAGGTTTTAAATGAAGGAACTTGTATTTTCCCAAAAGGTCTCAATCGCAGGTAATGAGTTGGACTATTTAAGTTTATTTATTAAATAATCGACAGTCTAAGCTACACGTCATATTAAGATATATGCTCAAAATAACATGCACCTCGAAAGAAAGAAACAAAGAAAATTATAACTGTCCTCAGTTCCAACCTTTAGCGTTTAAGCTAGTTTTGAGCTATTTTCGTTGTTTGATAATTTACCATTCTATGTCCTAGAGCTTTAAGCCAACTTTCATAATGCTTTACCTCGCACCCGTTCTCTTTAGACCCTTGCCAAACAGTGTCACGCATATATGAAGCAACAGTGCCGCATAGTTTATTGTTTCCACGGTAAAATTAGGGACCAGGTACTAATTACTCTGTTGTCACATATAGAATGCAGAATAATTGACAGGTTAGTTTCATTCTCATTACTTTGAGGAGGTTTCCCTCCTTGTGGGTTGGATTTATACAACACGATGCGGTGACATATCTGAAGTTGGATTCGCCCCTTCGTGAGGTCTAGGCCCCACACGCGCAAAAGTTTCGCGCTCCCTCGGTGTGGCGACACATGTAGAAGCCAAACATTACCTTGATGTAGAAGCGACGAACCTTTCGTCTAAGAGCCGTGAAGATGATGTTCTCGAAGATTTCTATAAATCCTCTCTCCGGCAGCTGCGGCGAGCGATGAGATGTGGAACTTCTCAGACGTGGTATCGATACAAAAGGGATTTCACTTTTGGGCAACTATGGAATAGAATAATTTACAGCGTTTTACTCTACTTGGAATTATATTTCTCGACATCATTGTCTTCTTAACATGCGACTTTTTCCACTGATGTATATAGCCCTTTACTATATATTAATTTTCTCCTTTTATTTATAAATGATGCAACGGTTTTTTACTTAAATTATTTATCGTAGCGTCGCGTCTTCGATGTATATTTTAAACGTTTACTAAACGTTCATAAATGATGAACTCCAATAACTTCTCGTAGTTACAAGAAGTCTTTTACCGAAAACACATCTACCCTCTTCGAGAGTTAAAGCCAGAAAAAAAAAATTTAAGAATAAAATCATTGGTTCTTTTTTCTGTTTTTGTTGCTAAGTCACCGCAATTCTTAATTCTGATTGGTCCTACGTCACAATTTGGGATTTCGATAAACCTAAGCATTTGTTGCATCATCTATATGCCCTGCTTGGTTATTAACTTAAGTTGAATTACAGATGGCCACGTTTACCTAATGTGTCCATGTATACAATATCAGCTTCAACTTTTAGTAATATAACTGCTAGGAAATAAGCGTTATGTTACTTTCTGGCAAGCACCGTTTCTTACTATTTCGAAAATATACAAGATATGCAGTCAGTCGAAATAAGTAAAAATCCCTAAAAACGTTCTATTTCAGTGTAGGAAGAATCCATCCGAATATACGAAAATGACATTTTATTTGCATTGTAGCACTTCCTTCAAACTGGCACCATGCGAAGGCGCTAAACAAGTTTCCCGGAATCCAATAAAATATGAAGTCTGCACGTTCCTTTGCCGACGTATTTTTTCTCATGTAGGCAGTTTTTGCTGCTAAACTGTTGTAGAGCCAAGAGGTCCTCGAGACGCTGGTAAAGCAATTGAGTTTAGATGTGCCTAGAAAATTGGTAGCAAAAGATAGAGGCGGGGCTGTTTTTAAACTTGAGTAGTTTTCAGCTCGTAGTCCGGTCGTTGCTCCGAAATTTAATCAATATACTCATCCTCTTTTTACCCCTCCAGTGTCGCTGCATCCTCTCCATCTGGACCATGTTAAAATTACTAACTCAAAGCTCTAAATAAAGCCTTACTATAAGAAACCTTTCATACTTACATGCATACGGAAGTAGAAAGTCGAAAATAGTACATGTACATATGTACTACCAATAAATTTATATAATATCAAAATACACTTATGTTTCTGGAAATTCTCATTTTTGGATAAGTAACCGAGCTCGCGTGAACAAATAAATACAATAAAACCGAAGTAACTTCTATTTTTATTTAATTTTCCTTCAGTTACATATTACATTAGATTCCGCTTAAACACTTATTACGAGAGCTGTTCAATAAAGTCATAATTTCTCGCACTAAAATGCAATCTTATTATATCCTGTTAGCTTAATGTGAAACAAACACGCCGTAGTAGTTTAATTGTTGGTACTCCTGGTTCCTGCCTGTGAGAACCAGGCAAGTTCAGGCATGTTCAGTATCGCCTACCGCTGCAATGGAGGAAACATGCGAGGAACAATATGCGGCTTGAAATTCTGCTTTCCTCTCAACAAATCTTCAGTTGAGGCCCATACAATGTTATAGGAGGCCTTTGGAGAGTCTGCTCTTCCCTACAGCACAGCTCGAAGGTGGTTTAAAATGTTTAAAGAGGGGAGACAATCAATTTCAAAGGAAGGTGGACCCGGTGCTCCAATTACTGCTCTTACGCAGAAAGCATCAGCACTGCTGCTGCCATTGTGAGAGAGGATCGACGAATCACCTTAAGATCACTTTCTGAAATACCCAACATTTCATTGGGTGCCACCCACACATTGGTGACAGAAATATTACACATGGGACGTGTTTGTGCGCGATGGGTTCCAAGACTGTTGATTCCCGAACAAAAGGACATTCGCATGCAGGTCTGCATGTAGTTAAAGTTGATGTTAGAGAAAGATCCGGAGTTTCTTTCAAACGTAATCAGTGCTGATGAAACTTGGCTGCACCATTTTGATCCTGAGTGCAAGCAGCAAAGCTCAGTGTGGAAATCTCCTTCATCACCAACCCTCAAAAAAGGAAAAGTGGTTGCGTCTGCTGCGAAAGTTATGGTCATCTCATTCTTTGATATTCATGGAATGGTTTATCAAAATGTTGTACCTGCACACGCATCAGTAACTGGAAAATACTACAGGGATGTACTGTAAACATTGCAAGTCCACATCAGGCGCAAAATACCACATTTCCATGAAGTAGGCTGGATGCTGCACCACGATATTGCACGGCTGCATATTGCCAATGTTGTTGCTGAATATCTTGCAAAACTCAACGTGAAGTGCATCTTTCACCCTCCCCTATAGTCCGGATTTAGTCCCATGTGACTCTTTTCTATTCCCTAACTTGAAGAATCTTCATGGCAGGCATTACCCACCATCAGGAGCAGTGGTCAAGGCTGCGGAGGCGATTTTGAAGAATCTCTCAAAAATGATTTCCAGCATGTCTTTGAAGACTGGCAGAAACGCAGGAACAAGTGCATCGCCTTCAGAGGAGATTATTTTGAGAAGGACCATCAAAATTATGAGGATGAGTAAAGGTACGTTGTCAACAACAAAAGTGATCATTCTTTTTTGAACAGTCTTCGTACTAAGACCAAAAAGAGGAATCCAAGTCCAAACAAAAAACTGAAACTTCGCTAAGTTCTTACTTTAGTGAAAAGTAGCAAAATTTATTAAACATAATACCAATGACAAGTGCTGTTCTTTAAAAGAGCTTTAAAGGAATGGGTGCTTCAGTTACATCAATTTTTCATAGTTATTCTTGTCTGCATATAACTTTCCGTTTGCATTAACCCGGTATAAGTGCTGGAACAAACTCTGAATATCTTACGTATAATATAGAACTATATTTCTATTACACAGATAGTTATTCTATTGTTAGTGTTTTAAAACATAACCGAAACAAACATGCTTTCCCTTGGAACTTATACAAAATTCTGACGTCAGATGCATGTGATATTTTGTAAACAATGTGCACTATTCCTTGACACGCTTATTATTCATCTACCTCATATTAATAGAAATAAACATATTCATAATTTGTCTTATTGCATATATCCAGGCACATACAATGGTAATAAGGGAATGCACTAGGCTATAAGCCATAGTCAAATCTTTTAAGAGCTACTGTTTTGTGGTGACTATCAAATTTAGTTTTCTATGAATGATCAGAAGATATAACTACAACTTCCTATTTGATAAAAATATAAGTATTTGAACATTAATACCAATAACAAAGAATATCTGAAAATGGTTAACTCGCAAAAAAAAGAATTTGACATAAATGATGTGCTTTATAAACAACTTTAATCTCTCTCTCTTTCTCTTTGTTTCTTTCTTTCTATTCAAATGATGTTGTGTATTTGAATAATATAGCTTACAGACACAAATACATACACGAATTTTTTTCTAACAATGCCTTCTTTTTATTCAGGGGATCTGAAAACGTGAATCTTTGAGTGTTGCAGAATATGTGGTAGAGAAAACAAAAATAAAATTGTATAATCCTCCACTGTTACCTGCTTTGTTTCTTACGATGCATATTATAATGTGTACTATACGCACACGTTTTCTTCAGCGCTCGGGCCCCAAGTCCTCATTCGGTAGGTTTCGCCTAACTCCGTAAACACACGACAACTTTCAAACATGAAATGCGCTATACATTCTGACATCTAGTGGCTAACATGCTAAGCTTTCACACGTGCGCCGTTCTATTTTGAGCAATTTTGAGGTTAATTACTAGCTAATCAGTTTACAACAAATATAAGAACAAGACGTATGTTATAGCTATCGAAAGGGGACACACTTATTCGTCTACCTCCGTATAACTGTAATCTGAATAAAATTCAATTGGCGTGGGAAAAAAAAGTGTTTTCAGAGGACGCAATGTTACTGGTGATATGTCAGCCACAAATGTGCGGAAACTTGCTATAGAAACATTCTCTTCGTAACTGCGACGGAGTGTAAAGGATATCGCAAGAAGCTACAAGAGCTGGAAATGCAAAATTGGGGTCAGGATGGTGTAATAGAAAGTGCAATTGATGGGATTATCATCAACACATCAGAGGATAACCAGCGATGAAGGTGACGCACCTTACTCGGAAATCGAAGAATCACGCAGCTTATCGGTTCGAGTTCAATTTACTGTTTATCCACACATCTCACACTTGCGGCGCCTATGTTCGCTTATTTTAAATGCTATTTTGGTGAATTATGCTTTTTCTGGGTTGACCACACTGCAGAAACAAAAGCGTGTTAGCCTTCTCTTCTTCCCCTCTGCCTGCACCACACCGTAAAAATCAGCGCTCAAGAAAACGTGCGCGTATAGCATATTAAGCCGAGGTCTTGATTCGACTAGTGTAATGATGCACCATTTGAGTGCCACGAAATGAACTATTCCAATGAATTCAACTATTCCCAATTAACACAATGTAAACAAAGGTATAACCAATACTACCTCCTCTGTACATGAAATAATATTACAAATAGTAATGATTGGACAATCAGCATCACAATTAAATAATGTTAAATAAAATGTGAGTTGATTATTAAAATCAATGCTACTTTTATTTTGTTGACTTATTTTTGTCAGTTTCCTACGTATTATATCCAGAAAGTTATAATTGTACGAAAAATGTGATGACAGTGGTAAATATTCATGAAGGTGCCCGCCTTGGTAGCGTGGTGGTAGCATGTCTGCCTCACGTACAAGAGGTCCTGAGCTCGAATCTCGGTTAGGGCGAGTTACCTGGATAGTTTTTCCCGGGGTTTCCCTTGTCCTGATAGACGAATGTCGGGTAACTCTAAGCTCCATGGACCCCGAACTCATTTGAGCATCATTTCACCAAGTTCACCCATCGTCCGATATGGCAACGTTGGAGGACGTAACTTACAAATAAAAAAAGCTCATGAAGGTTAAACAACAACTAAGGAAAAACAAATAATGAAGTTTACCAATACGTACGTCCGAAAGTATATTAATATTTTCGCGAAAATTTAGCTAGATGCTTTATAATTTAATATTTAGGTTGTGTAAAATATTATTCATCATATGTTAAAAGCGACTTTGCTCTTACACTTGACCGCAAAAAGAACATTTTGAAGAAAATCTTATCACCAAAGAATGCCACCTTAAGTGAAAAAGTTGTATTTTCTTAGGCGAAGGCATCCCACCCGATCGCCGTCTTCCGCACCTCTGCCCACAATGGTCGGACGTCATGAATGAGGTGTAGTACTGTAGGGTGGGACGGGGTTAGCGCCACGAGTCCCTTCCGGCTAAATGCGGTCTTCGCAACTAGGAGCCGCTACTCCTCCAAATAGTTTCTCAATTGCTACTAACGAGACTAAGTGCGCTCCAGATAGGTCTTCCAGCGGAAGAAAATCCGCACGCCGGTGCCGTGAATCGAAACCGAACCTCCCGCTTACTAAGCACGGCTTAACATTGAGCTAAGAAAACGACTTATTCCCCTTGTAACTACAAGAAAATATGCATTAAAACATTTTGGAAAATTTACCTCGATTAAAGGAACGAAATGGCGGATTTGGCGGTTAAGGTGGCAGAAACAGCACCTAGTGTTACCCTCCCTTTGATGACTGCTCTGCGTGGCAAAAAGCTGACATCAGTGAAGGAGCTCCCGATTCCTTGGGCGACCTCCTGTCGTTTATCCCGTCGGGAGGAAATAACCCTGGCTCGGTTGCGCATTGGGCACTGTTATTTTACCCACAGGTTTTTATTGAACCGGACCCCGGCTCGTTTGCCGCTATGCGGTTCGGGACTGTTGGTAAGACACATATTTTTAGATTGTTTTAGACTAGAACGTCTCCGCAGGTCTCTCCAGCTGCCGGCCAGCTTGGCGGAGATCCTCGCGGATGACGAGGAGGTTTTGGGAAAGGTTTCAGCGTTAGTTTTAGATGTAAATTTTAGAATTTAGGCCGAAGGACTTTCGGTATTTTAACTTTTTTTAACATTTTTATTGTTTTAACTTCCATTGTAGTCTTTGCCACATTGTAAGCACTTGGGACTTTTTAACCTTTTTGTTTTAACTTTTTCTGGTTTTAAGATTTTAGTCTTTGCCCGATGGTTATGTGGGTGCTTTATGTTGCGTATATTTGTCTTATGGTCTTTTAGTGTTTTAGACTTTTATTTAGTTTCTTTTTTTGCGTGTAAGCCAATTTTTTTTAAGGGAGCTGATGACCCAGCAGTTGAGCGCCCTTAAACACCATCTCTCCCTCCCTCCTTACCCCGATTAGGTGGTAGCTTGAAGTAGATAGAACAATGAACGTTTGCAAGAATATTTTGTTGAAGAATGGATGCAGTAAGGAATATGTATGTAACGCGTGTTATATTTCAATACACCAAATAAATGTATGCTGTTATGAGATGGTGATGAGACAAAATCATGGATTTATAGGAGAAGATATACAAATGTTTCTCTTATCCCATTGTGAGTTTCATTGGTTACAGAATACTTAGAGCTGCTTTTCTTGTACATGCCCTTTATCCGTACACGTTGTAGCTCGGTCATTAACCGCGCTTCCTTCTGATAAAGCTGATGTGGAGAACACGAAGTCCTTCAGAACACTCCATCGAGTGATCCCAGGGTTTGACCTCATTGCGTAGGACCAGGCATCCTCACGTATATCAAATTCTGAACGAGCTGCGCCATACGACAGCACAGATTGCTTCCGCCCACTCCTCTTCCGCAGAAGTCTTCTGTTTCGCTATAAATCAGTTTCCTTATGTTACCCACGGAGTTGGTTATGAAGGTGCCTGCCGTAAGTGCGGAGTAAAATGAAAGGCGCTTATAAAACTTCCAGCGCTCCCCGGTCTAGGAGGCAAGAAATATGGATTTTCTCCCTGCATATGTATCTTGCCTTTTCCAAGGTTATTTAAGACATGCCATACATTCGGTTCGAGACAAAACATTTGATGTTATATACTTATTACTAGGGCTAAGAAGTTGAGGAAGCCCTTCTCGGTAGCATAGATGGTAGCTTGTCTGCCTCACGTTCAAGAGGTCCCGAGTTTTAATCTCGGTCAGGGCGAGTTATCTGGATAAGGTTTTTCCGGGGTTTTCCCTTATCCTGAAAGAACAATGTCGGGTAACTAAGCTACATGGACCCCGGGCTCCTTTGAGCATCATTTCACTCATTTCATTCATCGTCCGATGACAACGTTGGAGGGCGTAATTTTTTTTAAAAAAAATGAGGAAAACCCTCTTCTTTTATTTGTTCTTTGTTGCCTTTTTTCTATCTTTTATCCAAAGTGTGGAAAGTGGATTTATTTTTCCACATAATCTCCAGCTACTTATCCCAGCCTTTGACTAACGCCTGAAATGTCCCGGATTGACTTAAACGACCCTGATATCTTTCTCCAGTTCTTTCTCCAGTTCAATTAAATTCCAATTCCTAATACGCACTGGATACAGCAGGTAACAGGAGAGAAGATCACTTCTATTGTATTCAAGTCATTAACCACAGCAGAGAACTTAAAACTTAGTAAACCCTCTCTAATATCCCGTTATTTCTGACCAGCATTGTGGCATTGACCTTGGAGTGGGTAGGTTGGTTTCACCGAAGTTTCGCAGTTTGTGAAAGAAATCTTGGCCATAAACATGCCAAAAACTAAGACTAATAAAACGACGGGTATGATTCCCGGCTGTGGGGGTGGGGATTTTTCTCCGTCCAAGATAATTCCTCATCTTCCCCAGGAGTCTGGAAGTGTGAATGAGAGTGTGAATGTGTGCGTGATGTAATGATTAAAACCCAACGAATACGAGTTAACACCTTCATATGTTCCAAAGGAGAACGGCCACCAATATGACTATTGCAGTTAAAGGCGGGGTATAACTGGAACAAAAAAGGTTTTTCCGGGGTTTTCCCTTATCCTTACAGACGAATGTCGGGTAGCTCTAAGCTCCATGGACCCTGGCATCATTTCACCCATTTCATTCACCGTCCGATATGACTTAACGGTGGAGGACGTAAAATTATATGTATAAAAAACACTTTACACCTTTAAGTATTTTAAAGGTCCTTTTAGACAATTTACAGGTCCTCAACTTCCTAGTCCTATTTAATACCTTCTCTATTCTTCTTACGAGAGCTTTGCAATCTACGTCAGGTTAATCAAGACAAACATTTGTGAAAACTGTTTTATTAAACATTTCATTTTAAGCACGCACAGGAGGGGTGGAGTACCAGCGTAAACCGGAACATCCGCAGTTGCTGTCTGAAAGCGGAGCAGGTAACATCGCAACACCGTGACGACTTGTTTATCTTTCCGGCGCGAGAGGCGGCGTTAGTAGAACGGGGCAAATTGCCGGCCTAATTCTACATCAAATTTCTTTGTGTTTTCACGTGCGTACTTTCTACTCGTGAAGTGTTAATATTTAGTGTACTATGGCTGACCCCCCTGATACGGGGCAGCTAATCTACTCCGCAATGCAGACATGTTACCAGCAAGAAGAACAACTTTCTGCTTCCACTTCTCTGCAGCAATCTCTACCGACTCTTCACTGTGAACCAGTCCAAACTTCACTCCGTCCTACGACTTCTGCTACTAGTGAAAATGACGAACGTGCTTCTAAGAGGCAGCGGACTTCAGGAGAATCCGTTGCGCCATTAGACTCCAACATGGATTTTGACTCGAATGATTGTGTACCAAATGGGAACTTGCCAGCAGACACCTCGGACGTCGGCCCTCTTCAGTCTTAGACGACGAGACCTTCTTCACTATCTCCTCCTTCCACGTCACGTCCTACAACAACACCCTCTACACCTGGCGTCTCTACACCACGTAGCCATTCCAATCGTTATAGCAGCGCAGATCCCGGACCTTTTTATGTGTTTATTGAAAGTTTGGATAAGAATGTGGGTAAGCTACACCCCATGAGTGTGGGTAAACTGCTATTTCGTCACAACCCGACAATCCGAAGTGCAATTGTGCATATTACCTCAGCAGGAAAAAACCGACTGAAAATTGAGGTAGCATCGGCAGAGGCCGCTAACACTATAGTAGAATCACCGGCATTTACTGGAACATCTTTGGAAGTTTACATTCCCAATTTTCTGATACACAAACAGGGTGTTATTCGCAACGTGGACACCAGTCTCTCAGAAGAAGAAATTGCTGAGTTTCTAGAGAGTGCCTACCCTGTTATTTCTGTCCAGCGTTTTTCTCGACCCACTAGCGACCCTGCAGTACGGGTCCCCATTCATGTGTGTAAGATTACCTTCCGCTCTCAAGTGTTGCCGACTCATGTAGTCGTCTTTGGAACGCGATGCCCGGTGGAACCTCGTGATCCTCCAGTCTACATCTGCACTAAGTGTTTACGCTTCGGCCATCGCTCGCATCAGTGTCGGAGTGCGGCTAGATGCGGTAAATGTGCTGGACCCCATTTCTTAGAAGACTGCACCTCTACCTCAGGTCCTTGCTGCATTCACTGTCAGGGAGCTCACCTGGCAACAGACAGAAAATGCCCAGCATACCATCAATACCGGGAGGCACGGGTGGCAGCTTCTCGAGCAGATGCCCCTTGCTCGCCTCAGCCATCTCGACCAACTTACAGGCCATTAATGGAGCCCTCTCGATGACTGATACACGGTCTTTCCCTCCTCTCCCTGGAGCAATATCTCCTACAAAGTCAGCCAGTACTCTTCCGCCGCCTTCCTACACTCCTCGACCAGCACCTTCACCAGGAATCCAACCGGCCGTTGCCCTCGCCACTCCGACTTCACCTGCTGTTTCGGTGCCTCGTGTGTCAACACGACCTCCCCCGGACCGAGTTCCGCATTTTCCCCCAGTTCATTCCACTCTGTATATTCCACAACGAGTACCTGTATCTCCAATAACTCATAATCCTTATCCGCCATCTTGGGCGGGTCCTTCATCGCCGTCTGCTCCCACTAGTTTGCAGCTTGTGGAGCAACTACTACAGCTCATAGTTCCTGTATTATCTGCTTTTTCTCCTTCCTCAACGGCCCCTGTTCAACTTGAACTTCTCCGCGACTTCCTTACCAGCTTATTACAAAGTTCATAAACCAACGATGACAACCCAACATTACAGCATGGCTTCAACCCTGTTCCAATGGAATTGTCGTTCTCTTCGAGCTAATTATGACTCTCTTGTGCAAGAACTCTTTGTACGCCACGTCTGCATCGCCCTGCTGTCTGAAACTTGGTTGACTCCGAATACGTCTCTTCGCATACCTTCTTTCTGCCTCTACTCCAAGGATAGGACGGACGGATGGGGAGGAGTTGCAATTCTGGTGCACTCTGCTATTCCACATTACACCATTCAGATAGACCACAGCCAAATACATTCTTTTGAAGCCGTGGCGGTGAGGACTCTGCTTTGTCAACGAGAGGTCACAGTTGTCTCATTGTACTGTTCCCCTAGAATGATCATCACCAGTCGAGAATGGTATCATTTCCTGCGCCAGTTACCAACCCCCATTTTACTCGGCGGAGATTTTAATGCTCATAATACCACATGGGGTTGTGACCTGACCGACGCTGCTGGCAGAACGCTTTTGGACTTCATCGAGGACTCTGGTTTGGTTCTTCTCAACGTTGGGTCTTCCACCCTGCTCACTCGGCCCAGACACCGACCGTCAGCGATTGAATTGACGCTCTGCTCCCCTTCCCTATCTTCTGAACTCCAATGGAGGGTTCTTCCCTTTACAATGGGCTCCGATCATTTCCCGCTGGAGATTTCGACTATTCTTCCGCACGTTTCTGTGGCCCACCGGCCTTCGACCAGATGGAACTTACGGCGTGCCAATTGGGTCAAGTACGAACGTATTCTCGAAGCCACCGTTTCTGAGATTCCCAATGATCGTCCTCCGTTGGTGCGTTACGACACCTTTCTACAGTGTATCAATAGTGCGGCTTTGCTTTCCATCCCAGAGAAACGGCCAGTTCTTACGTCCCGTGGTGTACCATCTCCTTGGTGGAATGCAGAATGCAGTCGTTATGTTGCGAAGAGGAAATTGGCGCTCAGTACCTACCGGCACAACTCTACATGGGACAATTTTCTGGCCTATAAACGGGCCGCAGCTGAGGCCAAACGTTTTTTACGACAGTGCAAAAAGGAGTGCTGGAAGACCTTTTGTGCCAAACTCTCTAACACCACCCCACTTTCTCAGATTTGGGGGTTTATTAACAAATTGAGGAAGAAGCCAGTTCCTACCCGCCCTCTGAGGGATTGGATCGCTGAGTTTGCAGATCACATTGCTCCGCCATCCGTGACATCACCACCAGCACCTACTGGTCTCTCTTCTTCCGGGGACTCGCACCACACCTTGATGTCAGCATTTTCCATGTCTGAACTCCAAAGTGTACTGAAGTCGTCGTCGAATTCAGCTCCGGGTTATGATCAAATATCCTATAGCATGCTCACCCACCTTCCTCCTCGTGCGAAGATGATCCTTTTGGAACTATTCAACGACCTTTGGGCCTCCGGCGTCTTCCCCGAGAGTTGGACTACACAGATCATTGTACCTATCTTGAAGCCGGGGAAGGACCCTAGCTTTGGTACCTCTTATCGCCCGATCGCTTTGTCTTCCTGTATCGCCTAGACCTTTGAACGCTTGCTTAAACAACGACTTGAATGGTGGCTGGAATCCCGGAGATTATTACCCATGTCCCAATATGGTTTCCGCAAAACCCGGAGTACTTTGGATAGTCTCAGCATCCTGACTACTGACATCGAGCGTACCTATTTGGAACAAGGATATCTGACAGCCATCTTTTTGGACATTTCCGGCGCCTACGACAGTGTTTTACTGACAGTTTTGCTTGGGAAGCTGCAAGCACTAGGTCTTCCTCCTCGGTACTGCTCTGGCATTTATAATCTTCTCCGACATCGCCTCATCTATATCCGTTCTCCTGATAACTCCTTCTTCGGCCCTAGAATAGTAGTTCGAGGATTGCCCCAGGGAGCGACTTTGAGTCCTCTTCTTTATGCACTTTATACGTCGGATTTAGACTCTCTATTTAGTCCTCACATTCGAGTTCTCCAGTACGCTGATGATATCTGTTTGTACGCTCGGTCCTCTAGTTTTTGGATTACTCGTCTGTGGCTTAGTGATGCAGCCACCGATTTATCAACCTGGGCCTCTGAACACGGATTACATCTTTCAACTTCCAAGTCTACAGTCGTAGTGTTTACTAGGAAACGACGGACATTTCCTGATGGCGTTATCAGCTTGGGACCTTTTACTTTTACCCTTGCATCTTCCGCAAAATTTTTGGGTATCTACTTGGATAGTCGCCTTTCATGGAGTCGTCACATACAGCATCTCATCTCCAAGGTTGGTGCAACACTTAATGTTCTACGCAGTATCGCTCATTCATGTTGGGGTGGGGACGCTTCCATATTACTTCTGCTATATCGTTCCCTAATTCGGTCGGTGCTGGACTATGGCTGTATCTTCTTTGGCTCTGCTTCCACATCGGTCTTGCGCAAGTTGGATATCGCTCAATACCGTGCTCTTAGATTTTGCCTGGGTGCTATGCTTTCTACACCGACGAATGCACTTTTGGTTGAGGCCTCAGAACCACCATTGGAGATACGACGACAGCTCTTAACACAGCGCTTTCTATTGCGAGTTTTCTCCGTGGATGCCCACCCAGTATTGCGGACGTTGCAGTATCTTGCTGCTAATTATCTCAACGTGGATTTTCCAGCTGTACGACGATTGCCCTTACTCTTACTGGGTTTTCGGTCTCTATACCACGCTTTTCCCTTAATTTTGAAAAGTCCCTCTCTTCCGGGGTTTCAATATCCATATGACTTACACTTCTTGAATGTTTCGGTGCATTATCTTCCTGATCACATCATTCGGACCCCAGACGTGAACGTCACCCTCTCTCATTTCTTGCAGATTACATGGCCAGATTTCACCACGATTTACACCGACGGTTCTAAATCTGCTGATGGAGTAGGTTACGCATAAGTCTGTCCATCTACTAATGCCCTGGCTCGATACCGCCTACCTATGGAGGCTTCCAGCTACACTGCAGAGGTTTTGGCCATTCGTGACGCTTTGCAATATGGGATTTCTCAGGGCTTCCCCAAACTGCTGATCTTAACCGATGCGCAGAGTGTGCTGCAGAGACTCTCATCTCCCCGCTGGACGAGAGATATGCACTGTTATCTTTACGAGATACTGATGTTGGTGAACAACGCTACCATAGCTGGACATCAAATTCACTTCCTTTGGATCAGAGGGCATGTCGGAATTCGATACAATGAAGTCGCCGATCGCCTGGCAAAAGAGGGACTCACCCAAGGCACCTTCCAAGGCATCCAACTGCCCTACACGGATTTCTTCCCGGTCCTTCATCGTGACGCCTATTGTCGCTGGAATGACGCCTGGATTCGTTCGCAGTCCATCAAAGGCAAACACCACGCCGCCGTTCAGACGCATCTATCCACGACCCCTTGGTTCTCCAGCTTCAGGATTGCACGTCGACATCTCACCTCCATCATTAGAATGCGACTTGGACATGGATGTTACCCTGCGCATCTACACCGACTACGTCTCATCGATTCCCCTGTATGTCCTGATGACCCAGGCGAAACCGCTGACCTCAATCATCTCCTGTTCAGTTGCTCTCGCTACCGAGCCCACCGTTCTTCCTTCCTCCGCCGCCTACTTCAGCAGTCTGTTCCTTTTCCCGGTAGCGTCAACACCATATTACAGTTATGCAACAAACCTGTATACCAAGCTCTTCTACAATTTCTTAAAGAAAGTGATCTACAGATCTAGTCTCCTCCCATCCTCTTAAACTTCCTTACATTATTTTTCTTATTTTTCCCTACGATGGCCATATGGGATTTTACCGAAGGCCAAAAAAAAAAAAAAAAAAAAAAAAAAAAAAAAAAACCGGAACATCTTGAACGTGAGGCACACATGCTACCACTTATGCTACAGAGATGGGCGGTTACGGTCCCTGATGTCGTCTACGGTGACCATGGGGTTTTCTCTGATCAGTAAGGGGAATATTGGAGAGATATCTTCTACTACAGCTCTCTCCTCTTCCATTTCCTCTCATTTCGTCTCCATCTTTCGTGCTATAGGACGACTTCGGGGCTGTTTGTCGGTCGACGGCGGACACATGGCGCAGAGATGTTCAATTTGGAACTACTTCTCCCCTCAGAGATTGTCTGTACGAGTCTCCAAAGCTGGATCGAGCTTCTCCCGGGTCTCATTGGAGGGCACCCCTTAGCGACCCTCCTGCGGTATGGGCGATTCGCAGCCGTGTAGTTAAATCAGTAATTGTTAAGAAAATTTAGCGGGCGTCGGCCGTGTATGTCTTTTTGGGGCGTATATATGAGAAAGCCACTCGGCAAATTTATTTGTAGATGACGAATACAAAAGATATAAATATTGATTTGTCATTCATAGATTATAGATTTAATTTAGGATTTAAAGTATCCACAAAATATGTAACTAAATTGTACGAGTGTTTTACTTTAATAGAAAGCAACTCCTGCAGTTCTGCGCCGTGGTGCTGAGAGCTGGTGCGTGGAGGACTAGTTGCCGCCGGGATCGGCCCACCCATGTTTCGGACTCTGTTCCCGAGTATAGGACGGTACCATTCAAGATAGCGAGGAAACAGGAACTGTTATAGGCAACTTCCCGGCTGACGGATGTGTGATACTGGTCACATAGGCTCCTCGTATCAGCTGGATGATCACATAACTCAACTGCATAAGTGAGCCTCAATATACGAAACTCTTGGATATGAATTACTCTCCAAAATTTAGGAAACTATACGGATAATTTTCGTTTTACTTAAGTGGTTCCATCTGAACATGTCGGTCCGAATGAGTAGAGCCAGACAAACTTTCAATGCCACAGCCGGGATTTGAACCACGGACCCCCGCTCTCCGTGCGGTTGCTGTAACCATCTGAGCTACTATGGCCAACATACCGACATGACACTAAATTAACCAACTGACTCGTATATTTCCCGGTACACCACTAGGGCTTCCCATATGCTATGAGACACAAACCTTTTGTGGCAACTTACTATGCTTTAAGTACTTAAGTCCCAGACTTCATAGTTAAACCACTATGTCATTCAGGTAAATTGATGTAAATAATCATTTCACTAGCCGTGTGTAGGCTAAGGTTTAAATGAGTAGAGCCAGACTGAAAAATTCAATGCTATAGCCGAGATTTGATCACGGCATGTTGGCATGTGTCACCATGTTGGCCATAGTAGCTCAGATGGTTAGAGCAACCGCACGGAGAGCGGGAGATCCATGATTCAAATCCCGGCTATGGCATTAAATTTTTCAGTCTAGCTCTAGTCATTCAAACCTTAACCTACACACGGCTAGTGTAGAAGAAATGATTATTTCCATGTCGGTCTGGTTCAATGGAAATTCAATTGCATACTAGGATGTAATTTATTGCTTTTGTGTTGTAATTTACGTCTTCCAACGTTGTCATTTCGGACGATGAATGGAATGGGTGAAATGATATTCAAATGAGCTCAGGATCCATAGAGCTTTGAGTTACCCGACATTCGTCTTTCAGGATAAGGGAAAACCCCAGTAAAAACCTTATCCAGGTAACTCGCCCTGACCGATATTAGAACCCGGTACCTCTTGAACGTGAGGCAGACACGCTACCACCACGCTACCGAGGTGGGCAATTTATTGCTAAGACACACACTTAACCCAAAGGTGCAATTCATATACACAATCAAATTTTGGCACAAGCCTGGAAGCAAAGATACTTATAATTAATATATACTTTTAATTAATTAAAATTGTATTAATTTGAATTCTTGTCCAACGCAAATATCGTTCCAAGCTCTAAAATTTGTTTGCTGATAAAATAGTTGACAGAAATAAGCCGAGTTTAGATCTGCTTTCCAAAAAATTGGCTTAGCCTGCAAGTAGCATGGCAGAGATAATTCTGTAGTGTTAATGCCGTTAGGGTGATGTGGCCCTGACTAGCACTCACGTGGATCTCTTTTATGTTACTGGTGTGTAACATGCTGAACGTGTTCAGGGCTCGATCTCTAGTTTGCTAACAAAGAGCCAAATCTTCAAGAGGTCCCGAGTTCGAATCTCGGTCACGGTGAGTTACCTGGTTAAGGTTCTTCCTGGGTGTTCCCTTATCCTGAAAGAGGAATGTCGGGTAACTCTAAGCTCTATGGACTGTGGGCTTATTTGAGCATCATTTCATCCGTTTCATTCATCGTCCGATAGGACAAAGTTGTAGGACGTAAATTACAAAAAAGCCAAATATATGAGAATTTATCTGGGAGTGAGTCACACACTAGATCTGACTTCGATATTATGGTACAACTGTGTTCGATGTTTTGAATTGCATAAAATACCGATCTCTAGCGGTAAAAATATGCCGAAAGCACCTTCAATCTATGAAAGCCATAATACCAGCAGATAATACAACTGACAAAACAAGAGAGGAAAAGTCGTTAGTGGTTAGTCCTAAATTAACTAATTTGAAGTGCATAATTTTATTTACAACGCCAAATCCAATCATTTAAATACACGGTTAAATGGGGTCACATTTAGTTCATCAAAGTAACCATGCATTTAAACGAGGACGAGTGTTCTGGGGTTAAACAAAAAAACTTGCGTTTGCTTTCAGTTGGGTGAATCACTCAATGTGGACGGACCTTTGAGTATCACCACAAAGGATTTAATTGTTTGTTGTAAATCAAAGCTTTGGAGCAGTGAACTCATAGCCCTCTAATCCATAAATTTGTTTTTATTGAATCACTGAAACAGCAAAGCGACTGAAGGTACCGAATCTTACGGATGTCCAGTGAAATAGTGATGTTTATTCAGCTGTGTAGCTATTTTCACGAAATACAGCAATTTTAAAACATATCATGAGTTGCATATCGGTGGACATACCATAGAGTATGAAACGGAATATCTAGGTTAAAGCAGTTCTAACACTAGCCATATATACAAGCGCAGAGGATAAAATGCCAACAACCCTTCAGCTTTGAATACTGTTGATGATAGTTTCTCGGGCTAACAGCCAGGTCAGATTAGGGTAACTACCCTATGCTATGGGTTCTCCATTATCTCCGGCTATAGCCAATTTCTACATGCAGGAATTTGAACATGTGGCACTCAAGAATGCACCCCTAGCTCCTACTCATTTCTTCCGTTATGTAGACGATACTTTTGTGGTATGGCCACACGGAAAAGATGCCCTGACAGCTTTCCACGAATTTCTCAACAGCATCCATCCCAACATTAAGTTTACCATGGAAATTGAACACCCGGACGGCTTACCTTTCTTGGATTGACTTATTCATAGAAAAAACGATGGTCACCTGGGTCATAAGGTGTATAGGAAACCAACTCACACTGATCTTTACCTTAATAGCACCAGCTGTCATCACCCGGCACAAAAGCAGACAGTCCTCTTTACACTCATACATCGAGCGATTGCTATCTCTGATCTTGAAAATCTACCTCAAGAAATACAACACCTGCGTACAGTTTTCAGGCAGAACCAATACACTAACCAGGAAATAAACAGAACTAATAAGAAAATGCACTCCAAACGCAACCATGAACCCAACACAAAGAAAGAACACGCAGGCTTAGCAGTCATCCCTTATTGTGGCGCCCTGTCGGGAAAAATTGGCAGATTGTTCATGAAATATCAAATGAAAACCGTATTCAAACCCCCAACCAAAATAAAACAGTATTTAGGTTCTGCTAAAGATAATTTAGGTCTTCGTGCACCAGGCATTTATGAAATCCCATGCAGTTGCGGCAAAGTTTACATAGGACAAACAGGTAGAACTGTAGAAGATCGCATCAAAGAACATCAACGTTGTATTAGACTAGGATACCCAGAAAAATCTGCAGTGGCTGAGCACACATATAATACAGATCATAAAATCAAATTCGACTCTAAAAAATACTTGAAAGGACCTCTAGGTACTACGATAGAGTGGTTAAAGAAGCCCTATACATTAAAGCGAATAAAAACAACTTCAATAGGGAAGAAGGCCTTCATATCAGCAAAGCATGGGCACCAGTCATTCAGCATATCTCTCCTCCACAGTGCAAAGAAGCATGGGCAATCACCTACCTGATTGGTTCCGCACGTTTCTCCATCGGCCGGAGCTCGGCCAATGGGAAGAAAGTAGGCGGTTCTTATCGGCCGCGCGCTAGGTATAAATATCACAACATCAGTAGCCTAGATTCAGTTCCCCTGAGGATGGCGGCAGAGTTAGTCGCTGAAAGCTTGGGTAGTTACCCTAATCTGACCTGGCTGTTAGCCCGAGAAACTATCATCAATAATCAACGCCGGGAAAGCTTCAAGTCATTAATTGAATACGGTTGTTCAGACATTGGATCCCATACACCTTAGCACTCAATGTACGCGCACAGGTACTTATACAAGATCAAGCACGACATCAACAAGCGTCTGTGTCAACAAGTATACCGAAACGCTGTGTGTGTGTGTGTGTGTGTGTGTGTGTGTGTGTGTGTGTGTGTGTGTGTGTGTGTGTGTGTGTGTGTGTGTGTGTGTGTGTGTGTGTGTGTGTGTGTGTGTGTGTGTGTACAGTTCGGTACGGATACAAAGTGTAACCTACAATAATATGCCATCCTCCTCATTGCTTTCATTGCGGGAATTACAGTGAACAACCATGTTCATTCGTAAATTGTCGAATGTGAATTGGCTGCACCTCTCTCTGAAACAATTAAAAACATTGAGAGAAAGTTCGTTGAATGTCACATGACGTTAATGGTGCATATGAGTAGTATAAATCAATTTCATTTGTCTGATACTTAGTTTATTTCTTATATTATGCAGCATTGAAAATCTAGTATTTTTGTGTTAAATACTGGACAATTTATTTTTTGTTCGTTTGGTAGGTAGTGCATTATACTGCTTTTAGACAGGTAGAAAGTACATTCTTCAAGTTGTTTAATGGTTGTTGATAATACCCAAAACCTTTGATTTATAAAATGGGGATTTTCCAATAATTGTCGTGAATAATTGTGTGGTTTGTTAGTGCGCGCTAAAGGAATTGTCATTTCTGGACCATTGCTTCAGACTCAAGCTTCAGAGACAGTAAGAAAATTGGGCAAAAACAATTTCGGAGCTTCCAATGGGTGCTTCCAGAGTTTCAGCTATCGCCATAGCATTGTTTTAAATGCTTTGTGTGGCGAAGCAAATGATGTTGATATGCAGACAGTTGCAGACTGGAAAGGGAAATTTGAAAACAGAGAGGAACTAGGCGATTAATATGATTCATATAAATCTGAACCATTTCAATAGATCATAACTTTTGAACCTATAATAGGACTCACGTGCAACTTTGGGAGAATATAATACACAACTGGGTGATTACATTACACTATTTACATCTCAGAGAAAATGTTGGGAGTGTCCTCCACCAGTATCTATCGATTGTTGGTCCCATTTTCTTTGATACGACTGTAGACACCGAAGTTTATATGTGTATCTTCAATACATTTGTGGAGCAGCTAGATGATATGGAATTGAGAGAAGGTTATTTCCTGCAAGATCGAGCATACATCTAATGACACCATGGAACTTGTAAACAGTTTCTTTGATAATCGAATAATCCCAAAAGGTCTGTGGCCCCCGAGATCCCCTGACCTAACCTCACCGGATTGTTCCTTGTGGGGGTATCTAACAAATAGAGTGCACAAGAACAGTCCACGGACAATTAATGTTCTCAAGGGATCCATTCCAACCGAAATAATTAACTTTGGCGAGGATACTCTCCGTAAAACTTCAGATAATATGGTGAGACGAGTGCAAACAAGTATAGATGCTGGTGGAGGACACTTCCTACATTTTCTCTGAGATGTAAATAGTGTACTGTAATCTCCCAATTGTGTATTATATTCTCCCAAAGTTGCACGTGTGTGCTATTATTGATTCAAAAGTTAAGGCCTAATGAAGTGGTTCAGGTTTATATGGATCGCACTATATATGTAAGTGAAAATATAGTATTGTTACCCAATCGGCGAACTTGCGGTCGGCTGCGGGAGGGGATGGCCGGTGGAGAGGGGCGTGTGGCATCGGGACCGCACCCTCGTCAGTCTGCTGGCGCCTGCGGAGGCGTAGCAGGGTGGAGAAACGGGAAACCACGGGGATGGTTGAATCTTTGTTTCCTCCTCCTCCTGCCGCCTGAAAGAACGCGAAATCTCCGGAATATCTTTCCTCTCCATGGTAAAGAATTCTCTAGAACCATTTAGACCACCTATAAATAGAAGCACGATGCGACCAAGAGTCAGTTCTTGGCGAGCAGCCGTGAGGAGCGCCGTGCTAGCGAACGGACTGGAAGACTGTGTACGTGTATCAGAGGAGTTGTACGTAATTGTGAGTGTGGAGTGGATCTGTGACAGACGAACTGGTGGATTGTAATTGTGTGCGCTACGTAATTCTATGTAATCGGCAAGTGTTCCAACTGTAATTCGGTGGAAATAAAGAACATTTTGTGTTTGTGCAATTGGACTTTTAATTTCACGAACCCACAAAGTCACAGTATGTGTACACAATACATTACAGCCTTTTATTATCTACACTTCATTTCATATTATTCCTTCACTGAAACCTGTGCAACTATAGCTTCTGTAACTTCTTTGTATTCAAACACAACCCTCTGTAAGACGGAAACCTAGGTAAACGGAAAATATATGCCAGAGCGATCGCATTCCGTTTTAGAGAGGTTTTACTGACAGCAGACAGTGAGAATAATGTTACAAACATGTTTGAAGATCAAACTACATCGTTGGTGATAGTAGACCGAGTAGGTAGAATTCCGTACGCAATACATAGCTGTTCTCCGGATCTACCATTCTACTATTATCTGTTTCAAATGCGATGATGTTTGTCCTTGAGCGCTACTAGGTGAGCAACCAATCGGAGTGCTGCGGTGTTGTATTGCATTCCCCCTAAGTGCTGTGTGACGAGCGCAAAACTAATCAATCTCTAATAAATACTATTCGCGCTAAGAGAAAAACTCAAATCTTGCAAAAACTGATCTACGAGGAACGTAGAGAGTAATCTATTTAACATAACCGTAAAAATCCCATATTTTTAGCTCATATAGTTTTTCCAATACAAATAAAGTACTATTATACTATAAAAATGCGTTGCGTCCTAAGCACTGTAATGATTATCATTATTGGTTGGCATGTATGCGTGAACGTATATTTGTAATTACTCAGAACTGAAACGAAAACGTTTGACATGACGTGATAAAAGAAATATGTACTTTGAATACACCAACGTGTTTGTTAAATTCGAACGAGAGGAAACAATACACCTCCTACTGGCCTAGCAGAATGTGTCTGGTCACATTATATCTTTGTTTACGAATGGTTTGTAATCTCTATTTACTCTAGAGAGTTCAAAGCAGCATTATTCAGTTGTTCTTCCATTTAAAAACCAGGGAAAGTGTATCAGCTGGATCAGCTTGCAATTGAAATTAGACACGAGGTATTATAAACCTCGTTCCCCCTTACCACTGCCAGAACAATCCAACTGAGTAAATGTGGGCTCAAATTATGTTGCAAACAGAAATAATACTTTTAAACTGAGTGACGTAGAACGACTTATTCACGAAGAAATTGACAAGGAGCACACAAAGGCTCACACAAAGGCTGGGAAAACTGCGTGAGACATCAGATAATCTACAAGAAGACGACTTTTAGAAAGAAATAGCACGTGACGCGATTTGGAGCCTATCATCATAAATTTGCACTACTCAGAAGATGGGGACAACGAATGACGAATTATCTCTTAACGTAACATTCACAGCTATATGGATGCACCGCTGGCATTTTCGTTGGATTACAAAAATAAGTAATTCATAAACTTTAATTATTTTTAAACGATATACTTAAAACATGTGCGTAACATACGAATATCCATTGTGTAACTGTGATTTCAGCAACTGCACTATTATAAAACTTTGGAAAATTCAGTTTACATCCCCTTGCGTCTAGCGCCAAGAACACTCGCAAGTGTGTGTGTGTGTGTGTGTGTGTGTGTGTGTGTGTGTGTGTGTGTGTGCGTGTGCGTGTGTGTGTGTGTGAGTGAGAGAGACAGAGAAATATAAAAAGAGTGGAGATAATGAAGTGGTAACGCTAAATGCTCTAACACATCTGATTCGCTACATGCGAGAACTCTTCCCATTTGAAACACATAATGAATATCGATGATCACCGTACTGCACTATTCTTACTATGTTTTAAACTTGTGTGTTCATTTATTTAGAACACTGCTCGCTTCGATGCTCTAAGTTAAACAATTTCATAATAAATCGAAATCATTATAGTGATCCTTTATCTTGTAGAGAATTCCGTAAAATGTACATCTAGGTATGATTTATATTGAGCATGGGCTTGTGTAAGATAGATAAGTTATGTTACTTCAAATCCAAGAAAACAGGTGTAAATACGTCTGAAGTACTTGAAAGTTGTCAAATGCAATTTAATAGCCGTTTAAATCTTGTACTGAAGAAAACAATTTTCCTTAGACGTAGAGGGATAAAAGGGTAAAAACAGTTCGGCAGTGTGTTACAGACGTTTGGACATGAAATTGAGGAACAAGAGAAAATCACGTTGAAATGGAATGGTAGCCTCCGGGGCTGTGCAGTAGAATGCTGACGAGAGTGCTGTGTACAGGTTGGGTAAAGAGGTTTGAAATAGTTTGGTGACATCATGGTTTTCCCAGAAGTTAAATGTATTTTGAACGATAAATATTCCTCTCTTTGCGAGAAGCGAGAAGTGGAGCATTATCTAACGGATATATGAACTCGCTTTAGGAACACTTAAGGTTTCTGTATGGAATAGAATGCATATCACCAAATGTCTTAATTATACCTTCCAGCTATTTTATTCTTCATGTAAATTTTATAATAATTTGTTTTTATTTACAATTCATTTTTAAAAACACTGCGTAACTTATCTATCACGATGAGATACAAATGTAAGCATCATTATTCAATAAGCATACATGTGAATTGAATGTTATCCAAAGCCTACTAACAATATTATACTGATCATAGTAAAGTTGCTCTGGAAATAAAATAACTCATATAAGAATAGCATTAGATTATCTAGAAACAAGAAAAGCACCTAATTGGCTCTGAATGTTGAGTGATTACGAAGGATGTGTCCCTTCTTTAAACATTCTTTGGCAGAAATGTAATGTAATAGTCCAGAATTGTTCATTGTCCATTTCGTATTGAATTACTTAATGTGACAGTGTACGCAATACATAAATGTTGATGTAATAATAATAATAATAATAATAATAATAATAATAATAATAATAATAATAATAATAATAATAATAATAATAATAATAATAATAATAATAATAATAATAATAATAATAATAATAATAATAATAATAATAACAATAATAACAATAATAACAATAATAATAATATTTTCAGTAGTATTTTTATGTTAAGTATGACATGGAAATGTATTAATTTATTTCCATTGTAATACGACAGTGATTAAGCAGCCGTTATTAACTGATAGTGAAATGCATAAATATAATAGCAAAATCTATTCGTTTGTGAGGCAAACTGCCTAAAAGTTTTAATCTTTATTCTATTCGTTTAGGAACTTTAAACCTTCGAAATTCATGTACATGCTTAGGCTTTCACGGCCGGCGTTAATCCAATTGAATGTATTTCCCAGGCTTGTAGGCCGTGGCGCAAAGGATGAAAATTCTCCTGACGTTTTGCTGATATCTCCGACGAGCACTTTCAAAGGATTCAAGCTAGGCACTTGCTGGAAGTACTTACTTCCTGCAAGTAAGTACCTCCAGCAAGTAACTAGCTTGAATACTCTGAAGGTGCTCGTCGGAGATATGAACAAAAAGTCAGGAGAATTTTCATCCTCAGGACCACGGCCCACAAGCCCGGGAAATACATTCTATTCCTTCAAAATGCATGCCCTCAAAATAGGAAGTCTTCATAAAATGTAACTAATTATATATGTAAAAATCATATTGTAATAGCTATACGCACAGTGTCCTCTACCCAAATGTCCTGAGGTATAACAGACACGCGATTTCTCTATCCTCTATAATTTACTACGTATTCTACTGACTGTTCATGTAAAACTTATTGTTTCCATCCAGTGGATATTTATTAGTACAAATATACAAGATCTTCATTAACTATGCACTGCCAAGGGTATTTATTATAACTAAAGCAAGAAGAACCACATTCTGTAATAGGTCTTCAAACATTATCTGCCTTAATTAAAAGCTCATATCCTGGTATTTAACTACTGTAATATGCTAACTGCGTCAACTTACTACTGGAGAAGTTCCCTTATTCATAAATGATAAAAATACTTATGACCACGAACAGCGTAGAGACGTTCCGTGTCGGATGTCGAAGTGGCCTCAATTTGATCAGTGATATCGTACGCTGTGAGGCGTCAGCGTTCTGTTTGTTAGTATACGTAGATGCACCACGTACCCTGATTTCAACATCTTGCAGGGTACTTACTGCCTTACTCTGATACATGGAAGCTGGGAAGCTACCCAGGATACCCTGGGAAGCTAATATTGTATGGGGATAGTAGTTCTATATATGACATTACTTTCCTACCGCTTGTCTAATTGGAGGAAGTAGGTACTGTATTCTAATCAAAACTTTGACATCGAGATTTCAGACATGTTTTAAAATCCTATGAATTATAAACATTGCTTGTGGGAGGGAGCGTATATGCCTTAACAGAATAATTTATCGAATAAATATTAAATTTTCATATCGTTTAAGGATAACAGGTAAAGATTTTAAAGAAAAGTCCCATTTACCAAACTACGTTTTACATATAAAAATTTTTTTCTTTTATTTTCTTTCTGTCTTAAAAAAGCTTCAACGATGTGGTCTAAGATACCCTGTTAAATACCTGACATGAATAATTAACATATTTTTGAATTTTACATAAAAGCATCTCCACGGAGATTACATATCTGTACTGTCGTGGCTCCTTGGGTCGGCAGCCCTCTGCCTCCTTCGCCTCATCCTTCCTCCCGGAGGTGCCCCCACTTGGGGTTGCATAGGAACAATGGGCCCAGCATGGTGGCCTACGTACCGAATCCCCTCCGTAACGAAATCCTAATCTTAAGCTAAGTGGGGAACCATTAGACAAACTTACTTCAAGGAAAGCGCCGAGCTTGTCAAAAACCTGCTTGTAAACTATGTGCTGTAGTTTAGGGCACGCTCTTTCGTGAACTGTTCTTTTGTTTGTACTGAACTCATTAAAAAAAATGCAATATGAAGGCATACATATACAAAATACTACGACATATAAGCCTGCGATATGCTTTTGTTTTGCTTTCTTTACCTGAGATGGAGAAATTAGATAACATTTGAATGCAGTTTCCAAATGTGTGTCAATCCCAACTGGTTAATTTGAGATACTTTCTACTAACCATTTATTGTGAATAACGTAGTGCATATAAAAGAATTAATGTTATAGGAAAGAGTTCCAACTAACGAATAGGCACGTATTGCATTCAGATGTTTAACAAATTAACAACTCTTACGATAGGAAAATTTTTCTTTTCAGCTTTCAGACATGGCGATGGAATACCAGACTTTACGCGTACTCTTGGAAACTTCAGTTTACGCAAAATAAAATATTTAAAAAAAAACGGCTTAATGCGACAAAAATATGTGCCTTAATGAGCTCTACATTTGACTTGGGGTGAACTTTTGCTTATTCTTAATTATACAGAAGGAGGCTTTAAAGGCCCTTTATATAAAATGCACGCGTATTTATTTATCATTCATATTTCAATTCAATCATATTCAGGACTGTTTCTGAGAGTCTAAAATAACAAACATTTTCCACATAAAAGGTTATTCAGAGTGAGAGAGCATATTTAAATATTATCCAGTTCAAATATGGAATCGGATATTTGTCCAATTATTCTTTTGATAGAAACAAAACGCGCGCCCGTCTGCATTTTCGGGTAACGGTTCAGCAGACTCTAAGCGTACAATTTTACTGAAATTTCGATATCGCATTTTAGTGGAACAGTTATCTTTCCTCGTGCGGCGAAGTTCTCTCGGTCCGTCCTATGTTACTAGGGTGTATTTCTCTGACATATCAGGACTCAGCAACTGCTGGTCAGACTTGCAGACGTCCTGGCGGATAACCAAACGGTCAACACGGTTTTTTAATTTGTATTAAAGGGAAACTTCCAACTAAGGATTTCAAATAATATAGATATCAATAGATCGTACATTTCAAATCCTTTTTTCTCTCTTGTAAATTCGTCCTTATTTCTGTTTTTTTTTTATCGATATTTCTATATATTGGTTTGTATCTGAGTTTTTACTAGGACTTTTATTTTGTGTTCAGGGACATCTGGTCTTTATATTAATTCATTTTTATACGAGGAGAGATTTTGACTTTGTCATATTAACACTTTTGCAGATCATCTTGTAAATTTAACATATAGAGAAAGTCATGTGCCTGATACAAATCGGATTCTTTTGGGGAGGTGCGTCGCTGTGTATGGCTAGCAAGACTTAATGTATAAATTTTCCAGGAATCGATTGTTACTGCAGACAAACAGACCAAAAGACATTTTTAACATCGCCAGAATAGCTAGCGATTGAGCCCATATACAGTTGATACCAGAGATCGATACCTACTAGACCTTGAGAACACGGAGCTATCTAATGAAAACCCATGTTTAGCTAAGGAAAACACAAAAGGAGTTAGTAGTGATTGTGGTCAAGCCTTAAAATATGCAATGCAGCAGGCTCGTATCGAACTTCAACACAGCTATCAGAAACAAGAAGCTTCTAACATAAAAAAGAGGTCATGAGAGTTGAAACACAGTTGAATCACCGAAAACTAAGGTTTCTGGCCAAAGATCACAGAGGAGCTTAGAGGAGCTTAAACAGCACAACTTAAGCTCCGAAAGGGTAGGACGAATGATAGGCGTTGCATGGGGTCTTTGCTAATAAGATGATCCACCGCCGAATAGGCAACGCTACCAAAGTACTGAAGGATTTACCCGACATGTCCAGAAGGTTTCACAAGACTCGTCCGAAAATGGGGCAGAGCATTCGAAAGAGTAGTCAAGAATATCCCACAGGCATCCATGCGTAAGTCAAACGCATATGAGATACCACTACAATAGGAAGAATATAACGACAGTAAAGTTATCACTCACTATGACAAATATCAAAAAACAAAAGCCTGCGATCAGGTTACAGGCACTAGTAACTGAATCTAGGTCTTCCAGATTGCAAGTCACAGATTCTCAACATTAAAAAAATTGCCTTTAATAATGTACTGTCTTCACTTAGAAGCTCTGATATTAGCAGTTCATATTCAATGAGAAGTATGAACTACTGACCCTTCTATACTACAATCGCATATTTTTTGCTGCCTATCATAAAAACGTACTTTGAAGGTTCATCAGTCTCTCTCTCTCTTGTAATTTAACTCCTCCAACGTTAAGTCATATCGGACGATGAATGAAATGGGTGAAATGATGCTCAAATGATTCCGGGGTCCATGGAGCTTACAGTTACCCGGCATTCGTCTTTAAGGATAAGGGAAAACCCCAGGAAAAACTTTATCCAGGTAACTCACCCTAACCGAGATTCGAACTCGGGACCTCTTAAACGTGAGGCAGACATGCTACCACCACGCTACCAAGGCGGGTTTCATTAGTCATAGCCGTACTACATTTTTATTTGATATATTTCCTTTCTGAAAACATCTTTTTGCAGACGTTGCAAAACCAAACACACTACCCTGTCCTTAGGTACAGTCGGGCCGTTCTTTCTCCGGCTCTGACAGTTTTCGAGGGGGGGAAGTGCGCTGTTGCCAGTTCTTTAGCGGGAATTTCAAGCAGAGGAACTTGTGTATTTTAAATATTTCACGCATCTGCAGATCGTAACTTCGTAAATGAACGTGGATAATGTGTATATACATGATCCCAGAATAGTTGCATATGGAGACAATGTACCATACCATTTCCTGGAAAAGAAATAACAAAAAGCTACGTTTACTGAAATTGGCTATTAAACAACTTACATTCAGTCCAGTGGGAAGACGCCGCAATCCTCGTAAATATCCATATCTTCATCATCTTCACTCATCGCGGCTTCATCACTGGAGTCGCTGCTGACGTCATCTTCACTGAATGAAATTATCAGCTCCTCCTCACGTGTTTCCACTATGCCGTCGTCTTCCTTGGCTTGTCTTAAAAGTTTCCAAGTATGATCCACGGCACTTTTCCAGTTATCCTGGGTCACTTGTTTAACACCATTTTGCACTAATAGCTGAACATCAGAAATGCGGAATGTTGTGTTATGTTCTGCAACATAACCTTTCACTTGTGCCCAAATCAGTTCGATGGCATTGAAATGAAAGTGATAGGGAGGGAGCCTGATTACAATGTGACCGTGAGCAGCAGCAATACTGTCTATTTCAGTTAGTTACTAACACTCCCCACATGGCAACCTTGGCCTTCGGGGCAACCTCACCCCACCAAGTGATGACCGGACCCATTTCTCAGGTGGAGGCACCCAGAGGGCGGTGTCCATTACCTCCGATGATAGGGTGATAGTGAAGATGGCGGTGAGGTGAGAGGACCTACAGTTTTTACCGTGGACTCCGAACCACGTTGGGTATAGGGGATACTTCACGTGTGCTAGACAGAGGTGAAGGCGTGGATAGGGCCGACTTAAAATCGCCAACCCCAGAGCCGGGAATCGAACTCGGGACCCTTAGAACGGGAGCCGCGAACGAAACCACCGCGCTACCCCGGCGCCCTTACTGTCTATTTCATGAGTGCAGAAACGTAGCTTCTAAAGTTTTACAATTTGCAGGAGTTCTGCTTTCGTCATTTCTGCGGACGCCCCAGGTATGTTTTTGTTCTCCAACCACTGTAAAATGACGCTTTTCCTGTCGCACATTGTCGGTGCTTTGTTTAATTGAACTGAATGGTATGGCGCATTGTCCATAACAATAATTGAATTGGCACTGATCTTTGGCAGAAGAGATTCTTGGAACCAGTTCTTGAATGTATCTCCATTCATTTTCTCGTGATAATTACGCGTGCTCTTTGATCTGAATAAGAGCATTGCTCCTGGAATAAAACCACGTACACCACCAGCATGGAGCAAAATCACTCTGCTTCCTTTTCCAACTGGCACTTTCATTGTGCCTGCAATAGTGTCATCTGTCCATGCCTTTGTCTTAGTGTGTCCTGCATTTACCCACGTTTCATCAAGCCATACCACCTTTTCGGGATTGCTTTTTAGAATTTCCCGCAAAAATCTGCTTCTCCATGCAACTATGTCACTTCTTTCCATTACAGCTTTCCTCCCAGAAAAAGTTTTAAACTGAAAACCTAGTTCTTTCAGTACTTTACTTAGGCTGGTTTTTCCGCCATCGAATAAGCCAGCTTCCTTTAAAGAACACAGCAACTTCGCACGAGTGGGAAATTCCTTTCTCATATAATATTGATATACATGTCGCCTTATAGCATCCTTTTGAAAAGCATCAAGTGAAGATTTAAGGCTGACTCGTTGCCTTTGCTTTCCCGGTGTACGCAGAACTGCAGACGGCGAACTTAAATCGGCTGGGCACTTTTCCTTGGTCACATTCTTCACGGTGGTTTTTCCCACCTTCAAGGCATCACAAACTCTGTCCAGCACCTTGGTAACAGGTAGTAGAGGTCCACCATTGTCCCGCTCCTTCTCGAAGTACTCACGTAGCCTGACTATAAATTCACGGCTTTGGCTCTTATAAGAGCCGATTCTTTTCTTGGATTCTGACGAACCAGTAGCCATATTACTATAATAGCGATAATAATAAGACTTACAGACGCTAGAAATCGGAATTCACGCACACACAAAAACTTAAACAAACCACCAGCGCGGATTCCAAAAGCAACTAAAAGACACGTGGTCCACACAAAATTGCAGCGGCAACACGGTACTGGATTTGCAAGCCACCCCCAGCAGCGACAACGCTGATTGGCGCTAGCAGACAGTTTTAGCTTCCTGACCACGACACCGGATGTACAGACTTCCAGTATCACCAACAGAAGCAGTTGGTGTGCGTGAAAGGTGTGAACGAAATATTTGAGTAGAGTGATGTTGTAAAGAATATCTTGCATGATAATGAAATTACAAGTTGTATTTCAATGTTTTGAAGCTAATAGATTCCTATACTCTCATTATAAAGATAATTCTGACGATATGTTTTCAATTACTCATTATTATATGTTGGTACTAGTAACCTTCCCCCTCCACCTCCTGCAGTCACTAAATGTCAGAGCCGGAGATACAGCGGCCGGACAGTAGTTAACTGTTCGATATGCGGGGACTGTGCTTAGTTTATATGGCAATGTAAACAAAAACACGTGCAAGTGTGCGTCAGCATTGGCTGTTTATCCGTCTATCTCTCTGCGGATGAAAAATATAGTTCGTATATACATATATATATATATATATATATATATATATAGTTCGAGTTTAAATGTAATGCAAAATATATACTCGAAAACAACTTCAAATTATTACAAATGCAACAGTCAAACAGTAATTAATTAGTACCTTATTTGGTATATATAAGTCTGTATGTATGCACCTGGACAGTTTAAAAGAGAAGGAAATGAGGGATGAATTGTACAAAATGCCTGCCTCCATGCACCTTGAACGTGTTTTGCAGGTTGTGTGAAAAATACCAGACTTTAGCAATGGAGGACTTAATTTGTCAGCAGAATAAACTGGTGTTTCGGTGCCAAGTGCTATTGTAGTCGTGGCATTGTTGTACCGCTAGCGCAAGCCACCGCCGGCGCGTGGGCGAGCGCTGAACGCTTGCTGAGAGAGAGACAGGAATAGAGAGAAAGAGACAGAAATAAGTCTGTAATTTCCCGCTGCCATCGCAATTGTTATCGAACGGTCTAATGAATTCTAGAGCAATGGCTGAAGGTATTAAAGGCGGCAAAGTGTCAGTTGTCAGTTTGCTAGTGAGTTGTTAATTGTGTGTGTGTGTGTTTGTGTGTGTGTGTGTGTGCAGTGTGAGAGTTGCGTGAGGGTTATTGAACTGTAATGAATTCTTTTGTTTGTTTACGTGTGGTGAAGCAACGACGGACCTTGAAGACTGTTGCTGTGTATGTCACGTCATATATATTGCTGCAAGGGGTGTACAAAACGTCTTTTACTACAATAAAGAGCATTTTAAATTTCCGCGAACAAGACTTAATTCTACGAACCCGTCAAAGTCACGGTATTAATGCAGCTCGAAGCGAAGTTGTGAAAATGAGCCAGCTTTCTACCGCAGGAAAACACTGAAGGAGCCAGTTGTGGTCGGTGAATGTGATGAATTTGTTAAAAGTGCTGTTCTTGCAAGATGGATAGCTTCTTTGAAAGAAACGAGCCATCAACAATTACAAAAGTGCTTCAAGCAGTAAACAATAATCCCGAATTGTGTAGCTTTGCAAAAAACGAGCTTCCACACCATTCTTCAAGACATAGGTTTTGAATATGTGAACAGAAACTGAGAAAAATGTAATTGTTGAGCGTGAAAATATATTATTATGGCGAAGGAATTATCAAAGGAAAATTCGGAAGTGGAACTCGTTTAAGGAATTCGTTCTTTGTCAGATTTCAATGAGGTACGTAACTTTTTTTCAGCTGTATACTAGTAGAACTTTCAGTGGCTACACACGATTATTTAGCACCGTTATTCCTCAGAAAGACCGGCGTCTTAATTTATAATTTATAAGTGAGGCGATGTTATGCGAAGAAATTAAATATTTAAGTAGTTGTAAGCACTTAGTGACTTACGTCCTCCAACTTTAAGTCATATTGGACGATGAATTAAATGGATGAAATGATGCTCAAATGAGCCCGGGGTCCATGGTGCTTAGATTTACCCGACATTCGTCTATCAGGATAAGGGAAAACTCCGGAAAAACCTTATCCAAGTAACTTACCCTGACCGAGATTCGAACTTGGGACCTCTTGAACGTGAGGCAGACACGCTAACATTTACGCTACCGAGGCAGGCACTTATTACTTCCCTTTTATTGGTCCACGTCACCACATTACGTGATTGCATTAATGTAATTACCAATAGCAACACTGTTATGTAACATTTAACTTGCGTTGTATCAATCCGTGGCCTACCCAATTTCATATTTCCTATTTGGTACAAATTACTTTTTCCGGAACAATTCAAACTAAATTATTAATTAAAAAAAATAACCGTCACCAAATGTAGTGCACTGAAGAGCAAGAACCAAACTTGTAACGATGCGTCTGATGCAGTGGAAAGCGAAATGTCAAATGATGTAAACAGATCACAGCCTGATGAGTGATCACTATTCATTTAATTCTAACATGTTAAATCGCAATGAAAACTCTATAGCTGTAACGCCGTATATTTGATTTTGAGCATCTTCTGCCCTCTACGTGTCATTTGCTAATGATTTTTAAATGATATGATTACTAATTTTAATGAAAGCATTAGTAAAGTGCACATCCCCAAATTGGAGCATCAGTATCTGAAAACAGGGCATATGGTTTACTGACGCTTTGGACAGTTCTATCAATTCACCTGACGCGACTGCAGTTTGTTATCATTAACAACATGCCGGATTTGCATCGATCCTGCTTATGCTGCAATAACTGAAGGGTAGAGTTTGCTCGTTAACTGTTCTATAAACAAGAAATAACAGCACGCAAGCATCGAACAGGCTTCCTCAATTAAGACAATTTTAATTGCGGAATGCTTGGAACATGCAGCAGTTGCAAAGAGATTTATGTACATATCAATTATTCTGTGTCGCTAATCACTATCCTGCTTTATGAGGATCCTTTATTTTCCTTGTGATAAACAATTACGTAAAGTAATACAAGTTTCGAAAATTAAGTTTCATGATAGTTACGATACAATTTTATCATAATGACCCAATGACAAAATCAGATGGGGCAACAACAATGAACGTTTCCTGAACTACACCGCTCAAACAACTTAAACTAAATAGCGATCAACAATCATGAAGTAAATCTAAAGCTCAGTGTGGCGGTTGCGCCATAAAGCTTGATATTGAGGCTTTGTGGGTTCGTAGAATTAAAAGTCCAATTTGCCGAAATTCTAAATGTTCTTTATTTCCGTAGAAATACACTTACAGATTACAGCAACATTACCTTACGTGCACAGTCTACCAAGGTCGATGACAATAACAAACAGCTTACCCAACTTCCACTGTTTACATCAACACTCTCAGCTGTTCTCTACTTAGTCACTCTTGTTTCACAACTCGTCACTTCCTTAAATAACTCATTCATAATTCGAGACTGTTCTGTACAATCACTAGATGTTTCTAGAATAAACAAGGCATCTAATTACGTAATCCGAATATTCTATCACCTTCTAGAAGCGTGAAACCCTATCTGGGCCGGCAAGTCCTTTATCTCTGTGATACACTAACCGTCTGTTTATCTGTCGGCTGTTTGTGTAAACAAGCCGCGCGATCATAGATAGTGGCTTCGTGACAATATGATGTATATTAATATTGCAAATGAAGCCGTTTACCACAATAATAATAATATCTCGAAGAATTAAAAAGTGTCATTTTTACCTAACTTTTAAACTTGCACTAATGGGCTGCTAATCGTAATTTCTGAAGAAAGAGCAGTAAAGCTGATTTGGTTTGACGTTGTGTGATGGACTGGTGGAAATTCTATTTTTAAAAACAGCAGATAACATACTTTCCCACAGTTCTTGGAGGAATCGCTATACTTAACACTGACAGTTACCTCGGTCTCATACTGGACAGTAAACTAACCTGGAATCTCCACATCACATATCTTCTGTCAAGACTAAGACATCGAATCCAACAAATCAAACACATAATGCAGTCAAAATCGCCTCTTGCAATGCCATATAAACGCATTCTATTCAACTCACTGATTAAACCTATTTGGCAATTTGGTTGCTCCATATGGGGCTCTGCTGCAACGTCACAAGTAAAAGGAATCCAAGTAATCCAGTACAGATACCTAAGATTGAGCTTAAGTGACCATGGTATGTTAGCAACCCCACACTTCACAGGGACCTGAACATACCAGAAGTGATGGGTGTCATCAGGACAAGCTACAGCAGACTACACCAAACTCTTGCCAATCATCCATATCCACTGCTACAAGACATTTTCCCACATCCTCCTCCACAACCGCAAAATAGAAGACTAAAAAGAAAACGACACAATGACCTGCTCATTTAAAATCACGTGTTTTGTATATATGATAATGCGTTTTTTGTGTGATTATAATGTAATATGTTTGTTAATATTTAAATGAAGCTGATGCAGGTTGTTATTGAACAGCATCCTAATACACACTTCGAGTGATGTAACATTACTCTTGCTCACAACTATAAGTACCATAATGTCTTTCGATACAATAAAGTTTAGCGACAATAAAAAAAAAAAAGAGATGGAAATATAGTACTGTACAAGCGTGTTAAAACTTTCGGTACTCTTTTTGTACCAGGGCTGTTCAATAAAGAATGATTACAAATTTTTTTGACATTGTGGCGTGGCGTGTGACGTAATGTTGCGCAGTAGTTTATGGTCGAGTCTACTTGTTTATTTGTAAGAAAAAGGAAGTCAGGTTAGCCGTCTGTCACCTAACGCACTTCCCGTAGCCCGCCTCGGTAGCGTGGTGGTACCTTTACACGCTCAAGAGGTCCCGAGTTCGAATCTCTGTCAGGGTGAGCTACCTGGATAAGGTTTTTCCAGGGTTTTCCCTCATCCTTAAAGGCGCATGTCGGGTAACTCATGCTGGTACTTCTTTTTTAAGAGATCCTTCCAAATCGCCTTCGCAGCTTTCACAACTGCTTCTAATGATGGATAATGCCTCCCACGAAGGCGTTTCTTCAAGTTAGGGAATAGAATAAAAGTCACATGGGGCTAAATCCGGACTATAGGGAGGGAGGTTCTATGACAATTCTTCCTCATAGTTGGATGGGATGAGGTTGATGCCCCGGGTTGAGAAGACGTCTGGATCAAAATTTTCCAGACCCGATGTTTTATGATGTCTCAATTCCTCCCGATTTTACTCCTATCTGCTACAGTCGAAGCATGGTGGTCTCGTAATAATATCGTTAAAACTACTTACATGATTCACTTTCTCCTTTTCATAAATCACTCTATTACACGCTTTTTATTCCACTCCTTACATAATCTCGTTCACTTAATTAACACTTTCAATTATTAATGATGATTTCTTTTTAGAGACTTTTAAAATAAATTTAAAATAACAAACATAAAATTAATACCAAAGTTTTGGGATTTGAAATTAAACAACTGTCTCAGACCTATACCTATATCGGCCAATTATTACAGTCGTTTATCTTACAATATGCTTAAAGGGATCTGATTCCACCCCCCTCCTCCTGTTAACATACCACCTTTAACATGTTAGATCAACTCGACGGCTCTTTTACCTCTGGAACCATTGCTCTTTGGAAATTATTTATTTAGTGTTACTTAGTGTTTCTATTGATTTATTTTTTTAAAGAGAGAACTTTGGGTTGTCTTAAAACGCCATACGTTCCTACCACCAGATTCTTGAGGGGATGTGGAATAACTGCGGAAAAATTGCAACTACAAACCGAGAAAAGGAACTCTATACCTCCGGATTTGGAGGGTAGGACGCTGATCAATAGACCACGGACGCAGTGAACGCGATTTTATCGGATAAAACGCCAGGTTCTAAATGAACATAATAGTAACAGCATGCAGTGATTAATGGGAATGTCGTTCAATTGCGCTTTAATCAATAGAGATTCAAATAAAGCCAATTTTCAAATAGATGTCATTGAAAAATGTGTCTCAATTGTCCTCTGTTACTAAATTATTAGAACTTAACTATTTTTTCACTCCCATTGTGATTTATAGAATATACATTTTATTCTTGGAATATTGTTAATAAATCCCATTCGAGGTATGAGTTGCACAAATAAATTGGTAAGCGCGTGTGAGATTAACTTATGGCAAAACTTCCACTTTACGTGAGCTAAGGAATAATTCATTACAGTAAGTGGAAACATGTACAGAGGCATTTTTAGAGGTGGCGCATGACCTTGCTCGGATATGCGCGAGTGACGTCATGAGAATCAATGGTAAGGGTAAGATCTCTGCTTTCATTAGCAAATTGCTGATAAAGCTAGTGGGTTATATATACATAATGCGACGGTATCTACCAGAGCAATCCACACAAAGTGAGGATCGACCCCACCCCTTCTGACGACCAGGGAGTTACCGAGCTCTCCCCGAAGGGCACCCGGCGCCTCTGGGGCTTTCCATAGGGCAAGACCTAGAGACTAACAAGCCCTGCCCCCATCTGGTAGGAAAACACAAGACGGGATGGAAGTGGATACGCCAATTACGCGCGCCAACCCCAAAGGGGAAGGCTACCGATTAGACCTCGGTAGGGCCGCCTGGTGATATAGCACACCTTCTACTAGCTATGCAGGCTAGTACGCGGGAATATATGGCTTCTCTCAATCCCCTCCGGAGACGTACCCGATCTCCAATGGGTATCGGGAACCACTGCCCCCTCGAGTCCAACCCAATCCGAACAACTCCCTATCAGGGAGGGGCTCGGCAGTTCGGCCCGAGGTTCCTCTAGTAACGTCAGAGGTACCACGAGTGCTAGGGGTGCGCAGCGCCCGCACCACAGCAGCTGAAGGAGACGGATTCCCTCCCCTACGGGGAGTGGGTTACATGACAGATATCTAACCTGACTTCCTTTTTCGTACAAATAAACAAGTGGACTCGACCATAAACTACTGCGCAACATTACGTCACACGCCATGTCTGAAAAATACCTCTGTACTCTTGTTAACTAAATGTGTTTGATGAAAGAGAAGAGGAAGGGAAGAATTGTAGTACCTATGAAAGAAATTAAGGCGAAATAGGTTTTGAATTTGTGAACAGAAACTGAAAATAAATATAATAGTTGAATGTGAAGATATATTGTTGCGGCGCAGGAATTATCAAAGGAAAATTCGGAAGTGGTAGTCGTTTAAGAATTCGTCTATTATCGGATGTCAATTAGGTACGTAATTTTTCTTTTCAGTCGCATGCCAGTAGAACTCTCAAGTCATTGCCAAAGTGACTTCACGCAGTATACTTAGCACCGTTATTTCGCAGAAAGACCCATGCATTAGTCTTTAGTTTATAAATGAGGTGAGGTTATGTGAAGAAATCAAATATTTGAATAACTGTTTTAAGCTTTGATTCTTTTTAGCGTAAAAAAGGAAAAATATATTGCACAGTAGACACACCTTTATATGTAATTGCTACTGCATAAGTTACTCAGACATCGAAAACGGCTAAGCAAAACTTTGCATAGAAGTTCCTTGGCAACTGTCAGATTTAAATATCACTCACGATCTCTTGCGTAACCAGTTGAGGTGGTTCCCAATAAATGACATCAAGCATTTGTAATGAATGAGTCACCCAGACCTGGTAACCGTTAAAAGGATATCTCTATTGTCTTTGTTGCTTTGGTAACCGTCTTTGTATTGTTGACTTTGTAAACGGTAATGAGTAATCCATTATTGCCTATTCCTTTACCTCAGTAACCCATACAACATAATAGTTACTTGCTTTATTCCCGTTCCTGATAGTAAACTCAAGGGATTGTCTAAGACTTTAAAGACGATATGATTGTCTTTATCTCCCACTTAACTATAAAATTGCTGAACAATATTTGAGATAGGTTGTATTTTACGTTCTTCTGAGAGATGTAAATTTCTGATACCCTAAGATACTCATAACAAACAAAATTCCTGAGATACTATTCACGGGGTGAAATAATAATTGATGCAGTTTGGAGCTTTTTTATTATTAGATCGGTCAGCAATAATACATGCTGTGCATATCTGGGAGAACAGATATAAAATAATTATATAATAATAACATCGTAAAGGTGTTCTTCTGAACTAAGACAAATGTGTTACTGCACTAATACAAATGTGACGCTGAACTAATAAATGGTATACATACTTAAATAGTGAGAATTTATACAGCAGAACAGAAGAACAGAAAAGCAAATTGGAAGAGCAGATCATTCAGAAGTGGAAGTGTCATCACTGTAAAGCAGGTCCTGTGGTAGTCGTCGCTTCAGTCGCGTTGGCCGGCGACTTCGGATGCCGATGTTATACGTCACAGCTCCTGGGACGTGGCGTAGATTGTAGAAGAAGCGTCGAGCAATCTGTCGGATGAAATGATGGAGAGTAAGAAGTCCCAGCTCGTGATGTAGCTGATGGTTGCGGATAAACAAAGGAGCATTGGTGGCGATTCACGGGAATCGACTCCGGATGACCTGTAGATGCCTCAGGTGACAAGTACTGGCAGCCCCCCAGACCTGGCAGGCATAAATAATAAGAGATTTGTATAGGAGCAGGGAAGAAGTTTGGAGCTTCTTAACCTTCCTCCGATAATACTCCAAAGAACTGCCGACACTGCAAAGCATTGCTCACCCAATGCATTTCTTTGTATTTGCTCACAATGGTAAGCGTGGGCCATGTATAAATTTGATTGTGGTTCTTGACTATTATTCAGCTAGCAGCAGAATGTCTTTATAACTTTTTGATATAAACTGAAATTGTAGAAATTTTCATACATGTATAAACCTCGCCATTTATCCTGCTGGGACATGGGCAGATGAGCTCTTCAGTCGTAGTAAAGCAATGCGTCTAGACTCTGGAGTGAGCAACCCCAAGAAGAGAGCCCTGCATATCTGGTGGCAAAGAGCTGACGGTTCGATCAGAGAAGTTACCCTTGTGTTGCACTCGTAACGGAGGTAGGGGATATTCTATTCCTAATCAGAATCAAGACTGACAACAATACCACGACAAAGTAATGACAGTGCAACTAAATAACCTATGGGTATGAAACTTTGCTGTTGAATAACACAGATAGTAGAAGAATCATGGAGGGTTACAATACTTTGAATCCTCTGAGATCAATGTCACCATAGTGATGACAAAACTGACCCAAGTTGTTTTTCCTCCACAGATGAGAAGATCAATTCGTATACTGAAGCTGGAATAGATAGGCTTCATCCTTGTTTTGGTGGATAATGATACTGTTATCGTACACACAAAAAGCATGCTCACGAAGAGTTAGGGCATAAGATTTACAATTATAGTCATAATTGCCTTTTAATCGGACAGGTACAAACACTCAAGAAATGTTGACGATAAACGCATGATATGAACGATTGTGAATGGTATGTATTCATACTTGACTGATTAAGAGCGTGCAGATTCCGGACCATCACATCCTGTTTTTACATGAGTTGCTGATAAGATATTGTCTAGAGCTTATCTGGTCGTGAATTAAGGAATACACATAAGAGCTATAATGTAGATAAACTTATACCTTTTAAACCAAAAGCATACTGCATATAAATAATTCTGTAATAAAGTTAATTGAAGAAAAGTCCAATACACATTTATATGAACGCCTTTAACCATTCTTTCGCAAAATATTCCTCCAAAAGGGTATTATTTTATCAGCTTCATATGAACTGAGATAAATGATAATTGTAGAAAGGGTTTCATTGCATATTTATTTGTAGATAAAAGAGGGTCGCAGGATACTGAAGTGATAGTTATAACACCATCATCAGCAGCATATGAATAAGGACTTAGCACAGGAATAGAGTATTTCAAAGTTCAACATAATAACAATGAATATCTCAGAAATTGGTAAGTTGGCACATCACTGTCTTATAACGAGATCTACATTTTCCCTCTTTTGTTAAGTATTTTTGTCTTACGATTTACCACTATTTTATACAGGAAATCCATTCAGGATGAATAAGGCTACACTTATTCGGGGAAAGTCCAAAATATACATTTTATCAGTCATCTGAAGACCGTATGAGAAGACTAGGCAAATTTTGTCATCGAAACTGATTTTTTTAACACTTTTATTACGTGGATTAGCAATTTGAACACATGTTCCAAGGGTGTTTTATTTTTTCCTATCAATTAAATTAAATAACTTAATAATGCAGCTGTGATATGCCTTTTTTTATAACAGACACCACATTTTTGTATCTTTGAGTTTATATTTATGTTTATTGCAAAAAATTTGCAAAGTCTTTTAAATATTCCAAGTGGTTTATCACAAAAACGTCCAAATGCAATGATACATAAAAACTGAGAATTTTAGGTAATGTGTTTCGAATATTTACGACACTGGGTGCTCGCGTCATCATCCAGGTATGCTGTACTCCGATGTTGCTCTGGGTGGCTCAGTATAGGCCCAATTAGTATTACTCGACAGAGCGTTGAGGCGACCAACGCTGCGATCGTTCCTTATCGGGTCTTATGTCGTCGATTAGAGGACTGAAATATTAGTAAGTTGATGTACGTAAGTTACGAAACACAAATAGAGGGATTGGAAGCTGTGTGTGTCTATATGATATGTTTTCTTACGCCTGCTGATGTATGACATATTGCTGTCCAGAAGACATGATTATATCTGAACAGACCATACCAACACTGGACTCGTCGAGTGTGTGCGATAAGCTCAGGTAAACATCTGTGTTACGAATTGTTTCCGATACGCCTTCTCGCTTTGCCATGCAATAAATTAACTTGCGCATGCAAAAGAAGCCCTGCGCAACGAAAGTCCGTCATAACAGCGGCGTTTACATAATCTTGGCAATTGATAGGCTATACATAACTCACCGATTATTTAACCTGACCCCACTTCATCCTGCAGATAAGAACACATTTGATCATTACGTCAACAACACTTTTTTGTTCGACAGAGACAGCTGAATTCGAGTTGGAGTTGTACTTCATGTCATAATGAAATTAAAAACCTGCTGCTGCTTTCACAGAGCAAATAAAAATCTAGCATTTTTAGTATAATTAAACTTTTGATGTCAGTCCATCATAGGAAAAAATACAACGAAGGACGCAACTTGGTGACTTATACTCTGAATAAATTCTTGGAACAGCTGAGTCTGCAATGGAAAATCTCAAAAAACAAATTAGACAAAGGTTGCATTTACAAAGAAAAGTAGCAAAGGTTGAGCAGGGATGATTAAGAGAAACGCTGAATTAACCTGACGTGAAACATATAGAGAAACTATACAATAATGTTTAACTATGTTCTCAGAAGCATACATCTTTACTGTTGGATCTTTTTATAAGAAAGTCATCATGAACAAAAATATGAAACTTTGTACAAAACATTAACATGTTTAGCTTTAAGTACCTGTAACAGAATTTCAAACTATAATTTTTATAAGCTTTAAGTGCTTTGTAACATTTTAGAAAATTGTTACAACTCATTTCATATATACAAAATTTAAAATACAAAATAAATTAAAAGATGTATATGCAAAAACATGTTGCTATAATATATAATTATATAATATATGATGCCTGAATAATACGGTAACTAAGGGGACAGGCTACGAGCGAAATGAATCGGTTGATTCTTCTAGTCCATTCATGGGCCCAATGAAGTAAAATTATCGTCGCCTAACAGTCGCATTGAAAACCAACAAACAATTGCTCATCGAATTTGTACAAAACATTAGCTACATAACAATTTTATACAATGTTAGCGATGTTCAGACTACCACTACTATGTAATACTGACTCGCGCCGTAGCGTATCTCGTTAGCCAAGAGCCACTTAGTCACGTTAGCCACTTAAACAGCTTTCAATTCATTCGTTTTGTATAACTGTAGAAAAAGATAGTTATAGTTTCTTTTAATTGTAAATTTGGAAATTACAAATAGCATTGGTAAAAACGTAGAAGAAAATAATATAAAACGACACATGATTTAAATTACTTTTCCAAATTTCAATCTCTTAACTGTAGAAATGCTGAACAACTTAATTATTGGGCGTAAATATGCACCCATTTTCCCTTAATTGCATTTTAATTGAAATTGATAGTCATTTTAATAAAACAGAGAGACAATAAAAATTTTCCATTCAAAGGGTACACTGAGGATGGAAGTCTTTTATAAAAATATTTGCTCGCATCCTTAGAGGACGCTGAACTTAACGTTATTTAACCAATATTTCGTATTTGACTTATGCTGTTTAGATAAACATGCTTCTTCGGTTGTAGTGGCTTTCAAAATGCATTTGGCCAACGAAATTTCGATATCGACCTTTTGGGTGGAACAAAATATTCATGTCCGCCTCGGTAGGGTGGTGGTAGCATATCTGCCTCACGTTCAAGAGGTCCCGAGTTCGAATCTCGGTCAGAGTGAGTTACCTGGATACGGTTTTTTCAGGGGTTTTCCCTTATCCTTCAAGACGAATGTCGGGTAACTCTAAGCTCCATGGACCCTGGACTCATTTGAGCATCATTTCACCCAATTCATTCACCGTCCGATATGGCTTAACTTTGGAGGATGTAAATTACAAAAAAAAAAAAAAAAAAAAAAAAAAAAAAGTATTACTTTGTAACAGCTGTTTTCATTTGGCACTAAAAATGAGATTTGCTTATTTACTTGGTAGGTTATTTAGAATTTAAAAAACAATGTTTAAAATATTATGTTTATATTAAGTATATGGAAGTGAAATTCTAGAAAAAAATAAACAAGATATTTATATTGGTTGGTACAAGTGACTATAGTATAAAGAAATGAACGGTCGCTATGAAGGGAAAAAATCAATAATCTTACTTGTGGAAAAAGGACGCGGAGAAGATGAGAGTTTTATAGTGATGGGTGGAAATGCAGGAGAGTGATCTAAAAGAAAATATATTGTGTAATAATGTATATTCAGTGTTCTGAAGTAAAAATCAATAACCTTGCTGAAGAAGCATGGCAAGAAATCATCTTTCGATCAATGACCTCAGGAGTGAGCAGATGTTACTTTCCTTTAATCCATGATCTTTTAAAGATTCAAGTTATATTTGATATTAGTAGTGGTTAAAGGATTCATATTGTATTGTGAAGTATCATTTTATTGAAAATGGTGGAAAATTAATTTAGATTACATTTGGAAACATCGAAGTTGTGTAAAATAAACTTAAATTATATATTACGGAATTTAACTTATTCAAATTTTATTTCTTTCACTCGTAACCACCCTTGAAAAGAAGAGATCTTATGACTCATATTTAAGCAGATACAATAGAAGAATTAACAACTAGTTGTGGGATAGTCGACGATCGAACAGCAAAGGAGGTGAGAGACCATTTCGTCATGCTACATATGGCTTCCCAACTTTGGAAACACCTCTACAACGAAGAAATCCCGTTCCAACTTACTTACCATAGTTATAGGATAAAGAAAGCAAAACTGAAGTACAGTCTTTAAGAGGTTATTAGTTCCGTTAATTACACAGAAAAATTACATACACAAAATGAATGTTACAGGATAATGTCAGTTTGTTAGGCTACCGAAAGAAGAATCTTAGGTAGTAGCCACTCTTCTACCAAACCTATAACAGCAAGCGTTCCTCAAGGTTCTATCCTGGGACCAGTACTAGAGAAGTCCTGCGATTTTTAACATTTTTTTCCCTTTCTTTCTTTTCTTAGTGTCCATCAAATGATACCTTCGGGTAGCAGCAAAGCAGCTAGCGCCCATCACCATTGACGTTGCGTCAGGATTTTACTGATTCTGCTATTGATAGGAATGGCACAATCGTCAAGCCTAAAGTATGAAGACGAAAGTTTCTCTTTGTTAAGTTTCGAGAGCACATCGATTCGTGTGCTCATGAGAAAATATCGAGCCGAGAACAAATGTGAGATCAGAATCCTCCTTGACGAAGAGTTAAGATCAGTTGGAGGACGTAATTACAAAAAAAAAATCTAAAGTGTGATCAATCTGTACAAATAAGCCATTGCCGTAATATAAATACGTGATTTAATTGCATCACAATGTTAAGCTATAAAATATTTTGAGTATATAATTATAGATATTTATTATTATTATTAATTATTATTATTATTATTATTATTATTATTATTATTATTATTATTATTATTTTTATTATTATTATTATTATTATTATTATTATTATTATTATTATTATTATTATTATTATTATTATCATCATCATCATCATCATCATTACAGTTAATAATGAAACACAATCTCTTGTTAGTTTAGTAAAGATGGATCTGAATGAAAACATAAATAAAATAACGTCAAATTCATAGGTTTGGTTTAAATCACATTATATAAAATAAATATCTCCTCCCCCTCCCACGATATAGTTACGAATGCAAAACATGCCTTAGAAATGAAGGAGAAACAGCAATTGTACTGACTTTTATTCCGTGTACTTGCAGGGTTAAAGTGCTCTATACAATCCCAGACACTTGATCAGCAGTATCTACTGAAAAATCGCAAAGAAATTCTGATTCCAAATTTCTCCTTGTCACAATATTCAATCACTTTGTATATGATTTCTCGTGCTTGCCGATGTATGACACGTTGCTGTGATTGTATCTGAAGATAGTGTACATACACTGGAGTCGCTGTGTATGTGCGATAAGCTAAGGTAAACATCTCTCTGTTGCGAATTTTTCCCGATACGTATTCTCGCTTTGCTATGTAGTATTATGATTACTGCAGCGTTTTCGTAACTCGCTCGCCCGCACGTCATGCTAAGCACGTGTTAGAGTATCGACAACCAAGGTTTAGCGTCTAACGTTGTTATGGGAACTTTTCGACTCTAACTGGTCCTTCTAATGGTTACTATGACAAGCGCTATGACGTACTCATTCCCTCTCAATTTTTTTAAAGCAATCTTCCATGTGCTTACTAACTGTCAATCACATTCTAATTTGCCGACCAAGTTAGAACTGAGGAAATTAACATTTGAAAATGTCTGTAAACTTGTCTGTAGACGTTAGCATTAACAGGAATAAAACAGCAATAGCACAAACTTAAGCATTTAGGCCATCTAAGCAGCCTACTGCTCAAACTGCCAACTGGGACCTGTTTTCAAAAAAAAAAAACTATAATATTACAAGTTTATCACGTCCCATCCATTTCGATTGGGTTAGCCGAACTAGGAGGTAGGTAAGGTACACTATTGCAGTTTTTGCAGTAGATAGAAGCACGTAACTTTATTATTAATCAATAGCTTGGTTTTAAGAGAAACCTTTAACTTCAGTTCAACAAGTCGATATGTCCTAAGGCAACTGACCTCTACGATGGAGGGTTTTAAAAGAACTGGGTAGGATGTCGAAGACGACTGCCGCGTTCATGCATTATGGATTTTCGTGCTGCAGGTTTGCACCTGTTTCTTGAACTGCCTAACTGCAAAATGGTAGAAACTTGTACCCTATCTGTGTAAGTAAACGCAGTAGTATTACTCCTTCATTAACGGAGAGGTATAGGGGAATGTACTTCTTGTATGATAAATGTTTGAGGATTTTATATAACTTTTGTTTTAATAAAATTGCTCATGGTTTACGTTCTTCTGGTTTATTTTGTTTAGCTTACCCCAGCTAAAATTATTGATCCTGAAACCGGAGTCTCAACATGTGCCTTAAGAAGTCATATATGTACTAAATATATAGGTATTTTAACTAAAAATGATAAAATTAGTTATCAGAATGCATATTTTGGAAACGGAGTCAGTGATGATACGAAGATAAGTCCATGACTTTTCGGTATCACCCATAAGGATTATTACCTGCACAAAACCTTGTTAAGGTATTGTATTCTCTTTAAGTAAATAACTGGAGCTGAAGTTTCCACTCTGCTGTCTTCATTTGGACAAATATGGTTGCATAAAAAGGCTTATGTGCAGAGGATTCTGACATGTTCAGTCTTTCATTTCAATTGAATATCGAAATGAAACAGGATTGAACCGTTGTATGTGGGGAAACAGCTCCCTCGTATTCTAACGTAAGGAATGGGTCAAACATTTTCGAAAATGAGTGAGAAAGCACTGAAGACAAAGATTCCTTGGCGGTGCTTATTCCTGAAACCATCGCTCTTCTGGAAGAAGAAATTAAAGAAGACCGGCTGCTCAAAGTTAATGAAAAAACAGCAAGGTTGTGTCTTTCTAAAACAACAGTCCTTGGAATAATCCATAAACATATAAATACGAAATGTCAGTGCAAAATGGGTGCTTTTAACTTCTTTCCTGCAACGAGCCATTCTGTAGTCAGGCATTTTTGGAGCTTTGCCGTGGCAAGGAAAGAGATAGCGCTAATAACCTTCGACGTTGTGGGCCCTAAAACCCTATCACTACTACTAAGGAAAGAGATGTTAAGAGAACTTTAGCTAAAAGAGATGAAACTATGGTCCTCTGCTATTATCCCTTGTCCAAAAGAGGATCAATGGAATAGAGTAAACCTGGCAAATCACGACCTCTAAACTTCAAGTTTACTGATTCAACCAAGAGGATCATAGCCATCATCTTTTGGTACTGTGAAGGTATTTTCCTCATTGACTTCAAGGAGAGGAGGATCACAGTAAATGGGCTGTACTAGATTGGTCTACTGCACACAGTACGTGCATTCATAAAAGAGAAAAGGCGAGGAAAGCTGAGTAGAGGCGCACGCCTTCTTCACAACAATGTGCCTGTGTAAACAGCTCTTGTTGTAAAGGAAGCTTCTGAGAAAATGTTACGTCAAAGACGTCGACCACCCACCCTACAGTCTAGTTCTAGCTCCCAGTCGCTATTTCTCGGGACTCGAGAACGATCTTCAAGAAAAGAAATTTAAGTGAGATAGATACTGTTCATACCCATTTTGCAGACAAGAATCCTTTGGGGAAATTGAAATGTTAATTCAAAGATGTAAACTGTAGTACAATACAAGGTGATCATATTATAAAGTAAAATACAGCTTTAGTCTTTACCATGGTTAGACCGGAAACATATGGATCTATACTCGTGGAGTAGGTATGATTAGTGAGGTAATGTTCAAATATCATCGCTAATACCATTAAATGGTATACAACTGACAGTTGCTGACAGAAAAAGAGTATGCATTACATTCACTTGACTTTCGCTTCCCTCTATCATTATTTTTTCGAATATTTCGCGAAACCACACTTTTTTTTTAAGTTTTCCTTTAAAAGTAAAGGAAATTATTTGTAAATGTGATGATGGAAAATTAGCTAAAGTTTTTGAAAGTGATATGTATACTATACCGTTAGTTATAATTATATTAATAAGTGGATGAGCCAGTACAGTGGTATGTCTGTATTTCAATGGTTAACTCTGGATAAAAAACCAGAGTGTCAAGCGGTGGAAAAAACTGTTATTTTTAAGATGTGTTAACATAGTTATTGATGAATCTATACTTTTTGACGAAGTAAGTGCTTTAAGAACTTACCAAAAAAATGAACTCTGCAACATTGGTGGGGAAAAGTGTTGCCGAGAAGTGGTACGAATACATGAGTAATAATGTTGAATGTACATAATTGTTGAAAGTAGCACAGTACTATTTTGCACATAATGCAGCTGTAAGAGAATATTTTCTCTGCTAAATGTTCAGTGGACAGATGAGCGAATTATGTAAGCTCACTGCCAAAAATGTAAAGTTAATGCTGATCATAATGTACAACATGAAAAATGTAACTTTTGCTCAATATTATGACAGGATTGTCTGTAAAAAGAATTTCCTGAAAAAAGTCGAAGTATGTGAAGTAAATGTCGTTAACTGAATTCCCCCAGTTTATTGACATCATTTTATGGTAACCCTAGCTGAACTATACATTATGTTGCACACACAAAGAGAAGAGCAATACTTAAATGTTTAAGAACTGATGCTACATACTGGTCTTAAAAGCCCAACATGCTTCCAAGCAATCGTGAGAAACAACAGAATATCGAAAGGACTTGAATGACAAAGTATCCAACAGTTGCAACTATTAATAACGGATATCTTGGAGGTGGCATATGGCACAACAAAAAAGATATATGGGCTAAATTGTGTGCTTTAAAGGGTACACGTTCATCTATTGCTTCTTCCCTCAACATTTCTTAGGATTAGCAGGTATACCACGACGATACTCTGATTATCCTGATGCTTGTACCTCATGAAGTATTTTATCATCAATAGGATCTATAATTTCATTTATTGCCGTTATTATGTTAAACTTCAGCATTTATATATGCTTATGGTATTCCTGTCAACATAAAGATACATACATTATTTTCATGTAAATAGCTTTAATATATGATATTTTAATCAAAATCGTTAAAACTAATTTTGAGAAAATGTTACCTACATTTCCAAAACAATTCAAGGGGTAGTTCGACATGGGAGAAATTTCTATACATTTTCCTGTTGCATATTTAGAAAATACTGAATATAAATAGAAAGTTTGGTATGTAACATATTTTTCGTTATTTAATTATACTAATCACACACATACACATACAAACAGATCTGTTTCTGTAACATACCACATTTTATTTTTCTTGTGCAGACTATTCGTAAAGACGCTTATTTTTTATCTTTTTATTTTTTTTTCAAATTTCCTTGTTATTACACTGTGAGAATAGCCGAACAGGGTGAGCTTTAAGCCAAAGTTAGATATTTTAAAATTTTATAATTTTTTATTAAAAATGTATAACCAACCTATGAATATAATTACAATTTTAATTGCATCATACATATATTTAACTTTAATTACAGTTGTTAAAATTATTAATATTTTTAAAGGACCTTTAAGAAAAATAAACTAATGTATAAACCTTTACGTAAAACTTAGTCGCTATAAGAAGGCTTTGCATGACAAAGAGGTAGAACAATAAATAAAGACTTTCCATTCGAGAAAAGTATAAGTAACCGAACATTTAAACCAATGACAAAAACGATCTCGGAAATGATACATCGTATAAAAACTGTATTCCACACAAATTTTATGCTTTACGAGGGGTACATTTATTGTGTAGTAAGATTTTATCTATCTCTTTTGGTTTACCAGTTATGCAAACATCATACAAAATGACGAGGACTTCGGAGGCTACTCTCAGAAAATTCAAGATATAATACTTCATTTGTATCTTAAAGAAAATCAATTTAAAAATAGCCTTGTACAGGATAGTTTGGAAGAATATAAAGATATTCTTTTTATTCTTCGTGTGACATCATTGGAAGACGCTGAGCTTATACACCACGTTTGGTATTTAAACTATTTTTCGTTTCTGTGTTATGTGTTCATACACAGACATTTTTTCCCGACTCGGTAGCGTAGATGATAGCGTCTCTGCCTCAGGTTCAAGAGGTCCCGAGTTCGAATCTTGGTCTGGGTGAGTTAACTGGATAAGGTTCTCTCCGGGGTTTTCCCTTATCTTGAAAGACGAATGTCAGGTAACTCTAAGTTCCATGAACCCCGGGATCATTTGAGCATCATTTCACCCATTCCATTCATCGTCGAATATGACAACGTTGGAGGACGTAAATTAAAAAAAGAGGGACACATCTTTCTCTAAAATGATCCTCTTTTTTTATTCAGGGAATCTCAAAACAAGTATTTATAAACATGTATGTAGTGATACCTGGGTATCGGACTTTTGGGTGGAAGATAATACTATATAACTCCTTAGTGTAAAAATCAAACGGGATTCTATTAACTCTTGGCGATGCAGCGGGGATCAGGAAGGTCTTCGTAGCGAATAAAAGAGGCGCGACCCTTTACACTCTTGCCTGGTAGGTAAGGAACATGCATAATGACGAAATAAAATAATTAGTGTTCATATAATAGTAGAGCACTACATCTTAAGCTCTTTTAGAGAAATTAAACACGTTAGATACTTCAAAAGCTACTTCCAATCAAAGAAGCACGTAATCTAACTGAATATATAAACAAAAAAGGTTAAATTGTACAGATTCACGAAGTGTAATTGAAAGTATCCTAAGCCATGCAAGCAAAGAACTAATAATTGAAGAAATCAAGCAGCTTTGTAACATAATTCATGGTAACAAACAAGTTATCTTTTTGTGTATACCATCCCACACTGGCATTATTGACATTTTTAAGTCATATCGGACGATGAATGAAATGGGTGAAATGATGCTCAAATGAGTCCGGGTTCCATGGAGCTTAGAGCTACCTGATATTCACCCTTCAATATGAGGGAAAACCCCGGAAAAAGCCTCATCCAGGTAACTCACCCTGACCGAGATTCGAACTCGGGACCTCTTGAACGTGAGGCAGACACACTACCATCTACGCTACCGAGGCGGGCAATTATTGGCAATGAACTAGCCTACAAGGCACCCAAAGAAGCTACAGCACTTACCAGTCACACGGAAAAATCAGTCGCCCTTGTTAGATCCTTGGGAGATTATGGCCCCACTATTGATCACCCAGGACAAGAAGGCAAGTTATTACAGAGGAATATGCATCGTAATCACTTTTTCTGTCCGTACGGTGTATATGCTTCCCTTCCGTGTATGGCATGGGTGGAAGATTCGTTTAAAGTACACATACTCATTACCTAGTAAACAGATCCGTTACCGAAGCAGATAAACAGTTCAAGCTCCTCTGCCCTTCATACCTCTCTAGCCTTCTTGTCGTGGGCATGCAGTAGATGCCGATTTAGGCTGTTCCGGGTGTCCCGCATGGCTTGCGGGCACCTGAGATAGCCCAGGAGCTAATCCTTACAGCAGCTAAAGCTGAGCTCCACATATTTTTTCTAGGATGTTTGGCATCAAAATTTTCAACCTAAATCACATTAAAAAAAAAAAACACCAAGGTGCATAAGGTTTTGAATGCATTCCTACAACACGAAGAACATAAAATCCATGCTACTTCGCAACAAATTCTTCCTAAAGCCCACAACACATCCGATAATATCCTAAAAAAGTGTACCTGAGGTAAAACCCTTTAAGGGTGGGCACACAGCAAACACTTTCTGGCTTAATAGTCGGTCGGTCGGTCGGTCGGTCGGTCGGTCGGTCGGTCGGTCGATCGGTCAGTCGGTCGATCGGTAGATCAGTAAAAATCAGTCTCTCACGCCGATCTTAAAACACACATCACCAGCTTAAACAATAAGTTGTGGAACACTCAATGGTTAAGAAACTGCCCCAATAAGCTTTCAGTAATCAGACACTCAATTTTCAACGACAATCTAATCTACCTAAACAGAAAGGACCAGATAATCTATACCCGGTTACGGTTTGGTCATTCCAAATTGTCACATGAGCACCACGTAAATAAAAGTCAAGCCACTTGTATAACTATTTGAATGCAAATATTTAGAACCTTACAGAAAAAAAATGGAAAGTTTCTTCACAACAAAAGGAAGCACTGAACAATTTCACATCTGTTTTCAACACTATTCAATTTATACATACCATTACACTGCCAATGTCATTGTGAGTTTTACAATATATGCAGTTTTCCAATGCCAAGATACCCTACTACTACCACCATTGATTTATAAATTATTTACCATAGTGTGACTGTGGGTTCATGAAATTAAAAGTCCAAGCTGCACAAGTTCAAATGTTCTTTATTTCCGCCGAATTACACTTATACGGCTCAGATAACAGCAGAATCACGTACCACACACAATTACGTAACAATCACAATCACAATTCACCAGTTCGCAGGACGCAAGTCCACACTGCACTCGCTAATCGGCACCTTGCCGTACAACTCTCTCTGGAACTGACTAACTAAAAACTGACTGACTCGTCCAATGCATCACTTATATAGACAAATCACAGTATCTTTAAGTTTCGAGGCTCAACGAACCATCATGGTTTTTCCAGATGTCAGGGGGAGGGGAAAGATACGGGTATAGTGACTTGTGGTACTTTTCTCCCCACCCTCTCAGCGAGCTCCACCCAGCCACATGGGTAGGCGTGGTCTAAACACTTCCCGTCTCTCACCCTACCTGCCAGCTAGTTCTATCGGGCCTTCCGATACTCGGGTGACAATACTGTATTGTAATAATTGGTTTACTGTTATTGTTTATATGCTGTTTGCAATATGTTTATATTGCAACAATGTAAATTTTGTTTTTATTTCTACATGGTCGCTCATGACCTAGTTGTTCATGCGACCTAAAATAAATAAATTAAGAAAAGAGGTTAAAACAGCAGACTACTTATAAACCACTGCAAAGACAGAACACTATCGAAAGTTTTCATACATTTAAATGGAAGGAAGAGAAGAGAAAACGAGTTAAAACTCCGCCACATCGCACCGGCAGGGATTTGAATGGATTTTGACAGCTGAGGTCTGAGTAGAGGATAACATCTACTTTAACTAACGTACGGAGGGACAAGTAGTTCCCTGACGTCAGTACATAACGAGCAGCGAGGTGGGAGATGAGGAGCGGGGGATTTTTACTGCTTGCTCTAATTCCTCGCTATTCTGAAAACCAAAGAATAACATCTAGGGGTGACAGTAATCTCTTTTGCAGTACACAGCCAACTGCGTGAGATATGCAGCGCGTATTACCATCGTGAACAAAGATTCAAGTTTATAACAATTATTGTGGTGTATTACAAATTATGTGCTGTTTAATGTTTCAGTAACTAAAAATGACATTTTAATATTAGATACCGTAATTAACTGCTTTCCACAAGCCGTGTATAGGGCCAGGTTGCAAATGTAGAATGAAGCCAAACAATTAAATACCATAGCTGGCTCTGAACCTCGTTCTTCCGATTTTCATGCAGCTGCGTAACCGCACACCTACTAACTTCCTCAAATTGCAATCCGTAAAGCTCTACCTCGGGCCGTGGCGTGGGCGAGTGGTTAAAATGAGATCTGTGGTGGACAACAAGGCGCTTGGCGGGTTTTCTCCGGGATCTTCGGTTTTCCCCGCTATCATTCCACCAAGCGCTCCATCGTCACCTTTCCTACCGTTCATCTCGCCATCATACTATCATCCACTTCTCTCAACGTCATCTTCATCTTCACCCAATGCGCGCCTCGGTAGCGTAGATGGTAGCATGTCTGCCTCACGTTCAAGAGGTCCCGAGTTCGAATCTCGGTCAGGGTGAGTTACCTGGATAAGGTTTTTTCCGGGGTTTTCCCTTATCCTGATAGACGAATGTCGGGTAACTCTAAGCTCCATGGAACCGGACGCATTGAGCATCATTTCACCCATTTCATTGATCGTCCGATATTACTAAATGTTGGAGGACGTTAATTACAAAAAACCCACACCCATGCTGGTTCTCTATCGGATCCAAAGTTTCGGTTCCTCATACCCGACCTTAAGGGATAGAGGAACAAGATTCCGCTAATATCTCCCGCCTCGGTAGCGTGGTGGTAGCATGTCTGCCTCACGTTCAAGAGGTCCTGAGTTCGAATCTCGGTAAGGGTGAGTTACCTGGTTAAGGTTTTTCTAGGGTTTCCCCTTATCCTGAAAGACGAATGTCAGGTAACTCAAAGCTCTATGGATCCTAGGCTCATTTGACCATCATGTCACCCATTCCATTCACCGTCCGATATGACTTAACGTTGGAGGCCGTAAATTACACACTGATACAAAAATGTTTCTGGGTCCACACAATTCCACGTTGTGGACGCCAATTTGAAGCAACAATATATGTGGTGAACAATGTTCCACTTGACAATACCGTTTGAAGCACTTTTGTTTAGCTCAGGGTAAAGCAATGAGGTTTCTCACAGGGTATGTGTGGATGTGTGTGAGAAGGATATTTAATGACACTGGAATGCCCGTTTCCAACTTATTGATTCACTGCTTCTTTTTTTAGAACATCGAAATGAAAGTTGCCGACCAAGGGTTACCAATCTCTGTTTAGTTACTGACGGCAGAATGTTTATTACTCGATAAACTTTATTCGTTCCTCATATATATATATATATATATATATATATATATGAACCGACAAATATCCAAGACAGAACAAGAGGACTGCCCCTAATCGCCCTTACGCCTCAGATTGCTCTCATCGGCCTGTCGCCGAAGACTCTTTGAATGACCACAGCTGCGCGTGTGGGTGTCTATGTAACTTTCACTTTCTGAAAGCCCTCTTCAATCCACCAAAAATCTCTTTGTAGCTGTTTTGTCATGCCATTCTGAATGATCCAAAGAATACCCTCTTCTTACAAGTCAAGTGAGCCCCTTTAAAAAACTGCTACGGACACTGTTTCTTACATTGCTTTTGTTATAACAACTTTCCCCCAACTCAACTGGCCTTGCACTTGTCGTAACAAAGAACCAACATTCCTTTGACATCCATCATGATTCTTTACTTATGGCAAACCTTAATTTCGGTATCAACACACACACACACACACACACAAACAAACACACACACACACACACACATCCGCTAACATCGCGATAAGTGGCCACTAAGGATAAGGCAAAGAAGAATACGGAATGCGTAGAACTTCCAGAAAAGTAAATGTAAAATTAATTACAGGCACAGGTACAGGAATTTCGCATAAGAATCTTTGAAGATCTCTGTCTCGAAGGCTATAATCCTTGCTGGTACAACAGCAAACAAGTATTACAACAAAGAAGATTTTCTAGACGATTCATAGATTTCTAATTCATATATTGAGCTTCGTGAATTACTGAAAGAAAGAGAGTGAAACAGAGAGAGTAAGAAAAAAAAAAAAAGAAGAAAGAAAGACGTATCCATACTCCGCAGCCATGTAACGCGTATAAAATACAAAATTTACAAAGAAATTCACTTTACAACTACACGCCGTATAATACTTGAATGTTCCCATAAATTTGGATCAAATTTCAAATTTGCATCTCTCTTGGCCGGATAATTCGTATTCTATGATTTTATTACAGCCTAGTGAAGGGGAACCATGATCATGACGGAGAATAAACACAGATAAGGTCTGGCTTATCACAGCACTGTATACCTAATAGACGGTAGCCTCTTATCTTAGCTGACAATATATGCAATGGAATTCATTAGTTTGTCACGTCCTCAATGAATACCTACAACACTTTGAATCTGCACATAAAGTCGTTAAAACGTCTTCTTTGTCATAAAGTTCTTAATAAATCGCTGTCGTACATTTTAAGCTATCTGTAAAAGCTGAGAAATGCATTACTACACTGGCTTTTTAGGTTCTGCTACAGAGAAACCCAGTTTAAAATTTGGTCACGAACTCTGCTAGAATAATTCAACAAATACATTTGCGATTACTTAGTACTTTTACTGCAATTGAATAGTAAGTTCTTAGTTTTTATAGCCTAGTTATGTAGTGGGATAAATATTAAATCCACTCCAAAAAATTATATAAAGATTCTACCGGTAGTACACAGCCTAAAGTCCTCTAAATAAAAAGCATGCACTTAGGAAGTGCTGCGAATAAAGTGACTCAAAACACCTGAAGTCGAAAAATATATAATTTTGCTTAAGTCAGCCAACGCTTCAGTTTACCAGACGAAACATTTAAATGGAATAGTGGAACATGTTTGTATTTTAATTTCTAGAAAAAACGTGACCAAAAATGATCCACTACGGCCGATTTATCAGGCGTAGCGGATCATTTTTGGTCATTTAACCATAAAATAAATCCAGAAGTTAAATTGTTAAAACAATTAAATGGTCCTATAAATTTAATCGTTTGGGAAAAGACATTTTAAAACACAAACATCGCGTAATTAATTTTGAAATACCGGCAGTCCATTCTGTTTTTAAATCTGTTTCATTTTCAAATTTTGGTAGTACTAACAAGAAGATATTAACATCTAACGTTCGTAACGATGACAACAACTTTGTTTCCGGCTGACGATATGTAAAAGTTTACATGAAATCGCGATCTAGGACAATTTATAAGAAAAACATCATCATTTCTTATAAGATAAGTGAAGTTTTAAGTTACAAATTGTAATATTTTTATATACAGTTTCTCATAATTATGGTCACAATTAAAAACAAGAACGTACCTTATCTTAGGAGGTGTTGGAAGCACTGTCCTCCTCAATCCAAACAACTATGACACCTTCCAAGCAAATAAGCCAATTTCTCTCTTGATATATTCGTCCAGTTCTTCTAATGCTCGGGGAGGAGTTTATTTCAAAATTTTATATTCAAGTTGCACAAGTATATGATTTGTTCCGTCACCTAATAGGGTTTCCTTCACTAAAAGTAATACACGTTATTCTGCGTCAAAATACGGGCGCGTAAAGAACCATGGTTCGTAGAGAAAATGATTAAATTTATATAAACATTTACCTATCATCGACATTCCTCAAAATTTAGTTCGAGAAATTTACCTGCCTCTCTACAAATATCATGAGGTGGCAATTCGTGGACAGTGGGTTCGTTATGGTTTCAATTTAAGGGTTAGATAGATCGCCACACTAGGCCTACTCAAATCGTAGTTTCCTCTGCGAGTGTCGCACATATTTTTGAGTAAGAATATCCTAATCGCCCTCTAACTTCATCTATTGTTTTCTAATTTACATACAAGTTTTAGCATAACTTCTGCTTGGAGGAACCCATGTGGTAATTCTGTTAAAATATTCCCTGGAAGATGACGTAAACGTAAAAATAATTTGCAAATATATATCTGTCTTTTTAACACACAACCAAAAGCACATGTAACACGCAAACACTAACAACACTTCTGAACTTGACGGAAGCTTCGGCGTGACTGGACAAAAGAACAAACCTAAGTCAAGGTCAAAAGCTGTCCCGTACGTGACAAACACTGCACCAACGTGTGCTAAAACCATTTTCTATCAACGCTTATCATGATTAACACGAAATGGATGGGAGAAAAAGCTTTTGTATGAATAATTTGTACAACAGATACGGAAAAAAACGATCGTGAGCACAAAAGGTCGCGTGACTGTGTCACACTTGATTTTTACCTTCTCTGCTTATCTATAACAAATAGAGGAAGTACTGTATCCCGACAAACAATTAAGACACCTAGATATAATAAGAAATAATGCTTTGATGCTCCTTGAATCCAAAGTAGGTATTTTAGAAACATCTTGCCTGTGTGTATATGTCGGTGTGTTTGTGAACAGCATAATTCAAAAAAGAAAAGTTGGACAACCACCAAGCTTTAAGAAGTCCCGGGTACTAGCCTGAAGAGCTAGTAGGTGTGTTAGATCACCAGGCGGCCCCACCGAGGTTTTTCGGTAGTCTTCTCTGCGGGGTTGACGCGCGTAAGTGGCGTATCCACTTCCATCCCGTCTTGACGTTGTCGATGGGGGGAGGGTTTAAAGTAATAAGGTATTGCCCTATGGAAAGAGCCCCGGAGTTTCCATCGCTTCCGTGTAGGAGGCCAAAGGCTTCGAACTTTCGGATAGATCCTCTGCGCATATCTGTGTGTATATGTCGGTCAGTTTGTGAACAGTATAATTCAAAAACGAAAAGTTGGACGAATGCCAAACTCGGTATTCCAAACTATGGAAATAGCATACTTTTATTTTATCAGCAATGACTAATTTTTTTTAAAAAAAATACGATACCTATAAATAGGTAAAAACAGAAGCTAACAGTGAAGCGCCCGCCTCGGTAGCGTAGATGGTAGCGTGTCTGCCTCACGTTCAAGAGGTCCCGAGTTCGAATCTCGGTTAGGTTGAGTCACCTGGCTAAAGATTTTTCCGGGGTTTTCCCTTATCCTCATGGATGAATATCGGGTAACTATAAGCTCCATGGACTCCGGACGCATTTGAGCATCACTTCAACCATTTCATTCATCGTCCGATATGACTTAATGTTGGAGGACGTAAATTAAAAAAAAAAAGTGAAGTAACAGGTACTACATAAAATATAATTATCATTACAAACTTCACTTATCTTTTAAAGAAAACTAATAAAATTTTCACATAACGTAAGAGACTAGTTTCGCAAGTAAATCATTTGCATCTACAGTTTCTGTTCCACCCGCCCCCCCCCCCCCCACCGTTGTCATCGTCACTGCCACTAGGTGCCCTAACGTTTTTGTTTTTATTGCAAAACTATGAAAATGACAATTCATTTTTTTAATTTAACCATGAAATAAATCCAGAAGTTTAATAAAGCAATTAAATAAACCGATTGATTTAATAGTTCGAGAGGAAATATTTAAAAAACTAGAAATCAGGTAATAAATTTTGAAATACCCAATCGATTCTGCCTAAGTTTGTTAAATTTTCAGAGTTTGGTGTTAAACACAAAAATAATACGACACCTAGCCGCATTAATTGATCATCACTCACTTGTACGTATTGCTTTTGTATCTATAACGAAATGTGTAATAAGAGTAGTTCTGAAAACACTCATTATCTAGATTAACATAAATAGAAAAAAGAAACATTGTGAGAATAATTTATAGAAAATGGGTAGAGAAAGGCATGTAAATGTGTGATCTCTATATGCTCTTTAGTTTTTCTACTAGGTACTTGACAGTAAGTAGAGGAAAAGTATTCCACCAAAAATTCGGTGTCAAATTTATCACAGAAAGTACACGTTTTCAACCGTTTCGGAGCTCCAAGGTATAACGAGTGCTCTCTTCAAAAAAGATGGACTATATTTTATATACTCTATGTACTCCCCCCCCCCCCCATGTTAAAGATATCTGGCCAACCTATCGATGCAACTAAATTTGTATTGATTTAAGTTTTTAGTTCTTGAATAAGAGGCGACAATAATTATAATTAAGTTCAAGTCATAATTCGAATTCCGTTTTCCTCAACTAATGATAGCATTTTGGTAGTATTACGATAATTTTTGGTAATAATTTTATAAAATATCATGAAAATGGTGATTCTGGAAAACTAGTTCAGAGAAATGGTGTGGTCCATGTCTTCTATTGTGCAGCTGGAATTCTCGCGCCAATGACAACGCCCTATTACCTTGTTCACGATATCACTAACAATAAGACACTAAAGAATGTAATAACCAGTTCGCAGTTCCCTTGGCAGGTTGCGACCGACCTTCTCCCGGCATCTCATAGACAAGAAACTCACAGCGGAGAGGAATTGAAACCGGTTGCCCAGAGGGAAAAAAATGACTTGTGAGACATTCGTAAATGCACTTCTATTTAGATCATTATGTACAACATACAAATTCTTATATATTACATGCGGGTTTGTCTCTGGCTGATTTCATTATTTAAATAGGCACATTGTGGCAACACCCAAGCAATTATAACGCGGATTGTAATATTTCCTGATCGAATGTACAATAATATCCAAATAATAAAATTAATTTCTTAAATATCTGAAGTCTTACTAGACAAAATGCCAAATTTTAGTACACATTTACTCATCTGCGGCCATAGTACTAAAAACAATAATGTACCTCTGAAACCTTTCAAATGTAAAACTCATTCTAGGTCCCATTAAACAAAATTTAGTTGATTGATAATCTGTTGCAAATTCGTTAATGATTTCAGCTAATTTAGTTTCTCGATTTGGCTTCTCTTTTTCCCATGTTTGCTGAAGTATCCCACTGAAATGTAAATGTAAATAATGAAGTAAATAAGGACATGAAACAGTACACTTCTAGAAAACATACAATGGTTGTACAGAAAATTTAGTTGCTCAACTTTGAAGCACAACAAAGATGTTATTCAAATGTCTTCCTTCCTATCAACGTGCTCTGTGCCATGCAGTTACACCTGTTTTGCAGTAATGAGTTGTATTCTACGATGAACCTTGCCCTTGCTAGTAGTGCTGCGTTGTATAACCATGCCTGGCCGCTCTTACACGGCTCAATCGGTACGAATTTCTTTGCTCTGGTAATAAACTTATTTCATAGAGTGCAACAGTGCATTAAGGATCATCGGAGATTAAAGAGTCCTAGCTCTTTCTCGCAAATGTGGCAAATCAATTGAACATTATTTAAAAGAATGCTAAATTTGGTCAATATCGGCGGATCATGATTACAGCTTTACATTTAAAATAAATGAAGCTCACATAAAATGTTAGTGGAATACGTTTCCTTAATTGAGGTTTAATTATACAACCTGTTTCTTTTTCCTCTTCCTCGAATTTTGATTACTATTTACCTGCGAGATAAACAGAAATATTACCAACTCAACAGGTCATGACTAAAGGTAAACGCTTCAACAAACAAGCCATATACCATTTTAATACTTTCAGAGTTGCTGTTAAAACCTAGCAAATAGGGGAAAGTGTACAAGATGATGACGACGATGATAAAATAATGATGCGTATATTCAAAAAGGCTTTTTCTAGCTACTATAATTTATTTTTCATTATCTTCTTAAAACTATTTTTACGGAAGATTATTTATTTTACGCCTATTTCGTGTTAACTGGCAAACCTTTGCAGAAATAAGTTCACGAATAAAGGGAAGAATCATTGAAGAGATAGCTCAAATTTTTAAATAGTGAATCGCTTCTATGCGACACTTCTATGGCATTGTGAGAAACACCTCCATGATGACAGCCCTACTAAAAGTGATAACGTATTGAAAACGCCAAACTGACATCTCGGAAATGGCTAATGCCACAAAAAGGTTTCACAAATTTTGCTTTATGTGGAATAGCTTTTATAGCAGGTTTTTACTCTAAGGATATAATTTTAGAAGTAGTATCTATAAGAAATTTGAATATATTTATATTTTTATATTTCTTTTTATATAACTCTCGTAAATTCTGTGTTTTAAAGGAGTTCACATCTGTTTGCGTGGTAAATTCTTGTCCATATCTTATACTAACACAAAAATATACAAGTATTGGCACTTAAAAAGTCAAGATATATGGTTTCCTGCTTAATTAAATTTCTTAAATCCATTTTTCAGATAGTAAAAAGTAATAAAGTATAATCTATAAATATAATTATTAAGGGTCCAGGCGGATTTTCTTATAAACCAGTTGCACTGTTGAGTAATGCTACTTCCGAATTTGAAATTTATCCAAAATTTCGTTAGTGAATTTACTCATTCTGTCTCCACTCAAGGCCTTTTTCCTAAAATTTCCAAAAATGTTGTTTTAGTATTCAGAGCCTCAAACCATTTTGGGATAGTGCTTATATATCTACCAGGATTGGTGAAAAAAGTTAAAACAAGAAAAAAGGTGATATTACTAATATAAAAATGTGTAGTGTAATTACATTACGACTGCATGTCGCAAAGCATGTAGCAGATGTTTTTGTTGTCAGATGCTACAAAGGAACGAGTGTACCACACTCTTGAAGAGAGGTACATTACTAAGTAATGGCGGTTATTTCTTTTATTTTTTTATTTATTATTATTTTTTGGGTAATTTACGTCCTCCAACGTTAAATCATATTGGACGATGAATGGAATGAGTGAAATGATGCTCAAATGAGCCCAGGGTACGTAGAGCTTGGAGTTACCCGACATTCGTCTTTCAGGATAAGGGAAAACCCCGGAAAAACCTTATCCAGGTAACTCACCCTGACCGAGATTCGAACTCGGGACCTCTTGAACGTGAGGCAGACACGCTACCACCACGCTACCAAGGCGGGCTAATGGCGGTTACCTACCTTACGTATATGTAATTAAGATCGCTGATCTTTAACTGGCATCTGGTAGATCCATCCTAATGCAGTGAATGTAGTTTCTTCCAAAATACTTAAAATTATGGCCTTCCTAGACGATATGAAGCTGTCGGAGTAATGATTGCTTTGTAGACATTCACCAAACCCTTCCCAAAACATTTAAACCATTTTTTTCTGTCTTTGTACGTCCATATACATAAAGCTACAATTTTAGTGAGGGATCTTTTATATGAGGCGCTCTTGAAAACCTGGCTAGATACTTTCACATCACTTGTAGACAAATAAAAATGGTGCTGACTTGCTCAGAATGACTGGTTCTAATATCGCAATTGATAGAAATCATCATTCCAATGCGTACCAATTATGATTACCCTCGCGATCAGCACAAACGTTTTTGAAAAAGCAGCTCTTTTATGAGGATATATTTTATTTTATTACACATTAGGACTGCGTGTCTTACGTGATAGAGAAACGATATGATACTGAAATAAACATGCTTTATCAAAAGGCCAGCTTTAAGACTTACAACTTTCTTGTTTCGAGATCATTTTTTGGGTGAGGTAGATTCCTTCAAAACCGCTCAGCAACAAGAAAGCCATTGAAAGGTATTGGGCTATCCACTCACGTTCAATAAAAGGTAATCGAAGATGTAACGGCCGTTGGGCAGTGAAAATATCGCTGCGATTATAACAATAGTTCTATAAGAAACGACAGCGAGAACGTGACTGGTGTTCTCAGTGGAAATGTACGCTTTGTAAGCGGATAACTGAAAAACCTCGCATTATAGACGAGCCATTTGTTCTGAAGAGCTTTGAGCGTTGTTACAGAACTAATGCCATATCTGTGAAATGCTTCCAAGTTTTCCGAATTTGGAACGGCAACCTAATGACATCTCAATCACTTGGAAATCACCGTGAGAATTTTTATTTTGGTTTAGAGACTTATCCCTTACATAGACCAGCAGTAGACCCCAAAGGGATCCCACGTTCTCTACCGGTTAGCCAAGGCAGAAGAAAAATAACTGTATTCAATCTAAAAACTCGATATTGAGACGGATGCACGTAAACTGCATACATTCCGATAATAATCTTTACCTCTAGACTAATATTATAGGCAGAAAAACTCCTTGTGTATGTAAGATAACCTGAAAAACTCAACCGATTTCGACCATTCTTTTACCACTGAAATACCACATTAGTTCTGTTGGACATGGGGCTTAAAACACGTTTTATTTTATACCACAAAGATTAACGAGAATTCACAGCGCCCTTCTACGAACTTGAATACAAATAAATTGGAGTTATAAAAGAACATGCTTGCAAAGAAGGCTTTCAAGATCAGTGGAAGTTACCAGGAATTAAGTCCTCAATCGTTAAGTCATATCGGACCATGAATGGAATGGGCGAAATGATGCTCAAATAAGCCCAGGGTCCGCAGAGCTTAGAGTTACCCGACATTCGTCTTTCAGGATAAGGGAAAACCCCGTAAAAAACTATATCCAGGTAACTCGCCCTGGCCGAGATTCGAACTCGGGACCTCTTGAATGTGCGGCAGACACACTACCACCACGCTACCGAGGCGGGCAAGAGGTGGGTCTTGGCGGAATTTGAACGGCAGACGATTCTTAATATCACAGTCTACTCTTTACATCTCCAAGCTTACAGCACAGTTTGTAGATGGCAAGTTATATTTTGATAATACATGCCAAAAAATAACTACGCTTAAGAGAGGCTGGACTTCTTCAAATGCTCTCATACGAGGTGGTCTGAAAAGTTTCCAAACTCAACATGAAGAGCACAGCACCTGCAAATAAAAGTTAGTGAATTTCGTTGTTCATCTGTTGACAGTTACTCACCAAAGTTTCAACCATTTTGGACGCTCAATTGTTATGTAACAGTAGTTTGAGTGAGTTGGCGTGACTGTTTCTATGAAAATGGAAAAAATCGTGTATCAAGCTGTCAAATATTTGTTTTTGAAAGGCAATACGCCTACACAATACAAAGGTGAGTTGGATTCTGTGTATGGGGACTCTGCACCATCATTTACCACAGTGAAATTTTGGGCATCTGGATTTAAGCGTGGCCGTAAGAGCTTGGGAGACGATGAACGTTCGGGACGTCCAAAAACTGCAACTACCGACGAAAACATCGTCCAAGTTCACCAAAGGTACTAGACGACCGCCGAATTAAAGTGTGAGAGATAGCAGAAGCTATGAAGATGTCAAAAGAACGTGTTTGTCACATATAAAATCAACATTTAGACATGAGAAAGCTGTCCGCGCGTTGGGTGTCGCGTTTGCTCACGTTAGACCAACATTATGTTCGAATGAACATTTCCAACGCTCTGTTGGCACACTTTAGGCACAATAAATCCGAATTTTGGCGCCGATTAATTACTGCATATGAAACTTGGATACACCATTATACGCCCGAAACAAAAATACAGTCCAAACAGTGGCCTGCAAAGGGCGAACCAGCTCAAAAAAACCTTTTTTGGTTAGAAAAGAAATGACAACTGGTTTTTGGGATAGACATGGAGTTACTTTAATCGATTACCTTAAAAAAGGGAACACCACTACAAGAGCGTACTACGTATCATTACTTGACAAGCTGAAGGAAGAACTTGTGGGAAAACGGCCATATTTACAGAAAAATAAAATCCTGTTTCACCAAGACAACGCACCGTCTCACACCTCAGCGGTTGCAATAGCGAAAATAATCGAATCTCGATTTGAACTGCTTGACCATCTACTTTACTCACCAGATCTAGTCCCAAGCGACTTCTTTTTGTTCCCTCATCTGAAAATTGCGCTCGGAGGACAGAGATTTTCGTCAAATGAAGAGGCAATCACCTTTGTGAACAATTATTTTGCAGAGAAAAACGTCGAGTATTATTTCGACGGGTTACAGAGATGGGAGCATCGCTGGGAGAAGTGTGTAGAGGTACAAGGAGACTATGTTGAAAAAGAAAAATTTCAGAAAAAATGTCTTGCGTCTTTATTAGGTCGGAAACTTTTCAGAACACCCTCATATGTTAGGGAACAGCGCTAGGAGATCCCAAGCACATGCAAAATCGAAAGCAGTGACAATCATCAAATTTTGCCTCCCACCCAGTGTTAATCTCGTATGTCGCACATGCGCACAGCTCGCCCAAAACAAGTAATCACATTATATCACTCGACATGACACGCGCCTGGACACATTAATCAGATGCGGTCCGAAGCATTAGCAGACAAATCATCCAGCTGCCACTTTCTTTCTTCATATTTTACGTTGTGATTTATGTGCCATGTCATGGCCGACATCTTTTTCAAAGGCAGTGTCTACGACTGGGTTGATTTGAAACTGCTCGTAACTGCATGACCCATACTAAAACTTCAACAGTGTATTCAGCTTTAAGTCACAAGGCATCCGTAAATTAAATTTAGAAAGTTAAAAAGCTCCATTGTGTCCTTCGTCTGATTAGAGATATTTCAAATACATTTCAAATATTGAAGCGAGATCAAAATACGAAAACTGAAACAGTCCTTATAAATTTTATTGTTTCAGCTACAATAGGTGTACTTATTATATACGTATTATATCAGGATGTTTCAAACCTGGACGGAAAGCAGTAGATCTGTAGTTCAACTCCCGGCCGTGGTATTGAATTTTTCATGTCGACTCTATGAAACCAAATTTGGTATTTTACTGTATTAACCCTTTTGACTTGTACTTGTCTTTCGTTTAGTTAGACAGAGAGACCGACATCCACACATACACGCATATCCACATGCACAAAGATATTTATCTACTTTTTTTTTTCAGGGCAAGGGGGGATTCGTGGAGTGTCAAATCGTGTATTTCGGTGAAATTACGGTCCCGAATTTTTGGGTGGAAAACAGTAGTTCCTATACTTAAGTTTTTAGTGCAAAAAGTGAAAGATAAGTATGGACTTCCACATTAAAGTAACATGTATAAAAGTTCGAACAGTAACAAGGAATATATCGGAAATGATTAACATCACAACACTAATTATACGTAAACTGAGTACTTTAACCATATATAGATTTCTGGTGCAATAAGGTTCTATCTCGTATTTACAAACTATAGGAAAGTCGTTCAGAATGAACGAAGTCATTGGCTATATTTTAAAAATTAAATACCCATATACAGTTTATTTCTCATACGAATATTTTATACACACATATTTTAGTGAAAATAGTTAAAGCTATTTTTTTAAAAAAAAATCAACACTAACCCAAAATTGTCCATGTAAACGGTAGTTTGAGATATGCGTTCTTATAAGATCTGAACTTCAATGCCGAGTTTGGTGTGTAAGAAACTTCTCGTTTTAGATTTAATACTTTTCACTTCAGTTTTCTAAACACGCTATTTGAGAACTTCGAAATCTACACTTTGGTATAATACAAATTTCGAACCTTTGATTGAAATGCAATATTTATTATGTATGTCGTAAAGAAATTAAAACTAAACAGTAGGTTTACATATATCTCATTCAAATATTTATTTTAGAAGCAACTTTTAACGCCCTTAGCAACGATTTGAAAGTTATTTATCGTAATTCCCTTAAATCTTTACAATCTTGAATCACATTTTGAGAAGTGTGGAAGTTTCTTTTAAAATATGCATATATCTATTGTCGCCAGGCATTGTTGAGTTGCTGCCGGGCCTTGCGCGGGCAGTAAACAAAGAGGTAGTTAGAGCGGCCAGCGCGTGGGCGCAGCGCTAATCACTTGCCGAGAGAAAGAGAGCAACAGAGGGAGAAAGAGACTGAACTTTCCTGCTGCACTACGAAAGTCCATGAAGTTTAAGCAGCCTTGGAGAAACAGTGGGCCGGGTATAATAACACTACGGACGGCTGAGTAAACTGCTGTGTGTATGTGTGTATGGGTGTGTGTGTGTGTGTGTGTGTGTGTGTGTGTGTGTGTGTGTGTGTGTGTGTGTGTGTGTGTGTGTGTGTGTGTGTCATTCAGCAAGGAGCTGTTTATTGTGTGTGAACATTTGAACTGTACCGAGTCGAGTCAGGAACTAATAATCCTGTAGTGATTTGAAAGTGAATTCTTTTGTTTGTTTACGTGTGGTGAAGCCATGAGAGACTGTGCTGGTGTATGTAACGTCATTCTGCTGCAAAGGGCTGTACAAACTGTATTTCTACGGAAATAAAGAGCGTTTTGAATTTCTGCAACTAGAGTTTTAATTCTACGGTCCCACAAAGTCATAATTGGTGTCAGGAGTGGTATACATCAATGGAAGCTGCATTGGCAAAGATTTTAGAGAAGATGGAAGAAATGAAGAGGCTAATGACCTCACCGACCAGATGAAAGAAATGAAGACGGCTAACGACAACCTCACTGCCGAGCTGAAAGAAATAAAGACAGCGAATGAGACCCTCGCGGAGAAGTTGGAGACGACAAATCACAACCTGGCGACACTATATATTAAAAAATCTGCAATTCATTCATATTTTTTTTCTGAAATGTACACTCTTGAGATAATCATAAAGTTCTCTACACAAATGACGAAGACCAGTAATGTGCTATGAAATATACAAAAAATGCAAAACGCCTTAATTTTACCGGACTGAAAATACATTTCGTTAGTTTGGTGCGAGCAGTGGGATTGCAGCGCTATCATAGAGCAGGTGTCACAGGTGCAGGACAGTAGCACCAAATCAAGGAGAATACAATATGAAGTAAATCTGCAACGAAGTCAGAATTACCTACCACACGGTACAGAACCTGATTTTAACAAGTGTGAATATGACTCAACGTGAAAGAGGACATTACCAAGGGGACTAAGGAAATCAGATAGGTTACTAAATGCAGTGAAGGAAAGTTTTAACCAGTTTAAACAACACCAGAAAAAGACAATGATGCAGCAGTGAAAACACTTGAAGGCAATATAATAGTCCACGCTGAATTATGGACGTGTTCATTGTAATAAAACTCTGAAACGTTTGGCATTCTTTACCCATTATCAATTTAGAGGTAATTTAAAATGTGCTTCTTTACAGATTTTCTGCCCTCTCATTCACTGGAAGAGAAGCTCACCGAAGAGGCAAAAAGAATAAACAGAAAAAAAAAGTATAAGCAGTAGTTTAAAATAAGGTTGTTCTATACATAAACTTTTCTTCTTATTAGAGCAGGATGCTAATGGAGGAGACATACTATCCCCTGTTTTATTACTCGATTTGCCTACCGAAAGGAGCTTCTAGTGTCGTGAAGTCCGACCACAACATGGATTTAGAGGAAAACGGAGAATGACACTGCCGGGGGCAATTTTTTGAATTGATAAAATAATAAAACAGTTTATTCACGATAGGCCTTCTACTACTGAAGGTAATCATCAATGAAATGGAGCACTAGCAATTTTTATTAATAAGGGAATTATAATTAAATTATTTCAAGTTCTTGTTTTTATAAAACTATTCTTACATGATTACTTGTTAACCTTCATTACACATTTCCACATTTCGTTGCACTACAAAAAAGATACGTCCTGCGCCTAGACGTAGCGGGCTAGGACAGCATACCTTTGTCCTTCACCACGGAAAGCGGCCCGGGTTCGATCCCACCCATGGGGTGCGGATTTTAGGTCCCGGGTATAGGACCGGTGTCCACTCAGCATCGTGAGGGAAGTGAGGAGTTTACGCTGGATAAGCGGCCCTGGTCACGGAAACCAACATTCCGGCTGGGGGATGCCGAGATGCTGACCACATCTCCTCCCCGTATCGGTTAGATGATAGTCCACCTCTGCCGTACGTAAGTGTGCGTGAGGCCGGCAGTCGGGTTGGTAGGCCTTGGCACTCTAAGGGCTGTCGCGCCATGGGTTATTATTATTACATAAAAGATACAGTAGTTAAAGTCATACTCTAGAAATTCCATGATCTTTGCATGACTACGAGAACTAACAAGTGAAAAAAAACTATGTCTTTTAAAATTCACTTCAACAACAAAGAATGTATCGGAAATGGTTAACAGCGCAACAATTTTATATTGTGTGTTTTAACGAGATAAATAAAAAGCAAGGAAATGTACATCACACCAAGAGAAATATATGCAAGACTCTTGAATATTCGGTTTAAAAAAAAATTAAAATAAAATCTCCACTTCGATACTCAACATTAAACACGAAGCTAACTCAGATTCCTACATTTTGCGTAGTAAAATTTTGGCTATTGTTTACGGTTTCCCAGTTATACAAAAGTAATTCACAAAAGAGATGATGTGAAATGTTGTTCCCAAAAAATTCAAGATACACCTTGTATTCGCCATGCAAGTATCTTAAAATATTATTAAAATCGCGCGGGAAGTGTTTAAGAAAATAAAAGATAACGAAATATTTTTTTTGAAAAGAATAGCTTCGTTGCAGCACGGTTTTCTTGAAAACCTCCATGTCGTTTTCATAAAAGATTTAAACTTAAGTGTCTACTTTTGAATTCTACCGACTTTTCGTTTCTCAGTTATGCTATTTACACACATATACACATACCGCTTTCTAATTTTCTTTTTTTAAGGAATTCTTAAACATTTATTTTCCTGAACACTCCTTCGAAGAACTTCTGGGTGGAATGCAATACTTCCTCTACTTATTGCAACAGCATTCGCGTAATCCAAAGTAATGGCGGCTGAGTGTACCTCGGATTTGGGATAACTGTGACAACACGGATTATCTTTGGAAGTCATAAAAAGATTAACTGAAACCAAAGACAATTCAAGGAAATGTTATTTGTATAAGATTTTAAAGTATGCTTTATTAGAAAGAAAGAATAAGACACGCGTTTTGGAGTTATTGCTTGAAGTCTGTACACGTCTTCTACTTCAGGACGCTGGTTGCTTTTGGGTGGCATGTCGCACCACCGCTTTCCCAAAAGTGTTACTTGGGTGTGTGCCCTCAACGCAGCGAATCCTTATATCTTCGTTTTTCTCTTCTAAGTCTTTCTCCTCACTTTCTTCAGTCGGTTCGTTTAACTTAAGTGTGTCATAAACGCGCCAACTGCAAGCTAGTGGGGATTTGTACAGACAGCCGGTGAGGCGATAATCAGCTAAACCCCCTATCATAAAAAAAGGGTCCTTAGGTGTCCTTAGGTCCTCGATAACAATCCCTTTCTAGTGCGGATAGGTTCTTTTCGGTAAGATGTAATCATATGACTTCTATTCCATACGTTAGTGTGGGCATTATTTTAGCTCTGAAGAGCATCGTTGCCGTCTCTAAGTTAAGGGTTCTAACGTAGCCTATCTCATGCATCGCTCTTGCTGCTTGCGTTGCTTTCTCAGTTCTATGATTCGTGAAACATTTAGCGCTTGTTTGCAGTGTCATCGTTTACGGTGTTTATTTTCATCCTCTTGATGCTGATTTCTACTAATACTGGAGTCCTTCCTCCTTGTCTAAAGACCACCATTTCTGTCTTAGATGTGTTGATCTCAAATCATGCTTGATGCGCCGTGTCTCCATGTAGTTTATAGTATCCTGTAGTTTAATGATGTCTGTTGACCCAACTACTATATCGTCGGCGTACGCGTATGCTGCTAGGATGAACAGTAAAGGGCTTAGGGGATCTTCCTGCAGTGCTAGATTTGTTTGGAGTATCGGCTCTGTGACCGAAAGATAGTCCCAGATTTTTAATTTGTTCCATTGGAGAATTGAGTTTACACTTCTCGTCCATATATTGATCTTGCCTTGAGTTTCTTCTAGTTTATCACCAACTTTCAGTTTACAAAATCAAAAGCCTTAGTGAAATCTATAAATACGGCTCAAGTAAGTAAGTACCCAAGAGTTTTATGGAGCGGGGGCCATGATAGACAGGACATGGACCACATCCAACTTTGAGATGAGGTACGTGCTTACTAGACTGGCGGTACACGGTTTCCATCATCTCATCTGCAAGAACACATCATACCATGAGCCTGCAGAGACGTGTGAGTGCAACTTATGCAGACAAACATGTGAACGTTACCACATAGAACTGTGCAGGAAAAGAACCAAATCAATTAAAGACTACGCGAACCAAGGGGCCAGAACGCAAACTTGAATAATTTTTATTGGTTTGAAATTTATCTCTTGTTGTATGGCCATTTGGCTGCAATAAAAGTTTATTATTACAGGTATATAAAAACCGATCTTTCGTTGCTGTGCCCCTGACGAGATGGGGTAGATGAGAGGAAACAGATGACGGTCACACCTAGAGAACTGAATAACAGAGAAAATCTTGGAACTTTAACTCGAAACAGCCAAGGCACATGAAGATGAAGTAAGAAGCGAAGGAACAGGAAATTAGGCGGATGTACGAGTAAATAACCTTCCCAGCACTCGCATAGTGAACGACGAAGAGTTAAAAAAAATGGTCCAGTAAAGTCGTCCACGGGGACCCAGCACTCGACCAATCGAATGCGTGGTTATTGTATAGGTAAGCAGTGCTGAAAGCAAACATGCCATAAACTGTTTTAGTTAATTGATGGAAATAAATCATTTCTCCACACTAGCCGTATATAGGCTAAGGTTTATGATAGAGTCAACATGAAAAATTCAATGCCATGGCCGGGATTTGAACCACGGATCTCCTGGTTTCCGTCCAGTCTCTCTTAACCTTGAGCTACCATGGCCAACGTGCCTGCCCTGACATTAAATTCTCCAGTTGACTCGTATATTTTTCCGGTAGACCACTAGGGGATCTCGCATCCGAGATACACCGTGGCGACTTACTATTGTAAATACTTAAGTCCCAGGCTTCTTATTTAACTCTTATTATTTTAGTTAATTGATGGAAATTAATCATTTCTCCACACTGGCCGTATATAGGCTAAGGTTTTTGATTGATTCAACATGAAAAATTCAATGCAATGGCCGGGATTTGAAACACGGACCTCCTGGTTTCCGTCCAATTGCTCTTAACGTTTGAGCTACCATGGTCAACGTGCCGTCCTGGCATGAAATGATTAAATTCCATCAATTAACTAAAATAATAAGAGTTAAATGATGCAGTCTGGGACTTAAGTACTTACGACAGTAAGTCGCCACAAACGGTGTATCTCGAATGCGAGAGCCCGTAGTGGTCTACCGGGGAAATATACGAGTCAACTGGAGAATTTAATGTCAGGACGGCACGTTGGCTATGGTAGCTCAAAGGTTAAGAATGACTGGACGGAAACCAGGAGATCCGTGGTTCAAATCCCGGCCATGGCATTGAATTTTTTATGTTGACTCTATCTATGCCATAAACTGATTAATTTTTTCAAGTTTCGCTTTAACACAAATTGAAAACCAACCAAGAGAACTTAGACAGTCATTTTGAAGGGGGGAAATGCGAAATATTCCCGAAACTGTTTGAATATAAAGTTAATATAAATGTCAGTCCAAAATGCCAGTTGTGATGTGTGCATATTAAGTGTTTTATAAAATCAAAGACTAATTTTGGGAACTGCATTGACATGTTTGATTACTCCACATAACTAACTTGTTTAATGAGGAGACCTGCTCTCTAAATGCTCATACATAAGAGTTGTGCTCAAGAAGTGCTTTTCATTTGTCTCCGACTATTGGGATAGTTAATAATGGATATATGTAGGTACGTAAATGCTGTGCACAATATCTGAATAAGCAAATGTACTTACCAATTCAATTTACAGGAATTGGAGTAACAGTTTACATTAAAAGGTACACAAAGCTACAATCAGCGCATTTCAAGTCCAGGGTGTTCTATTCACATTTCGTCGAATAAACCTATTCCGGTTGCGATCGTTGTATTTTCAGCTCTGATGTCTCCATGAGTATATTTATTGTGCAGCTGGCTCTCTATTTGATTAAAGTACTATCTGCTCTCAGCATTTCCGATGTTTTTTTTATTTTCTGTCACTTGTTGAAAATTAACATTGAAGTTAAATCCTTCATGCTCAGTAATTGGATTTGTTAAGTACTTTTTTGTGAAAAAGCAATACTGTTAATTTAACCTAAAGGTGATTTTTTTACCCATGATAAAAAATCGATCACGTCCCTGAAGTTGATTACATTGCAAGTATCGAGTAATTGAATGTGAAAGTTAATTTTCACGTTATTAGAGCTTGGGATGTTTATACTGTAACTTCAGCAACATGCTGTCAATGCCATTGTTCATTTTCAACGAAAGGTTTTCAACCCTTTCGGCTATATATTGCTAAAATGAATGTTTTAAGAGTCTTCCACGTTTACTAAGTGTTCATATAATTCATTAAATAAATAGTTACAGAGAATGTATAAAATAAAATAAATAAAATATTTATGGATGAGCATCAGGAACAAAAGGAACTATGCCTTGTTTCACGTAAGCTTGCCCAGTATCTCATAGCGGTCACGTGACCTAATCACCTCTCATTGGTTGCTGTTGTGGTAATGACTGTCGTGCGGTAAAAATTAGTTCGTTATTTAACATGGTAATATATCATTATATGTTGGAAGAGAATTGTCAAATTTATATTTTCGTAACTGTTTTAATTAAATATATTACGCAACAGAGTTGATTTATCTGAAATGCATGTTAATTCTTAAACGAAGTAAAGAGGAGGTTCCTTTGCTCTCAAGCATATGGCACGATAGCACGTGATTTAGCGGTAGTGGTGACATTTGTTTATATGACTTTTATCACTGACCTTGTTTTGAACTGGATTAGTCATGCATCGCCATTCGAGAGTGTGGGAGCTAAATTATTTTATTGATAGTTTATTGCGCATGCACTTATTATATGTATAATGGCAGAGTCTACCGCCAGTTTTTCGCTCAAGTATCGCAAGGATAATTATTTACGAACAGACGAAAAAAGAATTGTGTTGCACGCGTTTAATGCACTGACAGAGAAGAATCCGTCTTTGTCAGTGAGAGAAGTCGAACAGCTGTGTTCTGAAGTTACAGGTGTGAATGTTAGACCGTAGGAACATCGCGACATGAAATTGAGGAAACGGGAAAACTTACCACTCCAGGCAAAAGCAGGAATAAACAAAAGTGCGTGCTCGGAGAAAATACTTGAAAAGTGTTGTGCGTCGTCATGTGTGTAGTTTTTCTTTAGAAACGAACTCCCTAACATAAGTAACATTTCGTCTGCTGTAAATGAGGATGCAGATTTACCAAATTTCAGCAGATTGCTTATACAGCTGGGATTTGTGAATGAAAAAAGAGACAAGAAAAATGTGCTAAAAGATAGAGGCGATATTGCTGTGTGGCGAAGACGCTATTTAAGGACAACCACACTGCACCGAGATTCAAATCGCTAATATATACGAAGAACACACGAAAAGTAAAGTATGGTGTGACACGACTTTTAAGACTGAAAGACAAGCATTTTTGAAAGGTATGTGTGCTGGTTTAAAAATCCCAGTGGAAAAGGCCAAAGGCCTTTCATTATAAACTCTTTCAGTTTCATTGCTCAGTCATTCTGTTTCAGTTTGCTCAGTTCATTATAAACTTGTATTTTTGCATGCCTTCACATCTTTATTTGTATGATTTTCGTATGATTTTATTTATCTTCCCGGCAATTATTACATTTACTGCAGGTTTAAATGTGACGGGAAGGCACCGCCTATGGCCTATGACGCGAAAGCATTAGCCAATTAGGGCGAGGGGGAGGGTTGTTGAACGCGGAGTGATACATTTCAGCGGGGCAAGGTTATATGAAACAGAGAATAATATACTATCACAAATGTAAACACCAGTGACTGTTACGCTCATTTTGTCTCTTAGCGAAGCGCTAACGTTACAACTAAGTCTCTGTTGCATCACGACTCGTACTGCAACTTGGCACTATTAACTGTCACTACACGCTGAAGACTCCGTAACCATCGCACTTGCGACTGGACTCATAACTCGACTCACTAACTGCTTGACTGACCCTCGTCCGTCCGTGGTGCTGACAGGCTGTACACAGCCCGAAGTTTTTCCGCGTGTCCACCTATTTAATGGTTTTACTTCAGACAGGATTTTTTTTAGTGATTTTGTATGTTATGGGGACTTTTCTTGGCGGTAGGGTTATGAGCAGAGTTAGGACTTTTAGGATCCCCGCTGGAGAACACAGTTAAATGGTACGCGACGTAATACAACCTACCACGTTATGCGGCAAAACGCTAAGGGCCGTACAAACACTGCACGCGCTGCCGTTAGTGGCAGAGTGGCGGTGTTTGGAGACAGTGATTTGTTCACTGAGAGTGAAGATCATAAATGCCAGAAGCACGTAAACGCACGATGAACGAAGAGTTACTAAGAAAGGGAGAAAATATCTAATGCAAGGTTGTTATGTAGACCTTAAGGGCACTAAACCCAATGTCTGAGACAGCACTGCACACTATAAGGAGAATCTCGTTTAGTATACTTTGTACGAAGTACTTAAAATGTGCATTTTCTACTGTGTACATCAATATATTTCCACACACCATCATCTTACACTAGTCCTGAAAAGTTCGGACTGAGATAGTGAAGTTACACTTGGTACTGATTGTTCCTCGACCTCTGTTCTTGCTAAAAGCCTTGCTTGATGGTTCCTATACATGAAGATTTGCTCTTCATCAGAAACAGTTTTTCAGACCTGTCCAAAACCATTGATCAGCTAGAAAAGAGAGGTAATAAAATGCCTCATGCCATAGGGCTCATAGAAGAACTAGCTCAACAGATAGACTCGTGGACCTGTCATGCATAAAATAAAAAACAAAATGAAAACCATACTTGAGCAAAACCCAGGCTATTTTAAAATGGTAAACATTACAAATAATTTGCAAGCGCATAAAGAAACAGCGCTTAGAAGGCAATGTGATCTGCAGTATTTTATGTTTGCACTTGTTACAGCATCTGTTGTCGAGAGAACTTTTTCAAACTACAAATATTGCTTGAGTGACAGAAGAAGGAGTTTCACATTAGAAAATTTTTTATGTTGAAAATAATGAAATGTTTAAAAAAGGATGTATGTTGTTATACATTGTAATAAGTTGAACAATTCAGCAGTACTAATTTATTTTGTATTGTTAAAGTATCTACTTCTACTGAATGATTCTGAAAACGGTGACATAATATACGTATTGTTTTATTAAAACAGTTTGTTAGCACATTTGTATACCCCTAAGGCGGCTGACATTGTTTACAACTGGAATTAAACCACGACCTTCTTCCTATACTCACAGCATGCACGCGCAAGCCGAGTCCTAGAAGTCTTATCTCTAGTTATGAGGTAGCTGTTGCATTCCTCTGAATGCTAGACAGGATGCAAAGCCTACTGCACCCTTGTGTGTACGGTTCAAAAATTTGTTTGAGGGTTATTAATTTTGAGACTTAATAACTGACGCTTACATCGCTCGCTCTTTGTATAGGACCCGAGCCCAGCAGCCCTTTTTGAAGTCGAACCTTCCAAAACACAGAAGGAATCCTATAGAGGCAGCACTACCGGTAACAATGACTATTGTATTTCTCGGCTATTGTTTGACAACAGGGCAGGTCATCGCCATAGGAGGCGCTCGGGTCCAGCCGGCGTCGGTAACTAACCGCGGCCGCGGTGATGATATACTAGTACTGTCCTCCACAGCAGAGATAGTCTCCGACGGCTGAGACACGGGGGGTTGGCGAAGGTTCCCACACCCTCCCTAGACAGGTTTATGACACCCATGTTAACACAGTTACAGACCATTCAAAAACATGCTGACAGCTTCTACTTTTGTGAATGAATCTTCTCGGTTTTAGTGTACAGAGTGAATAGGAAGCATGTTTTTAACGGTCTGCTCCTTGTGTAGCAGGCTTTCTCTATAACACACATTCGCAGTCCTTGTCCCACTGTGTAAGACAGCACATTCCTTCCAGGGACCTTCTTTGCGTTGCTGGACTGTACGTATTAAAGATACTTATGAGAGCACTTAATAAAATATTGTCTGATCACTAGAAATAGGTGAGCGGGACCTGAGGTATGAGAGGGGCCTTGAATTGTTATTGTTTATTATAACTAGGGCCCGGAAGTTGTTGACCTAAAAATGAGCTATAAAATGCCCTTAAAATATAAAAAATGCACATAAAATGTAAAAAAAAAAAACCTAAAAATTAACAATTACTTTCATAATAATAAATTAATAACTGTCACAGACAAATAATGAATATATGGTTGGAATAACCATGTTTCAAAATTACTTTCTTAGTAAATAATGCAATTATTGCTAATGAATAATAAATAAGTTCAAAATTCATCAGTTCATTTTCAATTTTATAAAATATGAAAAAAATAAGTTACTGTGCCATTAGCCAAAACATACCTTACTTAACGTTGCAGTACACCACCATGGTCATCTTCAAGTTATCAAAAGTAAAGGAACGGCGTGTGTCAGATAAAACTGTTTTATACTTTGAGAAACTTCTCTCCACTTCCACAGATGTTATAGGTGCATATTTGGAAAACACTATGTCACTGCCTGTTAAATCCTGTTCTAAAATATCACTTCTGAAGTTTTCTCCTGACAAAATATCGGCAATCTGACAAACTGTTTGGGATCCTTTGTTTTTCTCCAACACAAATTTTAGTTTCTCTCTCATATTGTCTAAATCTTACCTTTTACATTTTGTATTCTCTCTTCCGCAATCCTCACTAATTCCATTGACTGATCCAATGTCATGCAACTTTCTTCAAGGTGGTTTATGGTATCCATCAAAAATGCAAAATTTGATTTAACGAAAGCTAATTTTCCTTGGATTTGAGTTTTAGACAACAGATCCTTGCGCTCTCAATTGTCTTAGAATCTACCCTAACAAAGCTATTCACCACTTCTCTCACTATTTGAAAATTGTCACAGTGGTATATACATGCAGTTGCATATATATAACATGGCCCAGGGTTAGGTCGGCCATGGGAATCGAACTCGGGCCTCCAGAATGCGGGGTACAGATGAAAACTCCCAATAAATTCGTGAAAAAGAAAGAAAACGACCAGAAAATGCATCTAAATGTTATTAAATGACTTTATTATGAAAATGTGGAATAAAATGCATTTTGATGACCTATAAAAGCCACATATATCTAACGTATTTGTTCCAGAATGCACATAATTTCCGATAAGCATCGTCTTAGACTACTCAAAAAAAAGATGACTTTTCATCAAAATCCGGGCCCTAGTCATAACATTACATCTGCTGTCCATCCAGTACAAAGATTAACACATTCCTTACAGCCACATTCTCTTGAGAGGTACATGTACTAGAAGTGGCAGCGTGGGACATTCATACTCCTACATATTTTGTAGTAAACACATCGACATGACCACATTACTGCTAATCTTACTTTTCTCTAAAATCTCCAAACCAACGTGGGTCTTGGGCTGACTCATTACGATAAAACTATAGACTTCAAGATGTTTAATATATTAGAACTACATCTGGTATACACAATTATTACGCTTGGTTGCAGCGCTCTGAGGAGCATTGGTCAGTCCTTATAGGATGTGTAACTTTCACACTTTCTCTAATAAAAACACATATGGGCTCAAGTACTAATCCTTGTTTCACATAAGCTTGCCCCGTATCTTTTAACGGTCACGTGACCTTATCACCTCTCATTGGCTGCTGTTGTGAATGGACTGTTGTGCGGTAAAAATTAGTTCGTTATTTAACATGGTGATATATTTTTATATGTTGGAAGGGAATTGTCATATTTATATTTTAGTAACCGTTTGAATTAAATATATTACGCAACAGAGTCGATTTATCTGAAATGCGTGTTAATTCTTAAACGAAGTAAAGAGGAGGTTCCTTTGCTCTCAAGCACATGGCACGATAGCACGTGATTTAGCGGTAGTAATGACATATTTGTTTATATGACTTTTATCACTGACCTTGTTTTGAACTGGATTAGTGATATATTGCCGTCCGAAGGTGTGTTGTGCCGAGTGCGAGAGCTAAATTATTTTATTCATCGTTTATTGCGCGTGTACTTATCTGTATAATGGCAGACTCAACCGCCAGTTTTTCGCTGAAGCATCCAAGGGTAAATCTTTACAAAGCGGCGAAAAAAGAATTGTGTTGCATGTGTTTAATGCACTCACAGAGAAGAATCCGTCTTTGTCAGTGAGAGAAGTCGAACAGCTGCGCTCTGAACTTACAGGTGTGAGTTTTAGGTCAGTAGGAACATCGCGACATGAAACTGAGACCACAGGAAAACTTACCACTTCAGGGGCGATATTGCTGTGTGGCAAAGACGTTATTTAAGGACAATCAGACTGTACCGAGATATTAAGTCGCAAAATATACTACCTTGGCGAGACTTGGGTGAGTGAAGGACACACGACAAGTATGGCGTGACACGACTTTTAAGACTGAAAGACAAGCACTTTTGCGAGGTATGTGTGCTGGTTTTAAAAAATCCCAGTAGAAAAGGCAGAAGGCCTTTCATTATAAACTTGTTTCAGTTTCATTGCTCATTCATTCAGTTTCAACTTGGTCAGTTTCATTAAAAACTTGTATTTTTACATGCCTTCATATTCTTATTTGTTTGATTTTATTGATCTTCCTGGCAATTATGATGTTTACTGCAGGATTAAATGTGACGGGAAGGCACCGCCTATGGTCTATGGCGCGAAAGCATTAGCCAATGAGGATTAGGGGGAAGGTAGCTACACGCGGAGTGATACATGTCAGCGGGGCAAGGTTATGTGAAACAGAGATTAGAACTATATCCGGTATACACAACTACTACGCTTGGTTGCAGCGCTCCGAGGATAATTGGTTAATCCTCATTAGATATGTAATTTTCACACTTTCTCTAATAAAAACACACATGGGCTCAAATACTAGTAGGTGAGCAAGGAGCATAATGCAACAAATGGTTTATCACGAGCAGGTGAGTAGAATCTTAGTGTAACTTCTTTATAGTTGGCATAATTTACTTTGCTATTGTGGTGAGGCTAGTATAACATAGCCGTATGTTTGGAAGCCAGTCTCTCTACAAATAGCGGTTTCCTTTTGGTTAATCTTCCGTGTGGATCTCGAACTCTGTTATCTTCATTTATTGCACATAGTTGCCCGCCACTTCCTTATCTGTTTCTATTATTAACGAGAGTTTCATGTTTCCTGTATTTGTAGTCATGTGGAATTGCAGTTCTAGCGGCCGAGAGAATAATTAAATGCACATCATTTTCACTTTTTCTAATGGTCGCACGAAAAATACGAAATAATACGACATTCTACCCTAGAGCTCGGTATCGAAACGTAAAGAAATGCAATTTTTGTGGAATCCTGAATCCAAAAAAGAAAGAAGCATTGATATAGAAGCGCCAAAGGTGAGAGAGAGATCTGTGCATGCTTACAAAATATTAAAAGCAAAGAAGCGTAATTGCAGATATGTTTTAAGAGATTGATTGGGGTTATACCATAGCACGCCAGCGGAGACAAAGGTAAACATCCCAACATTGTCATGTTTTTCTGAACACGTTAAAGAAGTACACAGTTTGTACTCATTTGTCGCACAGACACTTATGGAAGCAAAGTTAATCAGTGCCGAAATAAAATATATTTATAAACTTTGTGGTATATTTTCTTACAGAAATAAACTAATAATCAAATGGACTACTCTTTGAGTTTCAAGGCAAGTATAAGTTGAAGTTACGAATGTCATTTGCAAATCCTTATAATTCTACAGTTCTGGTGGACCTGGGTCTATAAACAACACTGCCAGCCTCTCGCCTATAACCGAGGTAGAGTAGACGATCATTCAACCGATAAGGGAAAATGGGGTGGCGTTAAAAGAAACATAATTCTGGCATCCCCCAGCCAGAATGTCGACTTTCTTGGCCGAGATGGCTGTCTACTCAGTTAATTTTCCGACCGATGCTGAGTGAGCATCCAATTATACACGGGACTTAAAAATCCGCATCCCCAAGGCTGAAAACAAGCGGGGAACGTTACGTGGTTGGGAAACGAGTTCCATGCACTAATCCATTAAGCCATGCAGGACCCTTATACGTGCAAATCTAGGCCAACTAAAAACAATCAAAGCAACTTATTACTACAGAGCACTTGTTGAGGTTTAAAAAATAGTTTTGTGTATGTAGATTACAGAGAATAAATAAGGTTATGTGGGATCATTAAACAGCTATTACTTCTTACCAATGATACTGTTTTCTATAAATAGCGACGAGGGATTCGAAGTCACTCAGCTGCATTAACGAGACATCATCATTACAAAATGTGGTATTTGTGGTTGGTAAACAGTGCTTTTGGATATCACTTTATCCGTATTAAATACAAACAACAAAAACATGGCAATTGGAAAAGTGCAACCTAAGACTTGGACAGTTGTTCTGATTTATATTTAAAAAGGGGTTGAAAAATGTATAAATCTATAAAAGAAAAACGAACAAAATTGTGTAAAAATATATGTAATTTTGTGATTGGTGGTAGTAATAATTGTGTTACGTAATGTAGTGACGTAGTAGTATATCGGCCAACCATATAAAAGTAATATATGGGTAGCGATAGCAACGAAGGATTCAATGATCTTGGTGTAAAAACCTAAAGAAAATTTGTCTGTTTCTGGAACGCCGAAGAGATCGGACGCTTTTTAAATTGCTCGAAAATATTTAAGTGCTAGTTCAATCTGAATTATTAGATTGGTTCCGGTCACAGTATAAAGTTTTATGATAAGAATTGTAAAGGCTTTGGTGTTAAAAGAAATAAACAAAAGATTGATTTCTTATAGACATTAAAAATGTTAATGATTTCTTTACTCGTTACCACTCTTGTAACTTAGAGTTGAATACAACAGAAGAATTATAAAAGCTAGCCGAGGCATAATTAAGGATTTTCATGATAACTTCGGGGAACATCACCTTCATCAAGTCATAATATTCTGGACGAAGGTAAGATCGACGAAGTAAGACCAACGACGGGAAACGAGAGAGAGAGTCTGTTTAGTTAGAACGTCGGCCGCTGCCTTTCACGAACCCTTATAATCGTTTTACAACCCCGGCCCTCCTTTTCCCAGACCTTTCTGCAAGGTTGTCACCTTTCTCAATACGTCATGAGTATCGTACGAGGTTTCGTCTAAATAAATTATCTTATGTCCATTACTGCATAACTGGGAAACTGCGAAGTACTGCGAAACTTCCTTAGTTTTGAAAAATATATATCACCAAGCTACAGTTCTACTGGATTCCATAATAACCCTTATCTTATTCAAAGTGTGGTATTTGAAACCCAGCTCCTTTAGGAGACCGCTCAAAGTGAAGCGCTCATAAGGAAAATCACAAATTTCTTGCAAATGTGCAACCAATTCGTCTAAGGTGTGCGCTCTCCCTTTTGCATAGAATCTATAAATTTCTCGGCAAATTAAATCGCATGTGAAATTATCTACTTTAGAGAAACGTTTCATTTTGTTTTAACACTTGATCGGCGTCTTTGGTATTCCTTTCGTCACAATATTTCTTACTGTATTTCTGTGAATACCGAAATACCCATAATTTATCATCAGGTTCATTGCATGACCCTTACCAAGATTATTTGTCAGCAAATATTTATGTGTTCAAAACAAGCGCTTGAATTTGCTTAGAAACAGTTCTCGTTATAACTTTGTTTTTTGAGGCTTTTCCAGTAATATAACTCGGCCCAATTATTCACACCATTGTCACCACTTTGATTATTTTCAGTTGACTGAAAGTAATCTACTACTTCATTTGCATTTACCACTGCATTTCCCTCCCACGGTCTCCACATAGTGACACACAACGAATTTCTGCACGTAATGAAACAGATCAACTGGAAGTTGGAACTTTGGCAACTGAGACTCCACGTGGAGTAGACATGCGACTGTCACTTCGAGAAAATTAGGGCTGCTATTGCTCCTCAACGACAGTGTTCTATTTCTGAAGTGTGGAAATTGATTTATGACGGTCATTAGTGGGCGGGAGGGTAGTTTCCCTTGAGGGGCAAACTGCACTCGTGTTCACTAGACAGACTCTACCAGCACGCATCTTGCTATATATGTTGCCACAACTTTGCGGCATCGAAAACCACAACAACGGAGGAATCCTGCTACACATGACGCCACAACGTGGGGCATCATCATAGTACCTATATATTCAACATCGCATGTGCACAACAACGTAGGAATCCTGCTACAGGCTGATTGTTGTATTGGTATTTCAGCTGGTAATTTACACAGTGTGTTTAATAATAAATCTTATTATAATAAAAACAATCTCAGTAAATTAGACATAATACAACTCCGTGGGCCTATTCACCTTTAGAGACGCGTGTAAGTTATCCTACACATAAATAACTCTGTCTCACATTATAGAAAGGGGTTGTAAGCCGACTAATGCACGTTCCTATCACTCACAGCACGATCCTGACATTACAATCGATGACCATACCACAAATTGCAATGTTGGCAATATTGCCTAGCGCTTCGGGGAAATGGCTCGAGTTAAAGCAATAGATTAATGGAATGGGCACGTCTATGTATACACACCGGCGCTAATAACTGTTCTTATTGGCCAGTAATTTACGGTAGAGCAGCAAAAGTGCTTGGTCTGGGAAAGGAAACAAGAAAAACCAATAACAGATGTGGAGGTTTAACTTCTCTTCTTTTATGCTTGCCAAAAGTTGGTTTCGCTCTTTATCGGATCCAAACGCCGTTATCCAAGCTTCATATCCATCATTCATATATGAACTTCTCGCTTGAAATAGAAGTAAAAGGAAAAAACAGAACTGATGTCGAGTCTATACGCCTCGCTAATTGGAATATGCCTTTTGTTTTCTTGCGTGAGTCTTCCGCTTTGGTTGCTTTACCATTTTAGCCTGCACCCCATTCTGGGCTCCAGGAATGAATTCAAACACTTAATACTCGACCACTTTTCATCAGATTTCAACAAAATAAATGAGATAACGTTAGTAGCAGTAGACATTTTTATATTGTTATCAATAGCAAGTAGATTGTACCCAAACATTCAGTGTTTCTATTTAATCAGATGTGTTTTTAATCCTCTGATAAAGGTGTATTTTTAGAAAAATATTTCATGTATGTATACTTATCTATAGGTATATGTCTACGTTCTGAACAGATAATTAAAAAATATATATTTGATAAATACCAAACATTATTTATGTACAGTCCGGTGCACGGAAATTGTCCGATGCTGTTGGAATCTTCTGTTGTGTTACGTTATATACTGTTGGCACAGTGGTTTACACCAGTCCTGGTTGTGCCAATTTCTTATTGATTTATATCGAAAACCAATAGCACAAGCAATGACCGATGAACAAGGCGCGTAGTCGAGGTGTGTAGTGCAAGGGGAGGGGTAAGGAGGAATTTAACCTTAGTGTAACGATTGTCAACACCACCTCCTTGCTGTGACCGCAGCTCATTGGTTTGATGTCATAACTGGGGAGCCGTGGAGAAGGACAAGGGGTGGGTTATAAGGAATGGGGGTTCGTGGATTAATTAGCAGAATATTATCGTCTTTGTGTTTTCGCCTCATGTTTGTCTACGTGATGAAAATATGCTTTAAGTATATTTTGTGGAGATAGAGCTTAAGTTACAGCTTTAAATTATTTTGTAATGAAATGAGATGATTCGAAATAAATATGCGTAATGTGGAGTTCAAAGTTGATACACATAATAAAACAGATAAATCTGCCCCATCTCTCATTCCCTTCCAAAGAAAACTGCACGAAGCAGAGAAGGTTCATTATTCGAAGAGGATGGGGAATCTGCTCCTGTTCTCAATAACCGCTGATAAAATAAAGTTCGATGAGACGCACTCTGAATTATATGTTTCAATGTATCTTAACAACTTCCTGCAGGGATAACCGGCGAGCCGAGGTGATACTCACCCGGCTGAGAATTGGGCACACACGAGCGACTCATGGTCATTTGTTAAGAGGGGAACCGGCCCCAGTGTGTGCTCCATGTGCAGTACGCCTCACTGTGCGGCATGTATTACTCGAGTGCCCGCAGTACGCCCGCGTTCGCCAGTCAGTAGGCTTGGGGACTAACTTGCTGGATGTTTTAGGGGACGACCCAGTGGCCGTGGTTAAGGCACTGCGGTTTGTTGCCCAAATCGGTTTTAATAAACAAGTCTAACTTGCATTTTATATTTGTTAATTTTATAGATTAAGTTGTCTTGGGATGGGTTTTTATGCACTTTTAATAGTTGAGTGTTTTTATTTTTATTTTACATTTTAGCTTAATTTGTGTAGCTTTTAGTTTTTAGTGTTGACTTCGGGCCCAAATGACCTTGTTGTCGACGGGCCCTAAAACACCACACACTCATTCACTCACTCAATGTATCTTAAACACTTGGGCTTCAGGTTCACCTCCGCCATCGCGAAACAAAGGGCAGGCGCACGCCTTCCTATCGCTGACAGGGGTTTCAACTGAGGGCGTGGTGCCATTCACCCACCAACCTAAACAGCTGTTCCATATATCGAAACGTTTCCGTGTACCGGACTGTAGACCTTTCAAGAACACTACAAAATAAAATTCCTTCACACCCAGTGATGCTTTACATGAAAATATTTATTGCCATTTTATTTTCTGAAAGCTTGCTCTAAGGATTTTTAATAAAATACTATTAAAATACAATTAAGCAGTTAAGCATTTCTGAGAAATATAATGCTGTCGCTTTGAACTTTTCTTGTTATTCTTTCTCTTTTCTTTCTTTTTTGTGCCTCGACCATCAAAGAGAACGGGGAAGTCGTGTTCGGTTTTTATTTTTTCCCTCCTGATCATTTACAGAGAGCGAAATATCAAAGCCTTCACACAGAACTAGCTCTTAAAAGGTTTAACAATCTCCTAAGCCTATATTCACATATTATTGCCCCATTTATATTCCATATTTAACTACAATGGCACCATCGGATGTTTTTTCCTTTGAAACATATGAGGGTCGTTTGATAAATCTGGTAAACTTCCATTAAGTTTTTCGTTTTCGTGGTAAGCTTGACTATTCAAAAGATTGTAAGATAGCTGGGGGAGGGAGAGGTATATAGATAGCAGGAGCAGTGAAGAAAGAAAGGGGACAGCATGGTTAAGGGCAGGGATATGGGGATTAAGAGGTCAAAGAAATGGATTCCCACAAGACGAGTGCCCATTGTGTGGGGGACAAAGAGGATATAGAACATATACTGTTTGATTCTAAGGAAACGGAGTTGTGGAGGAAAGAACGTCAAATACCAAAGATGAACACAAATATCAGCTTAATCAAGGTTTTAAACAAAAATTATAAAAAAAAAATAGGGCAGTTTTTAAGTAAGGTAAAAAACAAGTGAATATAGACTGTAAAATGAACGAATAGGTGACTATTCTGTAATAACACATATTGTAATGTGTGTAAATACACTTAATGGAGTGTTCTGTGGCCTGGGCCAACATACAGGGCAGTCCGAAAATTGTAAAAGCTTAGTAAATCAATATAAATTCAGAAGACTGTACAGATAATATGAGTGTACTACAACATACAGTTCATTGTTAAAAGTTATCTGAAATGGTCAGTGTGGTACCTGCGATTGAAATGGGAAAAAAAAGAAATTTTCGTGTTGATATTAAACATGTTCATTTGAAGGGCTGAACTGTCGCACAAGTCAAAACTGAAAAGGATGAAGTTCACGCGGACTCTGCACGAACATTGAAGAGCATTTACTTTTTGGATCAATGAATTTAAACGTGGTCACAGATGCACCGAAGGTGAATCGCGCTCTGATCGCCCAATTGGGGTCACCGCAACAGGACACCATTGAAAAAGTTCACGATCTGGTTATGGAAGACAGCGGAATCAAAATTAGTGGAATTGCTGAGGCAGAAGGCATCTCAACAGAGCGAGTGCACAGTCGACCTAAAACGCATGAGGGAGAACATTTCTACCGAGTGTCTGGAGATGTTTAATCCTAATCCGCAAGACCTTTTGCGTCCATTTGTGAGCGTGAATGAACCTTGGTTACATCATTATACACCAGAGTCATAAAAGCAGTCAAAGCAATGAGCAAAGGCTGGTGAAAATGCAACAAAGTAGGCAAAGACCATTTTGTCAGCCGGTAAGGTGATGGCCACTGTTTTTTGGAATTCTCAATGAATAATCCTGATACACAACTTCGTAAAGGTAGAACCATAACTGGAGCTTATTACCTATGCTTCATTGTTGGATCGTGTGCAACATGAGTTGACTGAAAAGAGACTGAGATTGAAACGAAGAAAAGTGCTCCTTCACCAGGATAATGCAACGCAATGCAGCCTATTTCTTTGACGGGATAAAAAAGCTGGAACCACGCTGGACCAAGTATATAGCCATCAATGGAGATTATGTCGAGAAATAAGGTGAGATGTGAACGGGGGAAAAAAGCTTTTTACCAGACATATAAAAGAACTATGTATTACCTATCAGCAATGGTGTTAACTCGTAGGTATACCTGCAGTGTTTTTTCTTTGGATTTTGCACACTTCACACTTATATACTGTGGGGAGGATAGGGAAAACAATTGCCACTGCAGTCGGTAATCAACCCGAGACAGAAGCCACAGCAGGCAGCTGTTCTACCCACTGAGTTACAGATCTCTCCCTATTCCAATTGTACTCACAAGGAAATATGTAATAAAGGCGGGTGTAGAAATGCTATCTCGATTAACATGAAGCCGCTATATGAATTTTACAATGAAATGCTTAACAAAGGCATTTTTACAAACTGCTGTATCAGAGTACGTGACAACAATGCCATGGAAGTACCAATGACACAAATATCACTTTCATCTGTCTATATCTACTTATACGGTTTTACCCACTCAGTAAACAATAATTTTGTTTATTAATATAGCCCCAGAATAACATATCGCAATAGCAAACTACCTTCGTGAAATACTGCTAATATGTATTAGTGCTGCGTGATTTAATCGATTAACCGATTAAATTTTTATTTTAGTTTAAAAGTTAAACTATTTTCATTGAATAATCGAGTCGATTAAAATTAATCGATTATTATAAATCTTAATCAAAACTCTTTTAGCTAAATTTGGCCCTCTTTGTTTTGATGTATTCCTTCCAACCTAAACAGCCCTTCCAACGCATCAAGCTTTCACTAGACACGTAATGTTCTTTGAATTTTGAGATAATATAACTCCTGATAGCTAAAAGAAATCACTCTGAACCCCGAGAGAGTCTAAATAACATTTCTGTTGTGAAATATTCTAAGAGATGCGTAACTACATACAGAAGCTGACCGAGAGGGTTCTTTCCTTACAGCTTGTGTGTGACAACATATGGTACACAACTGATTATTTATCGCTTGCTAGCATAAACTGAGCCGTACAACCTTGAACCGAACACTTCGCTTATGCAGCTACAGAAACAATAGCTGATCCCTCTTCTCAGGGCTGGTGTAAACTGCAGTAAGCCAGTAATGTTTCTGAGTTACTGGATAATTAAATATACATATTATTGAATGTACTTTATTTAATTCTTACGCCTAATTTTCGAACAAAAAATATCTCGATTAATCCATAGATTAATCGATTAAAAATTTTGATCCATCTACAACACTTATATATATTTTTTAATGTAAATTTATATTGAAGAATTAATCCTTAAAGAATTAATCCTTTTAAATACATTACTCCGGTATATGGGTGATTTTTTATTAATTAGAGCCAACTGAAAAATTCAATGCCATGGCCGGGATTTGAACCACGGATCTACTGGTTTCCGTCCAGTCGCTCTGACCCTTGAGCCACCATGGTCAACGTGCCTGCCTGACATTAAATTCTCCAATTGATTCATTATATTTCCCGGTGGACCACTTAAGGTTCTCATATTTGAGACAACTACTTGTGGCGACTTACTATTGTAAGTACTTAATTACCAGGATTTTTATCGTAGATTATTTTTAATGTAAATTTATATTGTGGTTCAAATCCCGGCCATGGCATTGAATTTTTCAGTTGGCTCTAATTAATATATATATATATATATATATATATATATATATATATATATATATGTGTGTGTGTGTGTGTGTGTGTGTGAGTGAGTGTGTGTGTGTGCGTGTGTGTGTGTGTGTGTGTGTGTGTGTGTGTGCGCGCGCGCGCACAATATTGGCTATATGCTATGAAATCAGTTTCCCTCAGCTCATGGAAAACCTGAAATAGATAAGAGTGCGCTTCAGCTTCACCAAACCGAGCGAGATGCCTCAGGTGGTTTCGTTTAGATTCGATTCCCGTGACCGACCTACCTGACCCATGGGTTTATTTATGTGTTTTCCCGTGTCACCAGGTGAATGCTAGGTAGGTTAATTACATCCCTGGAATTTCCTGACCTTTCATTTCATCTTCATTATCATATTATCATATCACACTATCTCTCATTTGGTGGTCTCTTTCAGGGGAGAAGTGTCGGCACTGCATGGTAGGATGATATGCTCCTGGTAAACCCTTCCTCCAACGGTAGGTCCACCTCCGGTTTCCGGACCAGCTAGTCGGCCATTTCAGGACCACGGTAGGTGGGGTGTCGGTTGTACTGGTCTGCAGGGGAGATTCCAACTGCTCAATTGTCGGGGCCCTGTCCTCTAGACTGTCGTGGCTCTTTGGGACGGTAGCCAGCTGCCTCCTCTTGCTTCATCCTTACTCCCAGGGGGTGGCATACTTGGGGGCATAGGTACAATAGATCAGTTTGGACCTCCGTGCCAAATCCCCTCTGTTGCATAGTCCAGTCCAACATTACCAATGTTCCCCATTTTCTTCTGTTGCCAATTCATATTTCTGGATTTTGGAAGGGAGGGACCCAAAAGAAACCGGACTCCGAGGGCACTGCCCCTCGTAGACGAAGTGCAGGGTTCCCAGGCTAGACGGTGTTAGTAGAGACCTTCTTGAAACATCTGTGCAGACGGCGTCAGTGTAGAGCTGAACGTGCAAGTGTGGTACTGTGTTTCTGTGACTGTTGGCGGGTTACCTCTGCGAAGTCGTTATGGGAACTTTAAAAGAACAAAGAGTGTGTGTGAAATTTTGTTTCCTGCTTAAAAAAAGCTGCAACAGAGACACATCAAATGCTTCAGGAAGCTTTCGAGGAGGACGCTATGAGCCACACACAGGTTTTCGAGTGGTTTGGACGCTTTAAACGTGGTGAGACGGTTGTTGAAGACCAATCTCGTTCTGGACGCCCTTCAACATCGCGAAATGAGAACATTGAAAAGGTCCGCCAAAAGATCAATGAAGATCATCGCCAAAAGATCGACCAAATTTCAGCAGCGACAGGAGTCAGTTTGAGTTCGTGCCAACGGATTTTGAGGGAGGATTTGCACATGAGGAATGTTGCTACTAAATTTGTTCCGCGCCTTCTCACACAGGAGCACAAAACCATCCACACGAATGTATGTCAGCACTTGAAAACAGAGATTGCACGTGATCCAAACTTCTTGAACAAAGTCGTTACAGGGGATGAGAGTTGGTGTTACGTGTATGACCCAGAAACCAAGCAAGCGTCACGCCATTGGAGGAATCCCGACTTTCCCAGTCCAAAAAAGCAAGGCAAGTGAGGTCAAATGTGAAGATGATGATCATTGTCTTTTATAATGTTCGTGGAATTGTGCATCGGGAATTTGTGCCCCCTGGCCAGACTGATAACCAGCACTTTTCTTGGATGTTTTAAGGCGTCTGCGAGAGGATGTGAGGAGGAAACGCCCGGAACTTTGGCGATCAGGTGACTGGTTTCTGCATCACGAGAACACTCCAGCACACACAGCCTTACGAGTGACCCACTATTTGGCATCTCAGAGGTGGTCTGTCGTTCCCCACGCTCCGTATTCGCCGGCCCTAGCCCCGTGCGACTTTTTCCTATTTCCATGAATGAAAAAACCGCTAAAAGAGGAGCGTTATGACGATGTGGAGGCGGTAAAAAGAGCTTCGCAAAAGGCACTGGACAATATAAAACTTGAAGAGTTCCAAACATGCTTCCAACAGTGGGAAAAGAGACTTGACAAGTGCATCGCATGTAATGGAGAGTATTTTGAAGGTCACTGAAGTAATTTTGTAAAAAGGTTCATCAATAAAGCTTTTATGACAACAATCCGGTTTCTTTTGGGTCCCCCCCTCGTATATAGTTCGTTTTAAAACGACACCGAACGATTATAGCCGTTGTGTAGTTTATAACTTAAGTAGTCCTAATTTCGGTGTCGCAGCTTCGAAGTTCTGTTAGGTATAATTTTATGCAGCATTAAATATTACATGATTTTGTGATTAGGCAGCGCAGAAACCGCTGGTGTGCGAACCTCAAAAGTTGTTATTTGGACGCACCAGCCACGAAAACAAAAGCATTGCTCTTCATCAGTGACCTCAGCCTCGCTTTCAAGTAATGCGGCAAAGGGCAGTTACTTGTAAAAATGTCGAATAATAACTCGGACATTTCCAAGGATGCTCATGTTGTTATGATCTCAATTGTACAGTGCTTTCAACCAGTTAATGTAAGATGAACAGTTTCATTTTCAGTTACAAATGCTTTATATAGTATTATTAAACACGGTGTAAGACAAATCTTGTCTCATTGCCTAAGGCATTTAGTTTTGGTTAACTTATTTATTTATTTTCAGTTCAGTATTGTGTTAAATACACAAAAGAACCACGTCATATGAATTTATACAGTTTAAGAATACAGGTATACAGGTTGTGTGATATAAATAGAATACTAACTTGCTTTAATAAATCCATACACACTAATAATAATAATAATAATAATAATAATAATAATAATAATAATAATAATAATAATAATAATAATAATAATAATAATAATAATAATAATAATAATAATAATAATAATAATAATAATAATAATAATAATAATAATAATAATAATAATAATAATAATAATAATAATAATAATAATAATAATAATAATAATAATAATAATAATAATAATCTTTATAAAAATAAAGTTCTAACTAGTATTAATAAACTCATCCACACTATAATAGGCTTTGCCAATTAGGAAGCATTTCAGCATTCATTTAAAATTATTATCTTTACAATTCTTGATAGTGACTGGTAGTATATTATAAAATTTTATGCCCATAAAACTAGGTGTCTTCTCATAAAAGTGCAGTCTATGGGTAGGAATCGCTAAGTCGTCTTTATGTCTAGTGTTGTGATTGTGTCTATCAGAATAGGTTTCAAGGTGTAGGTTAAATTTCCGAAGGTGCATTATTGTGTGGTATATGTATAAGCTAGGAAGGGTTAGAAGTTTCAATTTTATAAATACTGGATGACAAGATTCGTTTATGTTTTAGATTCCCAAGGTGTCTGACGGCTTTTTTCTGCAATACAAAGATTTTGTTAAAATTTACCTTAGTTATGTTACCCCATACTTCGATCCCATATGAGAGGTACGAGTAGATTAAAGAGTAATAGATAATTTTAGCTGTGGGCGTTATCTACAATTCTTTGATATTGGTCTCTATTGAGTTTATCATTTAATGCTTCCATCCTCAATTTCACTAAAATTAACTTCCCTCTAAAAGGTTTATGTTGCATATGTCCATCAGCTTATTTGCCATAATGGACTGCTATAACATAATTTTGGAACACGTTAAACACTCACAAGCAATAAGTAAGCAATAGTTTCTTTATTGCGGTTTCACAAGCCACAGAAATTCTTAATAGTAGCAAGCTACGCGGAGTATGTCGGTATGTTTACAGTTACAGCACACGGCACGGCGTGTCACCTATAGCTGCGAACTCCGACAGCGTGAGGCACGCGTCGTTGTTCCTGTCACTGCCTAATTCACACTCATTCTGGAGCGTTTTTCTATGTGCTCTATTGGCGGTAAAAACTATCTATATGTGTCACATAGAAGCTGAGCAACTTCTATATATTCGTTCGGTGTCGTTTTGAAACACACATGTGGAACTCGAACATGTGATCCTCTGCGCGGCAGAACATCGAGTACTTAAACTCCCGCGACAATGACTACGAGGGTTAAAAATGTATTAAATACAGATATATAACAATAATGTGACTTTGTGGGTTCGTGAAATGAAAAGTCCAATTGCACCACTCAAAAATGTTCTTTATTTCCACCGAATTACAGTTGGAACACTTGCCGATTACATAAAATTACCTAGCGCACACAATTCACCAGTTCGTCCGTTACAGCTCCATTTGCACTCGCAATTACGTACACTCCTCCGATGCACGTACGAAGTCCGTCCCCTCACTGGGCACTCCTCACAGCTGCTCGCCAAGAACTGAACTGAACTCGCCAACTGCAGCCTCTTTTATAGGGATATCGCTGTTTCTCGAAGTCTCTCGTTTCAGTAAATAACCGCAAAGGTTCCAGACGGCAGGGGGAGTGGGAAGAGGCGGCCAGCGACCAGTGAAACTTCCCTAATCATTCCCTCAGTTAGTGACCGAGATAAATGGGTGGGCGTAGCCCGAATGCCGCCGCCCTGGCCCTACTGCAAGCCGGTTCTATAGGGAGTTCCGACGTTCGGGTGACAAATAATATTGTACAACATTTGAGAGAGAAATCCTGACATTTAAGTTTTGTAATATGTGAAAATATAGTTTCCTGAAAAAAATTCCCCAGACTTAGTGCTTCAAATTTTGGCCAATAACATTTGCTGGAGTGAAAGATCCCTCTCAGAAACTTGTGCCTACTGAGAAACCTGATGATTGTAGTTGCAGTAAATTTACCACATTTGTAGTAAATGACCGTCTACTTACAAATCGAATTACAAAGACTGCAATGACGGTTAAGGAAGAACAATCATCGTGAGTAATAAAATTAACCTTAAAGTTAATAAGAGCACGGTGTGTTCGTATTTCCGATATGGCTTATTTTTAAAAACAATTGACGGAATAAACACATGCATATTTTATATGTTTAACTGTATACAAATCCGTAACTAATCTAATACAACTTCGGTTATTACATTCATTTGGGCGGCACGGTACTGTAATTCAATAAAACCCCAGGTCCAACATATCCGCGGTTAAGGTTTGCTGTAAAATGTACAAAGAATATACCTACCGATACATAAAAGCCTGTTTGAGAATGGTAAACTTTATTTTAACTCTCCCGTGAATTAATTCCAAAAACTAACAATCCGTGTTCCAGGCAGCACTGTACATTTTTATTTATATTGGACGAAGACTGTAATAAACCAAGCATGGAGTTTTCCTATTTGTATTTCATACTAGGGTTATATCATCGCTAGTTGGGATATGTTTCGCTTTATACGCTCTTATATTAAGTTTGCTCTTTGCCTGTGTAGCTTTATTAAACCACTGCAGTAAAACCAAGTTATTAAAGCTTAATAACTCATCCTTTCAGATTAAAATATATAATAAAGCCAAGTTTATTTGTAAAACCACCGACGAAACTGGACAGAACTTAATGAAATACTTGGAAATTAATAAGTTTAAATATACAAATTTAATGCACAGGAAAACCAGATTTACCAGCTTCAAGTTCACCTTGTACAAGTCATTTGTTACAGAGACATTTGATGGTTACGAAATATACTGGAAGTAATAGAGTAAAAATCTATTATATATTATAGTCTCATGGCACAATATTCCGTGGATGTATACGTACAGATGATTGAAATTATTCACAATAATTAGTTTAGAACAGAAGTAGACAATTGGTCTATTCATCATCATGATCACTATTATTATTAATTTATTTATTTCTTATCTATAGTAAATTGTGGAAATATGAATGCCGGCCAAGACACTGAACTTTTCAGTTTGACTCTATCCATCCAAAACCTTAGCCTATACATGGCCAGTGTGAAGGAACGATTAATTTACATGAATTGACTTAAATAATAAGAGTTATATGATGAAGCCTGGGACTCAAGTACTTACAATAGTAAGTCGCCACAAATGGTGTATCTTACCGCGGAATTATATGAGTCAAATGGAGAATTTAATGTCATGACGGCACGCTGGCCATGGTAACTCAATGGGTAAGAGTGACTGAACGGAAACCAGGAGATCTGTGGTTCAATTCCCGGCCATGGCATTGAATTTTACAGTTTGACTGTATTCAAAACCCTAGCCTATACAAGGCTAGTGCGAAGAAACGATTAATTTCAATCAATTAATCTAAGTATTAAAGCAGTATTCATGTTCAACATCGTTCAACAATACAATACTAAGATTTTCAAAAAACTCCTCCCGCCTCAAACTACCCTTTATATGGAAACTGTTGCATTACTTTTGATCTTCTTAAAGCTGACTCACACGATGTTGATTAAAATTCCATATGCACAAGATATTTGCAGGCTGGCCCCGTAGCTCGGTAGAGCACCTGCCTGCCGTGCTAGGGTCCCGGGTTCAATTCCCGGTGGTGGGGGTGGAGGTTTTTCTCCGACCAAGATAATTTACCATCTTGCCCAGAGTCTGGAAGTATAAATGAGAGTGTGAATGTGTACGTGATCTAATGATTAAAAACCAAAGATAACGAGTTAACAACTTCGGTATGTTCCAAAGGAAAACGGCCGCCAAAATGGCCATAGCAGTTAAAGGCGGGGTATAAATGGAAAAGAAAAAAAAATATTTGCATGACAAATGAAGGTATAACTTCGGTCAGAAATAGACAATCTCATTTCACAAAAAAGGGAGTTGTAGTTGAAATACTTCTTGAAGCTGTTGGTTGTATATAGCGTTTGTAATGTCGTAGAGGATTTAAAAGAAGGAAACTAAGGTTAAAAATGTTAAAATGTTTAGACTATGTATGAAAATGAAGTTGTGAGTAAAAGGAAAACAAGAAATATATGTAGTTGGCCACGAGTGATCATTGTATAGAAAAAGAGAACGGCTGCTACGTTAGACGCTTGAGAGAAGAAAAATTTGTATCTGCGAAAGTCGACGTAGTAAAAGGTTAGAGTGAACGATTATGTAGTTTCAATTTATAATTGATGCTTTTCAAGTAAATAATAATCTAAATAGAAGCTCTAGTACGAGGGTGGGTCAAAAAGTAATGCCTCCTACTTTTTTTCTTTTTTAATTGCCAAGAAAATTGAATGCAATTTACATAGCTTGAAAACTACTACATTGACGATTAATTTGTCACTATTCAATATAATCTCCGTCCTTTTCCACAGTTTTGGCCCACCTTTTAACTAGGGCATGTATTCCAGTGTGGTAAAACACGCGGTCTTGCTTCCTAAACAATTGACGCACGGACGTTTTCACAGCCTTCTCATCTTCAAAATGAATCCCACGATGAGCTTCCTTTAGTGGCTCGAACAGATGCAAGTCTGATGGTGCCAGGTCAGTGACGTAAGACTTGCCATCCCAATTTCTCAATTTCTGCAGTGGTGTAACGGCTGGTGTGTGGTCTTGCATTGTCATGCAAAAGAAGGACATCCGCCATAGTTTTTGTTGGGCGAACTCGGCGAAGACGTGCTTTCAGCTTTTTTAGAGTTCTGACATATTGGACAGAATTTATTGTACATCCCTGCTCCAAGAAATCAACCATAAGTACACCCTCCGCATCTCAAAACACTGTCGCCATAACTTTCCCTGCCGACCGCTGAGTTTTGAATTTCTGTTTTCTTCGGTGACGTTGTGTGATGCCATTCCATTGACTGCCTCTGTGATTCAGGTTCAAAAAAATGAACCCACGTTTCGTCTCCAGTAACAATTTTTTCCAGAAACTCCTCTCCCTCCAAATTGAAGCGCTGCAAGTGTTCGGAGGCTATTGTTTTCCTTGTTTCTTTGTTTTGGGCGGTTAACATTCTTGGTACCCAACGTGAACAAACTTTTTAGTAACCCAGTTGTTGAATATCGTCATCGCACTGCCTTTACTGAGGGAGGTAATGCGACACAATTCACCTGTTGTTACCCGGCGATCACCACGAATGATGTCATCGACTCGCTGAATGTTGCATGGAGTCACTGTAGTCACCGGCCTGCCGCTTCGCTTTTCATCTGCCAATGGTGTTTGCCCTTCAGCTTCGTTACAGCGACGAACCCATCGTCAAACAGTGCTGACATCCACCGTCGCATCACCATACACATTTTTTAGCCTTTCGTGAATGCGAATTGGCGTTTCACCTTCCGCAGTCAAAAATTCAAACACAAAACGATGTCTAATACGAATAACAATGTCAGCCATTTTGTAAGAGGATGCACTGCTGCCACCTGTTGACTTAGGAAGTTACTACTGCAGGGGATTGGAGAAGAAGGTTTGAGGAATTGCACCAAATTCAAAGTTTTCACATAACTTACTTATTTAAGGGGAAAAATAATACGAGGCATTACTTTTTGACCCACCCTCGCATGTTATTTATGTAACTGAAAAGTAAAACAATGCATCGATCCGAGACAGCGGCCTGGAGATAAGATTCCTTATTCACCGACTAGAGGGAAGCTGGAAAAAGAAAGTCAAATTGATTATTAATCCGTTATATCTTCAATAAGTAACAACCACGCAACACAACCAAAAGCAAAATTACCAAACAAAATTAATATACAAAATTTAAGTTCATTACAATCTGGTATATAACGAAAGTAAACAAGAAAAGAGAAATAAGATTTTGTAAGAGCAGCTTGCAGAGGAGTAAGTAAAGAAAGTCATTTGATTGTAGCCCATTAGGGTTTGACTACAAAAACAATGGATGGAGTGTGATCACATGGAAACAGCAGAGCTCCAAAGAGATTGAGATAATACGGCGGTGTTAGTATTAGAGTGTATTATGAACATTGCAAAGCAAGGAATACCGTTTCCTCCCCGTACTACAAATAGGGAAATTAAGCGAGAGAAACGAGGCTAATCAACATACACGGAGCCAATTACAAGGAACAATAACAAGCTTGAGGGCTTTGCAGTTTCACATTTCTGCAATGAGGATATTTGATCTGGTTCTTAACAAGCAGTGCTAGACTTGGTAAGTAATTTAATGTAATCATAGAAACCAGATAAGCCAAGAGCGAAACTGAATTGCCAATAAGTTTAATTAAACGTTTGCTTTGTTGGATTAATTAAGCCACTGATACCTTAGGCAGTAAAAACTTCGTGCTTAAAAGTTGCACAGTAACACCAGAGCATTTCTTATGTACACAGAAGTGAAGTTAGGGCGAACTTTGTAGTTTGCAAACACAGAATTACTTACCTTTACCGTTAAAGAAATGTTATCTACAATACAGCTAAATGCACGTAAATAACAAGCAGTTAACGTAACAAGCGTAAACTATGTAAAATCGTATCCAAGAACCGAAGCCTATGGATATAGACTTCTACTATGTGTTTCAAATGTGACGATGTTTGTCCTTAAGCGCTACTAGACGAGCAACCAATCGGAGGTCTGCGGTGTTGTCGTACGGCACTCCCCCTAAGTGGTGTGTGACGCGCGGCAATGTAATCAATCTCTATTAATACTATTCGCGCTAAGACAAAAATTCGATTTTGCAAAAACTGATTCATGAGGAAGGTAGAGTAAAATATCTAACATAACCGCAAAAGCCCCACATTTTTAGCTCAAATAATTTTCCTAATAAATAAAGCAATTGTGACTTTGTGGGTTCGTAGAATTAAAAGTTCAATTTGCCGAAATCAAAATGTTCTTTATTTCCGTAGAGATACACTGTTCAATTCTCACGTAACAACATTACATCACATACACACCACAATGTACCAAGGTCAATGACAATAACAGACAACGTTCTGATCAGCTCTCGTTACAACAACACTCTTGTTACACAACTTGCCTCACTGTTTTACAACTGTCTCTTGGCGGATCGTCGCCTTCTTAAATACCTCACTGAAATTTCGAGAGATTTCTGGACCAAACAGGAATCGAATGTTCTATCACCTTCCAGAAGCGTAACCCTATCTGAGCCGGCAGGTCCCCCATCCCACGCCAACCCTATCCGTTCCGTCATACTCCCCATCTCCAGGCTCTTTGGTGTAGACAAGCCACGCTATCGCGATCGGGTTCGTGGCAATATTAAAACATGCATAGCGACGTAAGCATTGTAATGGATATCATTATTGGATGGCATATATGCGTGTACGTATATTTGTAATTACTCAGAATTTAAACGTAAACGTTTGACATGACGTGATAAAAGAATTACTTTGAATATGCCTAGGTGTTTGTTAAATTCGAGCGAGAACAAACAATACACTTCCAGCTGGCTTGGAGGATGGTGCATCGGCAGAACGTGACTTGTCACACTATATGCTTGTTTATGAATCGTACGTAATCTTTATTTACTCTGGAGAGTTCAAAGCAGTATTATTCAATTGTTATTCCACTTAAAAGCTAGGGAAAGTGTATCAGCTGGATCAGCTTGCAATTGAAATGAGACACGAGGTATTATAAACCACCTTCCCCCTTTACCATTGCCAGAACAATCCAATTGAGTTAATGTGGGTTCAAATTATGTTGCAAACAGAAAATAATACTTTTAAACTGACTGACGCTAAACGACTTACTCACCAAGTAATTGACAAGGTTGCACAAGACTGGGAAAACTGCTTGAAACATGCAGATAAGCTACCACAACACTGATTTAGGAAAGGTATGGCACGTGACGAGATTTTGGAGCCTATCATCATAAACTTACAACTCTCAGACAATGAGGACATTAACAATGACGAATTGTCTCTTAACGGAAGTGCATGGATGCGCCACTGGCAGTTTCGTTGGAGCAAAAACGTAGGTAATTCATAAACTATAATTATGTTTAAACTATATATTTAAAACACGTGCGTAATATACGAATATCCATGTTGCAACTGTGATTTGAACAACTGAATTATTATAAAGCTTTGGAAACTTCAGTTTGCGTTCCCTTAAGCCTAGCGCCAAGAACACTCACAAGTGTATGAGAGAGAGGGAAGTATAAAGAGTGCAGGTAACGAGGTGGCAACGCTGAAGGCTTTAACGCCTCTGATTCGCAACAAGCCAGAACTCTTCCCATTTGGAACACATAATAGTTACCGCTACAATAACGCATCTTCCGTAATAAATACATAGAGTTGTGAATTTTATGTAAGAAGGTGTGCTGAGAGATGAACATTGGCGCATCAGTACGTAGTAAACAAAGTTAGTCAATTTTTAGAAAATAAGTCACAGGATCATGTAGTTTCCTTTCTCAAGAAACTTGCGCAATCCTGCACAGCGACAAAATCTTTCTGTGAACGTTTTGTATTGTTATTAGAGTCAAGTTAAAAAACAAAGTACTTTTATTTTAAACTAATAAGCGTTAAAGGCTTTTTAAACTATAATATTATGATTTCCACATTATTAATAATAACAACTCAATCTAATGATGATATAAAAACCAGGTGCTAAATTACTGATATACAATAAAACAGTTCAGAAACATGGCTTAATAAACTTTCATACGTCAGAGCACTAATAAAGTTAAAGAAGGTTAGCCTCGTAGCTCAGTCAGTAGAAGAGCTGTGCGAGGGGTCCCGAATTCGATTCCCGGCTGGGGGTAGGGATTTTTCTCCAACCAAGATGACTCCCAATCTTCCCCAAAGTCTGGATATATGAATGAGAGTGCGAATGTGTGCGTGATCTGATGATTAAAAATGCAAAGTAGCAGCAACCCAACGTCTACGAGTTAGTACCGTCGCCAATTGGCAATGTGTTCCAAAGGAGTGCGGCCGCCGATATGACCATTGCAGTTAAAGGCAGGGTATAAATATAACAAAGAAAAAAACTTAAAAGAATTATAAGTAATTAATGTTTGATTGTAAAAATCTATACATGCCAGTTTTTATTTCATGTAGAAAACGGTTTTCTATGTAAATTACACGTAGTAATTTGTGCAAAGACCTGGTTATACAGATTAATGGCTTCTTTATTACTCAAATATGGATGAACAATATGGTGTATATTGAAACTGAAACAACTAAGTTGTGCCTTTATCGCAACAGCTATCTCCTGTCATTAAGGATGCAAAAAATAAGACACCCCAAACTTCGAAGACACATTCCTCAAGAAGGACTGTTTTATGTGGACGGTCCGAAAGGGTTCCATTTCCCTGTTTTCTTACAACTTTCCATCGCAAGAGTACAATTAATCATGGATACACAGAGAAGCACATTGCCTATGAAAATACTTCTTGCACGATATGTTCAAAATGTACTCTTGGTCACGTCTGGTTAAATTGTAATTCTTAGTTTCATCGCCAGTGTTTTGTCCTCCATTTGGACGAAGGTAATACTGACATTGGACTCGCTTCATTGCTTTATTATAAAAAGTATCAAATATTCAATGTTCGTTATGGGTTTGACAAGTGTAGGACTGTTTACTCCCGATCATCACGAGCTTGCTTTCCGGTACAATACAGCAGAATCAGTGTACACAAATGCGGAGTTGGTGGATGGTCTTTCGAAGTACAACATGGAGTAAGTTTGTATCCGTATGGTAAAAGATAGGGAAATAACACGGAATTCTCCAGGAATACATCAGCACATCCGGGAGTCAATCCTACGGCGGGCTGTTACAGTATTAGTACTAATGGAGGACAATGTGGGCACATGTAAGAACGAGTTACACGTAGTACCTATGCTAAAATAAGACCTGAACCTTTCCTGGTGACGAATATGTTGGAGATCTTATCGGGAAACAAGCCAGGTGAAAAGACGATTAGAAATCTACGTTTCGGGAGCGTTCATCTATCACATCATCAGGATATATTAATAAATGTTATAATCACAAATGTATCACTGTATATAACACAAATATAAGTAAAGACAAAACACTATCAATACACGCATCACTGAATATGTTATAGTGATGCGAGTATTCATAGCGTTTTGTCTTTGTCTATAAGATAAGATCTCGAACGTAGTATGCTGATACGTTCTGTTGCTGTGTATTTCCCATGATTACTGCAATATGAACAATTGGAGAACATTAGTTGTAACAAGGAACTGAAGCGTTTCTGGATCCAGAACCACACAATGCATTTTCTTCTTCTAGAGATGTGGAATGTAGCCTGAAAATCTGGCCATATGTTTGTGCCGTTTGTTTTCTCCCCGGCACATTTTTACATGCCCTTCCGGTTCGAGGGCGCTGCGGTCTTGTTGTTTGGGCTTTCCGCCGTTCCTCTCTGGGGGCGCTGCGGTGCCCGAGGCTTCTTGGGTGGCTCCCTCGAACCGGGAGAGTAGTGTGTGCCTGGTTGGTGTCGCGTTGGTGTTTCTAAGGGTAAGTGCTCCATGTTCGGGTTTCCCGATTCTCTCTAAGGGTTTTGCATAAATTGTCTTTTGGTGAGCCGTGTGGTTTTATGGGGCTCTTTCTCCCAGATTGGGACCAGAAGTAGCTAGTTACTTTTATGTGTCTGGTTGGCCAATGCTAAGTGTAGCAAAAAAAGAAAGAAATCCATGTTAAGGTTTTGATAGAGGCTTATGGTTTTAATTTAACCCCATGACCCTGGGTTGGCCCGCCCAAATTGGTAGCAGAGCGTGGTTTCGATCCACGGACCTCTGGGTTATGGGCCCAGTACGCTTCCACTGCGCCAACCCAGGCACATGTTATTGTTAAATCCCGTATGTCATAGATATGGAGTCACTGTATGCTACGAAACGAGAGTTTTCCATGAAACAGAGATAGACTACACACACTTAGAACTAGCACTTAGAAGCATGTAAGTACATCTAATTTCCACGAAATTTTTTAGCTTTATTTTTCATCCTGATTGATTGTTCCAGAGTTCTAAGTATCATTGGGAGTTTCGGAGTACGTTATAGACAGGGCCGTGTTCCTAACAACAAATGTGGGGGGACGCACACCGGCACAATTTTCCAGATGCTGGAGAACCAATCAGAATTTTACACTTGTAGATTCGTCTTCCTGCATCGGTTGTCCTTAGCAAGTACGACCTTTTATCTGTTCTTTTATGTAATCCTCTGGGTTCCACATATGTACTGGAGGTCCGTTAATAGTCATTAACATTATTTGAATGTATTTTGCATATTATATATTGTATTTTTGCACTATTTTCAATGTTAAATTAAGAAAGGTAATGAATTTAAAAAGTATAAATAATATTATTAGTAAGGGCACTGCATCCCCCTCCGAAAAAAGTGGGGGGACGGCGTACATCTGCGTTTCCCCTCCACTACGGCCCTGGTTATAGATGAATTTGCGCTCTGTAAATCCTCGCCCTCCGGATCGGGGGAGATTCTCGAGTCTCGGGACCGCCAACAGGATGTGTAAATCTGCAAAGGGAAGGGGAGCGGATTGTACGAGCTGTCACCGGAGAGTTTAAATCTATAGCTCCTGTTTCCTCAGTATCTTCTTACCTCATGGATGCATTGCGGAAGGCGCCCTTCAGGATCACAGGCACAAATGGCACCTATCATAGGTCGAGCTGCTAGGTCCCTCATACCAACCCTTTCATATACATAGACATGCACGTGGTAAGGACAGTAAATATAACATTATTCCTTATAAACATTTTGCAGAAAATGTTTACAAATATGTGCCACTTTTGTTTTACAGAAAGCATATCACAGTTCCAGTGGAGTTGCATGCAGCAGGAAAATATAATTCTTCGCCAAAGATCGGCCGGATTGAGATTTAGAGCACGCTTGGAAAGTGGGTATCTATTATGGAGCGGCACATCGTAATTCCTTAGTCTAGACGAGATCGCTCTGTAAGCCACTGTAGCACCGCTTCCTGTTTACTCCATCAGACTCCCTTTCATTTATGCTTCGAAGAAATACGGTCTAATGAGTAACTGTGAAATGAAGTCACAGAATGCAATAACTTAAAAATCATGAAGACCTAGTTAATTTATTTGCATACTGAAGTCTGTGATAACACAACATTGAGAAAGAAGCAAGCTTCCTAACTATGAAGTGCAAAAATGAAACAAGTGAATATCAGTTCAAGATCTTCTCGGGAAAATCAAATCAAATGAGCCGATGTTTTCTTACCCGTGTGACAGAATACAATGAAGCTACATAATAATATAATAATTCCACATGTGGTTACAAATTTATCTGAAGAGGGAATTGAGTAGGGAAATCTATCCTAGAGGGAAATCTATAAACTTCAAACGTAAACGTAACCCATGGCATAATAGCACAAAGTGGAGCTGAGCCTTCCAATCCGACTACCGGCCTCACGCCCACATACGCAAGGCAGAGGTGGTTGATCATCCAACAAAGATGTGATAAGTACCTCGGCACCTCCAGCCAGAAAGTTAGCTTTCTAGACCAGGGTTCGGTACCAAGCGTGACTCCTCAATTTCCTCACGATGCTGAGTGGGCACTGGTCCTATACCCGGGACCTAAAGTCCCAGAGATGGGATCGATCCCGGGCATATTCCGGCGCAGAGAACCAAAGCATACGCTCTAGCCCACTAAGCCATGGCGCAGGACCTATTAACATTAACATGAATAGAGTGCTAATAAATTATTTAAACAATAATTGCTCATTTAGGTACCTGTTTTAAATCAAATCACCATTGTCTGCTGTCAAACCATTGCATATTCACTAAATGAATGATTGAACATCTTACGGAATATTGACCAACGCTACCAAGAGTGAGAGGAAGTTAACCTAAATAAACTGAAATCAAAACACTATAATAAAGACAAGTTCTCTTTTCCAGAACATTATTTAATTGAAAAATGACATTATTCGACTGTGAATAGATTAACAACACAAATAAGTGACGTAGCCTAATAATAACTGAGGAAGTGCTGCAGGTTACTGGCCAGTATTAAGTACACTGCATACGCAATGGAACAGTCATTCACAAGAAAATATTTTTTGTATCACGATGACTGTGGTTTAAAGGTTAAAGTGTTGTAAAAACATATCAGCCTCATATCCGTTAAAGAGGCAGTGACATAAAGGAAACAACTACATTTATGAAAGAGTAGAGCCAAACTAAAAAATTCAAATCCCGGCTATGGCACTGAATTCTTCAGTCTGGCTCTACTCTTTCATAGTGCGTCCTACACACGGCTAGTGTGAAAGAACAATTAATTTGCATTAATTGTACCTAATAGTGGTCCGAACTATAAAGCCCAGGCCTTAAAGTACTTACAGCATAGTAAGTTGTCATTAAGGTAGTTGTCTCATGTGTTTATGACAACTCCTAGTGGTTTACCGTGAAAAACACGAGTCAGTTGGAGAATTTAATGTCATGTTGACACGATGGCCATAGCAGCTCCATGGTTTAGAGCGGCTGGACGGAGACCAAAAGATTCGTGGTTCAAATCCCGGCTATAGCATTGAATTTTCAGTCTGGCTCTACCCTTTCATAGTGCGTCTTACACACGGCTAGTGTGAAAAAACAATAAATTTTCAGCTATGACAACAACCTTCGCAGTTATCGAATACGAGCCCTTATATCAGCTACTCCGTCGTTCAAGAGGTCCCGAGTTCGAATCTCGGCCAGGGCGAGTTATCTGGATAAGGTTTTCCCAGGGTTTTCCCTTATCCTGAAAGACGAACGTCGGGTAACTCTAAGCTCTATTGACCTCGGACTCATTTGAGCATCATTTCACCCATTTCATTCATCGTCCGATATGACTTAACGTTGGAGGACGTAAATTACACACACACACACACACACACACACACACACACACACACACACACACACACACACAAACACAAAAAAAAGCTACTCCGCACTAACGAAAAAGTTCTATAATTTGTCTGAAATTTTAACGATAGTATTGCAAACCTATAAGAACAAGAAAGAGATTGCGAGAACAGTGAAAAACAAACTTTCATGTCATTTCCTCCACCATACAAGAGCCTAAGTATCTCTCTCTCTCTCTCTCTCTCTCTCTCTCTCTCTCTCTCTCTCTCTCTCTCTCTCTCTCTCTCTCTCGCTCTCTCTCTCTCTCTCTCTCTCTCATTTCCTATACATTTACAACAGGTTCCTTCTAATTTTAGACAGATAAAGGATGTAGCTGACCACTCCAAGCATAGGACAGTTCAAATCTACAATTAAAGTAAACTCTCGACACCATTCACCATCTGCCATTTGATTTATTTGATTGGTATTTAAACTCCGGTGATCTCTGCGATGTAGATATTAAATATGGTATATAGGTAATATTTATAACATTTATTCATAATAATATACACAATATGTTTCTTCCAGGAGTTAAGATGTGCTGGTCCTTCCGTTGTTATTAATCTTTTCAGTGGAAACTTAAGACCAGAGTTCTCCTAAAGACAGACGGAAAACATGCCCTGCATCCTTTACTTCAACAAATTCGCTTTCGCAGAAGTTACAGTGAACTTTATCGAACCTCCGTCAAGGAAACGTTTCTGAAATTCTGACATTACAGTATGCAAACTTCAGTGCAATATTTGTTTTGACAACTTGGAAACCTCGTTAAGTTTCTTAACGCACCGTAACTCCAGTTTCCCTAAATCCTATTTCCGTTTTACTGGAAAACAAAACAGCGCACCAACACATTCTGTTGAACTTGATTAATGTCATAGTTCTCTTTGTCCTCACGTTCCACACATTATGACCATAAGTATTATTTAAAACATACGAGGACAGTTCAATAAAGAATGATCATAATTTTTTGGGGTCATAATATTTCGCACCAAAATTAAATATTATTGTATTATGTTAGCTTAATGTGAAACAAACATGCCGTAGTGGTTTCATTGTTGGTACTCCTGGTTCCCGTATGTGACAACCAGGTAAGTTCAGACATGTTCAGTATCACCCACCGCTGCAATGGAGGTAACATGCAGTTAAAGTTGATGTTAGAGGAAGATCCGGGGTTTCTTTCGAACGTAATCACTGCTGATGAAACTTGGCTACATCATTTTGATCCTGAGAGCAAACAGCAAAGCTCAGTGTGGAAATCTCCTTCATCACCAACCCCCAAAAAAGCAAAAGTGGTTGCTTCTGCTGGGAAAGTTATGGTCATCTCATTCTTTGATATTCATGGAATGGTTTATCAGCATGTTGTACCTGCACACGCATCAGTAACTGGACAATACTACAGGGATGTCCTGAAAACATTGCAAGTCCATATCAAAAGACCACATTTCCATGGAGCAGGCCGGATGCTGCACCACGATAATGCGCGGCCGCATATTGCCCATGTTGTTGCTGAATATCTTGCAAAAATCAACGTGAAGTGCATCCGTCACCCTCCCTATAGACCGGATTTAGCCCCATGTGACATTTTTCTATTCCCTAACTTGAAGAAACGCCTTCGTGGGAGGCATTATCCATCATCAGAAGCAGTGGTGAAGGCTGCGGAGGCGATTGTGAAGGATCTCTCAAAAATGGTTTCCAGCATGTCTTTGAAGACTGGCAGAAACGCTGGGACAAGTACATCGCATTCAGGGGAGACTATTTTAAGAAGGATCATTAAAATTGTGAGGATGAGTAAAGGTACATTATCAAAATATATTGTGATCATTCTTTATTGAACAACCCTCGTACTTTGTTGGAATGAAATGGTCGCAATGTAAAAATCTTAATGCAGAAATAATTGCATAAAATACTTTAAACTGTAGAACCATCTGTTTTCAGAGGTACCTTCTTACCTGGCGCTACAATTCACGTTACATCAAAGGTAATATGTAAAACATCGTCTTTCCCTTCTTTTCTTCCAAATCGTTCAGCAGTTCAATGAAGGTATGTTTAAAACTACATAATCATTAAGGATTTCCGATCTATCCGAGTTTAAAAATTGAATTTTAGTTATAAGGAACTCATTATGCTATAGCAAAATGTCCCTGTCTATCGTGAAGAAAGCGTGGGCTGCCAGTCGACACAAGAGAAACACTAAAACCAGACAAGAACGTCACAGAGCATTTAACATTCCTGACTCTGCGGTTCAAGTAGGTGTGTTCCCGTATATACTCTTTTGCATACTCCTTGAGATATTCTTAGTATTTAATGTTTAGTCTCGGACAGATAATTGAAAAAGTGCATGCTAAAGGCAGAGAAATACATTTAGTATTCATCCAATATGTAGGTTGTGTAATGTAGAGGAAGAAACAGGCTCTTATATAATTTTCGTATGTGAAGCTTTAGGTGGGAAAAGGTTTGAATTACATCTGGCTTAATAAACCCAGAAGATGTTCTTCCTAAAATAAATTTAGTTAATAAACTAATGTCTCTTATTAGAGGTACACGGCTATTTAACTAAAATTGTAGTGAGGAGATAATACAATAAACGTTAGTCTTCAGTGTTAAAGGCATAGAACCCGGCTCCTCCTCTTTAATAAGTCACATCAGTTAGGTCTTGCATGAAAGAGGCCTGTTGTGCAGTAAAAATCTCAGTAGTAGTGGTAGTAGTGAATTATTCGGAGGGGAATCGGCACGTGGACCACACGAGATCTATTGTACCTATGCCTCATGTGGGGCTTCCCCGGGAAGGAGGATGAGGTGAGAGGAGACAGAGGCCGGCCGACCCCAAGGAGTCACTCCAGTACAGAGGGCGAGGTGCCTACACATTACCAGATAGAGCTCGCCGGCAACGGGTTTAGGACAATCGGCATCCTATTTGCCGTGGCCCCATAACAGTCAGGAGGCCGGTTAGGAGACTGGAGGGCGCCTCCCCCAGGCAGAGTACTCCAGACAGGCTTGCACAACCTACATCCCACCTGCCGCGATTCAGAATTGGCCCACTATGCCAGTTCGGAGACCAAGGTCCATCCCGTCAGAGGAGAAAGCGTATTTGTTCTTTTTTCTTTTTTCTTTCTTCTTCTTCTTTTGTAATTTACGTCCTCCAACGTTGAGTCATATCGGACGATGAATGGAATGGGTGAAATGATGCTCAAATGAGCCCGGGGTCCATGGAGCTTAGAGTTACCCGACGTTCGTCTTTAAAGATAAGGGAAAACCCCAGAAAAACCTATCCAGGTAACCAACCCTGACCGAGATTCGAACTCGGAACCTCTTGAACGTGAGGCAGACATGCTACCACCACGCTACCGAGGCGGGCGAAAGCGTCTTCCTTAGAGCATATCATCCCCCCATGCATCGCCGAGACTCCCGCCGACATTTCTACTCTGAAAGAGACCACAAGATGAGAGATGATAATGGAGATGAATTCGAGGGACTGGAAATACGGAGGGTGTAATTAATATACCCAGCATTCGCCTCACGACCCGGTGAAACCCCCGAAAAAGCCCATACATCAGGTAGGTCTGCTACCGGAATCGAACCCGGAGTTCCCGAATGTGGACCACAGACGAAACGGCCTGAGCCAAACCACTCGGTGAAAATCTCAACTCTTTGCTTCGTATAGTTCATTAAAGTTATCTTAACATTACAGTGCTTTTATCTTTTTATTCCAGTTATCTATAAATCATTGTTGGAGGCTAACGGGTTAATATTGTGTATGTGGCAGGTATCGAAATCTGGTCGAAGGATCTTTAAGAAACTCATTGGTAAGGGGTTTTGGAAGAGGAGAAATCGAGGAGAGGAGAAAAAGAGCCTTACTACAGACTACCAAAAGGTTCTGAAGCGTGAAAGGTGGCTTGAACAGTTAATCTACTCACGTAGTCGACTTGCTTACCTACGGAATACGTGAATGTCAATTAACCATGTTGGTAAATCTAATACTTGTACTGAGTTCCTCTTAAGAGAATGTGATTGTAAGGATTATGTTTGATATTGTCACGGCAACGGACATAAAAATTTCGGCGCAAATAGGTAACAAACGGCGGATAACATTTCACGGTAATAAAGAGTTTGCATAAGCAGTTTTCGATCGCGCGGCTAGTGTATACAAAGGAACTGATAGGCGGCTAGCGTTCACATAGCGCCGACAATTAACGATAGCGCCGATAAACAAGAGACGAATAGTTCATCACAGAGGAGAAAGACTTGTCCGCCCAGATAGGGTTTCACGTTTCTGGAAGGTGATAGAATATTCGGATTACGTCATTAGATGCCTTGTTTATTCGAGAAAAATCTAGTGATTGACAGAACAATCTGGAATTCATGAATCGGTGTATAAAAAAGAAGCCATGGCTAGTGATGAGTGAGTTGTGTGTAACGAGAGTGTAGTTGTAACACGAGAGTCAGCTGTGGAATTTTGTAACTGAACGCTGTTTGTGATTGTCATCGGCCTTGGAAGACTGTATATGTGATTTTATGTTACGTGAGAATTGAACAGCGTATTCCTACGTAAATAAAGAAATTTAGAATTTCGGCAATTTGGACTTTTAATTCTACGAACCCATAAAGTCACAATATAAACAGCTCTAGTGCTTTCTCAAAGTTTATAGTTAGTTTCAACATTTTCAACAAAGCTCAAACCTCTGATAACTTTAAGATATACAAAATTTGTAAAAAGTTCTCTTTTTATCATGCTTGCAAAAATTGTACAAAATTTAATGTCAACTGCATTACTTCTTTTGTCACAATTGATGCTGAAAGAATGGAAAACTAAGAAAAATATGCGTTTGGTAAAATACCTGAAATAAATTTACCAAATTATTGGAATGAATATAAGCACCCTCTCTCTCCTTTTATTGTGCGAGAAGAATAACAAACATTTTTTGAAAGCTTACAAGGAAAATGATTTTAGCAGTAAGGTAGAACAAATAAAAAATATAAAGCGATATCTTCTTGCCCTTATAGCCAAAAGTATATTTCTTACTCTTCTTGTATTTCCAGATAAACGCTTGCAGTTGTTCATTCCTTGAACCTTTGTATGTGGTTTTACTTTCCCTGAAAACTGCGAAGCAAAACCACTAGGTTAAATTGCTTTACGGGAAACAGCTCATGCCAAACTAGCTGAATCTCTCTCTGTACGTTTGTAGCTAATTACATGGGTTTGCCTACGGCAGAATTGGATTATCGACTCTGAGGTCAATTAGAAATGCCTTTGCTTCAGCTGACATGTCACGTTTGGACCTCATCAATTATTTCCGAGTACTTCGTTTAGTTCTTCAACCTAGCCATTTTAACCTAGCAATATCTAGCGATGCAATAAATTGCACTTATTTTCCTAGATTAAGCTTTAACCTGCAAAAATGTATTTTATCCGACTACCATTCTGAATACTAAATACATCTTTGTGGGTCTTTTGGCCAAGAACGTAGCAATTGGCGATGGCGAATCCAAAATAATACGTTTTCCGGGTCCCTGTAAGTAGTTAGCGAACTGCGAATTTAACATTCGTTTGTACCTAGCAGGATGCTTGGTGTTAACACGAGAGGCTTGCATACGGGAGACCTACTTCGATTCCCACTGGATCGGCCTCTTTGATCTTGGGGCTTTTTTTCGCTGTTTTAACTGATATTGCGTGATCATATAATCCAACCAATTTTCAAGTTGTCGTTTTTCAGGATAGAAGAATCAGGCGTGTGGATGCAAACGAAGTGTTTGACCACCTTGCTTTGAGGAACCGTCAGCCCTGGTGCGAAACGAGTCCTTAAAAGACCTCTCCGGCGTGAGGAAGTAACATCTGACACGTCAGGAACTCTGCCTATATCTTGCCTTTCACCCCTTTCTCATGAAGATTATGGCAAGCACTGTAGGCGACGTATGGTACATGCAGAAAGTTCTCACTGTTTCCTAATAACTGTCTGCTCATTTTAAATTAAACACTCCACTTTGCTTTTATCACTTAAAAGAATGATTTACAATCAGTGTTTCGCCTACAGGTACATCATGGGATATTTACATATGTTGTACAATATGTAGGTATATATAAAATGTGCAGAAGATGCTTTTCAGAGATTCTGCAACATTCACCGAGTTGAAATGAATCTTCAAAACCAGTGGCAGGAGAACTGAATGTACAGGGTACATTCTGTCATCAGATATCGGGCCGTCTGTGGGGGTGGGACTGAAAACGGCTATGATTTATAAGAAACTGGGTAGTGTGTGATTGGGCTAGAGATATAAGAACTGCCTGTGAAATATGTTGGGGATGAAAAGTTTGGAGTGGAAGGCATCATTGGATTTGGTATAGATGGAATTCCAAATCGTAGTGTAGTAGTGTTATCAGCTGTTTGCTCGAGGTTAAGGGAATGAATTTATAATCTAGTGTGGTCCTGTGGCTGACAGCAATCTTGGCGAGATAGTCGGCTCTTTCATCTCCTTGTATCCTGCATGATCCTTGACCCAGCGAAGAGTCATTCTATTTTCCCTATTGAGGGCGATGATTTTTTTCTGAGTTGAACAGCTAGGGGATGGGTTGTCCTATTAGCTGTAGCGAGGAGTGTGAGGCGGTCCGGCCCGTAGCGGACCACGTCGAGCTCTCCCTTGTGCTCAACGCCTCACAATTCAGGATCAGTGGCTTGAGGAGTTTAAGGAAAGGGAGATTGTAATCGGTTCGAGGTCACTTGTAGCTCCCGCATGGGAACTCTCATCTGTACTTCAGGAGTGGGTGTGTCCTGACTGGTTGTGGGTTAATGATGACACTTCGGATCTGGTACACAGAAGTTTATTGTTGTCCTTAGGCTCCTTTGCTCGCCACCGTAATGTCCTCGTTGGTGTGGTTGCTGTGTTTAGCGTCACTGTCAATATTGTGATGTGAAGCACGGAGGCAATAGCACTGCATGTCGAACTGGATATATTTATCGTCCTCCTTATACATTACTCGTTGTGCTAACTCTCACTGGAGAGATTGTTAAATATTGCACTTTGTCTCTGTGCATGGCGAGGAAGTATACTTCTTAGGCGACGCCGAATACGCGTCCATCTCACGTAGAACTCAGGACCGAAGTGCTCTTACTAGCAAAACCTAGTTTCCACCATCACTTTGAATTACCCCCCCCCCTCTAGGTATTTCTCGGAGTTTGCAAAATCACATGAACAAATATCAGTTTTCTATTGCCTCTTAACTATCCCCACTTGAGATCAGTGTTGAGAATTTCCAGTTTCGGACCTAAAATCAGAGACGCTTTCTCTAACGGTTCGCGTGCGAAGACATGCTCTGCGCGACGGTCAAAATGTTATAGCCTGTTGTCAGAAGCACGCATGGGATTTTAGCAATGGGTTGGTTTCCGAATGGGAGGCGCCAAATTTTCCTTGAGGGCAAAACAGACAATAGAGTGGGGTTGTTTGTTTACAGGGATTGCAAAGGGAGTTTACTGACCTTCATAGAGTGGTCTTGTCACTGTGGCGGTCTCCGGAGTATATGCTAGCATTATGGCATATATCTGTTCTGGTATACGTCATTTATTTATATTTATAAATCTATAATTTATTTATATTTATTCGTCTGTGTCAATGTCTTTCTGATATCAGGTTATATGTCGTCTCAGTGTTCTTAGGTGACAGGGGCTGCGTCAAGTGCTACCTTCGAATCTACAGGCATGACATATTTTGAAGTACCTGTTGTCTTGTTCTATCCACTCCATAGCCAGGTAATACCCAAGAGTTCAGCCTGGAAGACTGAGCATTCTAGGGCTAGTCATCTTACATCAATGAAAATCTCTTCAGTCTTTTTCATGGCCACATTCCTGCTGTAATATGATTTTCTGTTATGGACCTGTCTGTGACGATGAGAATTTCTGCTTTTCCTACCGCTCCTGTGGCATCCATATCTACGTGGTTATCATTGAGGTGAACACATTTAGATCTTGTTAGAACTTCTGTTCTTTTCAGTACAGAAATTATTGCATTTGTGGACTCACCTCTGGAGACGGCGTTGATGTTATGTAAGTGGATAGCTGAATCAACGGGCATTGTGTAGGCGATTGCTTCCAGAGCGTTTTTGAAGACCGCTCTATACACTTTTGTTGCGAAAATCAAGAAGGATCTTTGTATTTGACTCAATTTGAGTTTAACACTTTTAGATATACAATTCATGCCAGAGGATCTACTCCCACTAGTCCTGGACCCGTAGGACCAAGAACCCGGGCCTCCTTCTACCAGGGAGTTACCGAGCTGTCCCGAAAGGGCGCCCGGCACCTCCGAGGCTCTTTCCAGAGGTCAAGACCTAGAGACTAACAAGCCCCGCCCCAATCTGGTCCTGTGGACTCAAGATGGGATGGAAGTGGATACGCCACTTAGGCGCGCCAACTCCAAAATGGGAAGGCTACCGATATGACATCGGTAGGGCCGCCTGGTCATCTAGCACACCTTCTAGCTCTGCTGGCTAGTACGCGGGATTATTAATGGCTTCCCTCAACCCCGTCCGGAGACTACCCGATCGCCCACGGATATCGGGAACCACTGCCCCATCGAGTCCAACCCAATCCGAACAGTTCCCTATCAGGGAGAGGCTCGAATGTTCGGCCGAGGTTCCTCTAGTAACGTCAGAGGTACCACGAGTGCCAGGGTCCGCAGTGCCCGCACCACGGCAGCTGAAGGGTACGGATCACCTCCCCTACGGGGCCCTTTTAGATATACAGATGTTCCTGACTCCGCAGCATAAATCATGACGGGATGAATAGCATGATTCTATATCGTCATCAGATGAGGGTACGAGATTCCCCAAGTATTTTTGGAGCATCTAATAAGATTGTTACGATGTTCATTATTTTCCAGGTATTGCATGTGAGCATACCAGTCCATTTTACTGTCCAGCATTGCTGTCAAGTATTTCATTTGTTTTACTGCATATGGTAGTCCATAACAGCGCACTGTTGTCTATCTCGCTCTCTTTCCCTTCCTCCTCGCGGCTCCTCCCTTTGGTACATGTGTCATTAATTATCCATCTATGTTAGTAAACAAACTATACTGGAAGTGAAGCAATCATAGAAACCCACCGCCTTACTCGTAAAAGATGGATGTGCCTTGACAGAGCTATTACTGCGCGTGCTTCAACTAGCTAACACGCCACTTAAAGACACGCAGACCGTCCACAGCAGCTCCTTATCACGACCATGCACTAAAGTAATTCTTAATCGTTCGGTGTTCGACTTAGCAGATCACTAATTTCTAATTTTATAATAAATGCACCTTAACGAAAGTTACAGTGGCATTAAGCCTAACGTACTAATTTTGAGTGGCATAAAAGTGCTTGAGTTTGTTATAAACTGCAGTTACATAACTCCAAGTTGTAAGGGACTGGTGTACTATACTGCATTTGTATCATCAACGGAAAACAGTTTGCTAAAGGGAATATAATTCAACTGCACTGAATTAGGATTACCACAGTCCGTTATTTTCGTATAGCGGTTGTAAGCGTTGAAATTACTTTAAGTTAAGACGTATATATTACAGTTAACTCTAACTCATACATGGAATAATCTGCTACTCTGTAAGCCACTGGATTATGGCAGCCCACAATGATGCCAAGATAGATTATGTAAAATAACTGTTGATAATTAAAATAACAAATTTTCGGATTAAAAGGTTATACATTAAATGTGTTTGAAATTGAAGCATTAGTGTGAAGCAGTATGATTGCCTCACGATGCTTCGTCAATGAGAGTAAGTGATTTTGCACACATTAGTGCACAGAAGTCAGGAGCAATGATGCTGCCAAAAGCTTTAGGTAGCTGTGATATTACTTCAATCTTGAGCGGAGTCCAAATCAGGGTATGCGTGGGTGTGTAATAAAAATAAGGGTGACATCGGAATCTAAGTTTTAAAGTTTAATAACTTTTTAGGTGTTCACAAAGTCGAGAAATTGCCGACCAATGGAAATTTATGTATCTTGAGTTAACGTATTTGAATCTTACAGAACGCGATAACACGTGACTCTATCATTGAAGTAAAAAGTGACGCTTCCTTCAGTTATATCTTGCTCCATCGGTGACCAGTCCAGAAGTGTCCAAGATTCTGCATACAATGTCCTGCTCAGCTACAAAAAGTCTCCTAATAACCTCCCCTTTTCCTAATGACTCTACTAGCTACTAGTACAATGTTGCCACTTCATTTCTACATTCCTGAAATTTTATGCTGACCATTCTAAAGTCTCTATAAATTTCTCATAAATAGTCTCAAATGTTCCCAGAATTCCAAGATAGCCTGCCATACCTAATCTGGCAGCTTTGGACCGTAAGTTTGCCCTCTCGTGACCTACCTAACTACTTCTCCGAAATTCACTGAAAATTAACCCTCGCTAATTACCTTACTTAATAACATCTTACCAAGAGCCAAACTGTACTTATAATCAACTGCCAAAATTAAAACACCTTAATATTCAACGAAAACACAAAATATTCATATTCGATTTTATTATAAGCATTGTGACTTTGTGGGTTCGTGAAATTAAAAGTCCAGGTTTCAAACACTAAAATTGCTGTTTATTTCCGTACAAACATTCTTTGGTCAACCCTTACAGTAGCAGAATTACGTCACATACACAATACAACTTGCAAGGTCATCGACCACAAACAAAGTACACTCTCGAAACACAGCTGTTCGCTTCGGCTTCCTTTTTATAGCTTACTCACCATCCCGGAAATTTGTGGAATGTTCTTTAACAATCAAGACGGCGCTAGAAGAAAGACGAACTCTCCAGAAATCCGTCTTCTTCCCCCCACCGTTTCGGCAAACTTTTATCTCCGCACTGCACTGTCCGTCTCTTTGAACGCGTCGGCCGCGCCACCTCACAACAATGCTCGCGACAGTATTAATTTTACCAGTTGATCCCTAATTTCTGTATCAAGTGGCTGTGTTATGTGGTAGTAGAAGCATGGTTTTGTAGGTCGTTCAAAGTAAGCAGAGTAGCGCGAGTCACGTTCAGCTGTGTTAAGAACAGCACAAGGTGCACGACAAACTTGGAAACTTATTTACTGATACATATATCCTGGATGTATGTTTTATATCACACAGGTCGTGTGTCCTTGTAATTGCTGACGCGGATTAGCTTCAAAATTCTAAATTCTATCCACAAAAATGTCAATTATAGGATAGAATTTGGTTATTATGTGTTGAAAAATGTGCATACAAGGTTGAATTCTGCACGTTAGGAAGCTGACTAAATACAGACTGAACTCCAATTAATAGGGAATTAATGCTTATATTAAGATTTTATCATTGGTTTAATATTGCGCACTTCTTAGCTTTTCTCCTTAATACAAGTAATGTTTCTATTACATTCTAGCTAACCTGGTGAACTTCGTACCGGCAATAAAAGTTGTCTGAACATTATCTATATAAATAAAACAAATTCGAATTAGTTATTTATTATGCAATTGTTGGTGAAGGTTAAATATAACCACATACAATTAACTCAATAAATTTAAAGCTTTCTGATAAACAATATTGTCACCCAATTATCGGAAGGCACGACCAACTGGCAGCTGGATGGGGGACAGAAGGCGTTCAGGCTATGCCTACCCTTGTGACTCGTTGGCGCTCGCTTTCCCCTCTCCCTGACTTCTGGAACAACCATGATGACTCACTGAGCCGCGAAACTTCCAGATACAGCAATCTGCCTATATAAGGGGTGCAGTGGACGAGTCAGTTCTTGGCGAGCAGCCGTGAAGAGCGCAGTGCTAGTGAACGGAGTGGGAGATTGCGTACGTGTATCAGAGAAGTTCTTAGTCGGATCGAAAGAGTGGTACTGCAAGGCGCTGAGTAGTGAGTGTGGATTGTAATTGTGAGTGTTGCATAAGTGTCTGTGGTACGCGATTTGTGAGTGCACTAACTGTAATTCGGTGGAAATAAAGAACTATTTGAATTTATGCAACTTGGAATTTTAATTCTAAGAACCCACAAAGTCAAAATATTTTGTCCCTTTTTTCTGGTGCATAAATATGGGAATATGATGGTTTGCCGAAGCGCGAACACGCACAGTGCAATTTGTCCATGAGAGAATCAGATAAAACTTCAAGTTGATTCAGCAAAATTCCAACGACTGCCCTTGCGATTTATTTATGGTCTTCGCAAAGGCCAAATGCCTGGAAAATTGTAGAGCCTTAAAATCAAAAGGCAAATCCATTGGAATCATCGGAAAATACGCGGGATCAAGATATCCTCTCCTTTGTACTTTCCCTTGAGGACTGTTGTTATTGATTAGCTTTTTCACAGTTAGCCTCGTTCCATTGAACAGTCGTGTGGTTAATTAATGTTATCTAACATGATCACAACTGATCTTAATTTTAAATTGTGAGGTAGAGTCCAGGCAATTCTAATGAATTTAAAAACTCTGTGGGGTAGTTAATTACGTTATCCTGGCTTACAACTGTGTCAACTGATTTGTATGAAAACAACTCCACCGGAAGAAAGACATTCTAGAACGCAATCCTGACATACCAACACGAATATTAGCATTATCTGCGTCTCCCTGCTCATCAGTACGGTCAGCACGTGACTTCAGTTTCTAGCACATTTGACTGACTTCTACGATCTAGGTGAGGTCATCTCCTCCTTGCCATACTAAAAATGTTTCCACGAACTTCACAAAGAAATTCAATTAATTTTGTGTCAATTCAATTCACATTCACGAATTATTAAGAAGGTATCCAGCGATTCATCAATATTTGAAACAATTGTCTCTGGTCAAATATTTATAGTGCTATAGTATGTTCAGAAATTAACTAATTTCCGAAAGGCACATCATGCTACATAAAGTAGCTTCAGTCTGGATAACGAACGATAAACGTTACTTAATAAAATATGGTAAGTTAAATACCTTTGAATTCTTTGGCAAGGAGTGGAATATATTTCTAGTTTGTAATGCTTTTGTTTCAATATACACTGCTGATACTTGGACCCTAAACAATGAAGATGAAGAAATACTTCGAAGATTTGAAAGGAAAATATTGTAACGGGGAGCGCTGAAACACCCTGTGAGCAGCTGGCAACGGAAGACAGGGGAGGCTCGGTTAGCCACGCCTTTCCCTCGTTTGTCTTATAGTGGTGACAGCCAGCGGTCGGAAAGAAACATAACTGTGCGTCTGTTTTTCTGTACACCTGTTTCTCGACCTTTCGTTTACTGGAACATTCTCCTGGTCACTAGAAACCGGCGATATTCCGATATAAAGAGGGTTACAGACAGACGGAGTCAGTTGTTGTTGGTTGTGTTGGTCAATCAGTTGGTTAGTGAGTGTGAGCGAGAAGACAGTCGCAGTTCTTGGTGTAAGAGTTAGTCAGTGACGTGTTAATGAACGGAAAGGGTTGTGCAACGGGACTGTACGAACTGTGTATGAGTATCGGGGTTTATGTAATCGCGAGTACAAGTGAAGTTGCAACGGACGAACTGGTAAATTGTAACTGTGTGCAGCAAGTAATTTTGTGTAATTGGCAAGTGTTAAACTGTAAGTCGGTAGAAATAAAGAACATTGTTGAGTGGTGAAATTGGACTTTTTATTCCACGAACCCACAAAGTCACACTGGCGTCAGAAGTGGGATATAACACAAAGTCACACTGGTGTCAGGAAGCGGGAAAACAACATCACCGAACATTACAACGATGGAGGCAGCATTAGAAAAGATTTTAGCGGAACTGCAAGAAATAAAGACGGCTAAAGACAACATCACCAGGAAGATGGAAGAAATGCAGGCCGAATTAACAGAGAAGCTGGAGACTAGAAATAACCTGGCCGCGGAAGTGCTGGAGACTAGAAATAACCTGGCCGCGGAGTTGAAACTAATCAGGACGGCTAGGGAGAACATCGCCGAGAAGATGGAACAAATGAAGGCCGAGTTAACCACGGAAATGAGAGCAGCGAATGACGGTCTGGCTACCGAAATGAAGGTGGCGAATGAGGCTCTCGCCGCCAAGTTTGAGGAACGGTTGGCCGGCGTGGGGAATGACGTCGCGAACCTGGGCAAACGGAAGGGTCAAGTAGACGACCGCCTTAACGATTTAGAGGAAAAGGCCGAAAACATCGCAAAACCCCTCACCCGCCTGACGGAGGAAAACCGGCCTTATGTGTGGACGGAGGACGCCGAAGACGCTTTCCAGCACCCGAAGGGGACCCTGTGCAGTGCTTCAATTTTGGGTTTCCCACAACCGGGTGGCGCCTTCATTGTGGACACCGACGCTAGCGACCATTGCATTGGAGGTGTCCTATCGCAGATCCAGGACGGCCATGAGCGCACAAGAGTGGAAGAGAAGGAGCGTGCCGCAGCAGTCCGAGTAGTTGTGGCAGTGCCTGCTGAAGGCTGGGATAGCGCAGGCCTGAGGAGGGAGCAGCTGGCGGACGCAGACTTGGGGCCACTCTTGAGGGAAGTGGACGCAGGGACGAGGCTAACCTGGGAGGACATCGCACCGAGGAGCGCCACCTACAAGTCGCACTGGGCCCAATGGGACTCGTTGAAGACCAGAGTGGGCGTGCTGTTCCGGGTATGGGAGTCACCCGATGGGAAGGCGCAGAGAGGACAGTTGGTACTTCCCCGGAGTAAGGTCCCGGAAATCTTGGAGGAAGTGCACGCCGGTACTTCAGGAGGACACCTGGGAGCGAACCGAATGATTCACAAACTACGGCAGCGCTACTTCTGGCTGAGACTCCGAGCAGATGCTGGTGGTACACCTGGACCGCCTCGCACGCTACGATGGGGCAGTTCGAGACGAACAGCTTTGAGGAGGGAGCAGTGTAACGGAAGCGCTGAAACACCCTGTGAGCAGCTGGCAACGGAAGACAGGGGAGGCTCGGTTAGCCACGCCTTTCCCTCGTTTGTCTTATAGTGGTGACAGCCAGCGGTCGGAAAGAAACATAACTGTGCGTCTGTTTTTCTGTACACCTGTTTCTCGACCTTTCGTTTACTGGAACATTCTCCTGGTCACTAGAAACCGGCGATATTCCGATATAAAGAGGGTTACAGACAGACGGAGTCAGTTGTTGTTGGTTGTGTTGGTCAATCAGTTGGTTAGTGAGTGTGAGCGAGAAGACAGTCGCAGTTCTTGGTGTAAGAGTTAGTCAGTGACGTGTTAATGAACGGAAAGGGTTGTGCAACGGGACTGTACGAACTGTGTATGAGTATCGGGGTTTATGTAATCGCGAGTACAAGTGAAGTTGCAACGGACGAACTGGTAAATTGTAACTGTGTGCAGCAAGTAATTTTGTGTAATTGGCAAGTGATAAACTGTAAGTCGGTAGAAATAAAGAACATTGTTGAGTGGTGAAATTGGACTTTTTATTCCACGAACCCACAAAGTCACAATATTAAGACGAATCTTTGGACCTGTAAAAGATAAAGATCAATGGAGAATAAGATATAATCATGAAATAGAAGAATTAATAAATAAGCAAAATATTGTGAAATTTATAAAAGCACAAAGGATAAGATGGCTAGAGCATATAGAGAGAATGACGGAAGATAGAATGCCAAAAAAATATTGAAAGGAAGATTGTATAATAGAAGAAAAAAAGGAAGACCGAGAACAAGGTGGTTACATGATGTAATGGAGGACCTAAGAACGATCGGAATCAGAGGCTGGAAAAGTAAAGCAGAGATGTGTGGAGGAGGATCGTGCAGGAGGCCAAAGCCCACCAAGGGCTGTAGAGCCAGTAGAGAAGAAGAATGCTTTTGTTTGTCGAAAATAAAAGAAGGTGTTTGTGTTCCGTAAAAATTTGCGTGTATACCCTTTATATTTAGTTATTATCTCAGTGCATTATCACTTCAGGTTTTTTCTCACTCTTAAACGTTCCTTGGACTTATACAAATATTTCAAAACCAAAATTAGGTAAATTGGTTCAGTCCTTCTCGATTGTTTGTGAAATTAACATATTCAATTCATTTATATAGATTTCTTAAAGCTGCTTAGTTATTATATGTTGCCTGTATACCTAAATGTTATTCAAGTTGCCTGTGTTGTTTCTAACGCTATTTCCTCAAGTTGTTTCCAAAGTCCGGAAGGTTTTTGAATATTTCTATCACATTAAATACATATTAAAGTGATATCACATATGACCTATTTAATTTAATGAAGTAATTGTAGTAACGAAATTGGGAAACCGACACTAAAACTAGAGGAAGAGTTTGCCAGCGTTGCAAGCATAAACATTTTGAGAAATTACTCTATGTAGTAAGTAGTAGCTTGATATGATAGAACGATTGTACCACGTTAAGTTGTGCAACAGTGCGATACTGCGTAATGACATTTAGATAATGTTCCAGCTATAAAAACAAGTACAGAAGGATTCATTGTTCGAGCCGCTCTTCTTGATTGCAAATTGTGTTGGTGAGTTAATGCTACGCTTCGATGGCTCTATAAACATAAAATGACGACGAGATGAGTGGTGGGGAGGTATACTGATGTAACCTATAGGTTAATCAAGGTGTGAAAGAAGCTAATTTAGTTAACGCATTGCAAGTTCCTAGTAGCTCATGAATAATAAGTAAATTCAGTTACTGCGGTCCAGTTTTATCTGCATTCCCTACTGAGTAACTCGCTACCTTTTTTTTCCCCTATAATTTCCGTAACCCATTTTTCCGTTCGATCACAGGCGACCGCAAAATGAGATTCCTGGTGGACAACACAGCGCTGGGGTGGGTTTCCTCCGGTTCCCCCACCACCATTCCACCAATTGCTCCATCATTCATTCGTCCCAGACGTTGGGCCTACTCCTCAACCCTGGTCTCATCTATCAGGTCAAATGGTTCGCCCCCTCGCTCTGAAGGAACCTAAGCGCCTCCTAAAACGGCGGATCGGTGACGATGGGGGGGGGGCAAAAATAACGTAAACAATAGTGACCTACTATTTACTTTGTCACCTTTGTACCTAGCCGATTGTTTCCGTCCTCGTTACTTCAGTAATAGCTAATGGTAAAGCTTGGTTCACATAATCCAAGAACGGGAGGGAATGAGGACGGGGATGTAGATGCATTGCCCTATCGATTTATATTAAAGAAGAAAGTCGATTTTGTACATTGCTACGTCATTTTCAACACAGCAAAGATATCTTTTCCATCTAAATTCAAATGAGTCAACATCGTCAAAAGTTGATAGAATAAACGTTTTCCAAAAGCAGATCCGCTAGTATTTCTGGTTCCTCTAGTCATATTACAGATTAATATGTAATGGCAATGACCATTTCTTTAATACAACTATTGAGCAACTATTGAGCCGATCCTCGTCAGAGGGAAAGGTGCAAACTTAAACGTATTGAACAGGAAAACAGGTAGATAACGACGTACTGATGGAGAAAATTATGAAGGTATGAGGCCACACCTCTGGCACCAGGTGAAGGAGTGCCCCTTTCAGATATGCCTAACTAAATATTTGTGGATCTGTTCTAAGTAATATTTATTTTTCACCATCATGACATACAGGCTGATATAAATATATTACTTTATACCTTCCTTAACAGGAAGTTTAGTCCCTCGGATATTAAAACTCCCAACAGTTCTGAATTTATAAGCACAGGCCCCAGGCCAGAAACAAGAAGCACGTTTATACAAAGAAAAAAATTATACCATCGTAAAAGAGTACCACTCACCACCTGCCGCCGGAGAGCCCACTCTACACCGAACTAGCTCAAGGGTACCGAGCCACTCATGAGCAAGGCTCGGCTCAAGCACCCCAGCGCCAGCAAGCGCCTAAAAAAAGGGAAACACGGCGACAACGAACTAGAGCGCCCGGCCGGCAAAGTAGGGAGTGGTCGGCTCAAGCGTATATTAAAGTCATGTTCGACTATGCCAACTGCCTTTTTCATTTTTTCGGTAGTTTTAGCTGTTCTTTGAGACAATATCCTTCTTTGAGCTGCATATAAACGAACTACAGATGCCATCCTTGGTAGAAGAACTTGTGTTTGAAGGAATAAGCACACACATTTGATGGAATTTATATCGGTTTTATTGCCACAGTTCACAACTATACAGAACTCTTATGCCCGATTTCACCAACACACGTTAAGACTTAACAAGAGTTTGGCAATAGTTATAACAAAAATTGCATTTCCGCAACAAGTGTTAGCTTAACCCTTGTGTTAAATCTCTTGTTAAACTAACAAGCTAAATTTCTGTTGCTAAGTCCTTAACAATTGTAAGTAGTCAAGATGGTGGTCGTGAACTCAGCTGTTGATGTCGATTTACTATATTTAAGACCGTGTAAACGGCATTCATAATAGAGTACGGTCTATGAGGAGAAATTATTTTGAGAAGCTATCAGAAGAAAATTTTCTGCAGAGGTACTATGAAGGTTACTGCGGAAGTACAAGAGAGGTTACAGCATGCATCGAAAGGAATAAGCCGATCTCGCCTTTGCTTCAAGCATTAATAACTTTGCGATTTTATAATTCACTGAATTATGTGGATAATACACTCCACCTCCCGTCTTGAAACGTTCCAGTTACTCGTAATTTCTGTCCTTCGCAACTCGTTTTAAATTTACGTAATACTGGGTTAGAACATACATCGAAAGGAATATGCCGATCTCACCTTTGCTTCAAGTATTAATAACTTTGCGATTTTATAATTCACTGAATTATGTGGATAATACACTGTCCACCTCCCGTCTTGAAACGTTCTAGTCACTCGTCACTTGCCCTTCGCTCCTCGTTTTTAATTTACGTAATACTGAGTTAGAACATGCATCGAAAGGAATACGCCAATCTCGCCTTTGCTTCAAGTACTAATAACTTTAAGATATTATAATTCACTGAATTATGTTGATAAATACACTGCCCACCTCGCGTCTTGAAACGTTCCAGTCCGTCGTCACTTGTCCTCCTTCGCACCTCGTTTTAAATTTACGTAATACTGACGAAATTGTTTCGTGCTTCTAGTAGTGACAAATGCATTTGAATTAAATTCGTTCCCAATTTATTCCCACGTGACATATTTCTCTTTTACATTCATCGCATCCGTCCTCTTATTTTCTACGATATCCTTATACTTCTTCACCAATTCAATTAATAGTTCTTTTTCCATCGATGAGAAATTTGTCTCACGGCTTTTGTTTAACCTGCCATTTTCTCAGCTGTATGCAGATGAAAATGAAGACAAAAGCGCATCACAGTACGTTCAGAAAATAATACGACTCATCCAAAACCTTTTATAGCTATACTATTTACAAGTCTCTTGGCGTTAACACGTGTTTAACATTTTCAGAAAACAGATTGGTGAAACGACGGAAATTTAACAGCTTTGTTAGCGCTGTGACAAATGTTACGTTACATTTGTTAACGTCGATTTTAACATCTGTTGGTTAAATGGGGCATTAACGCCCTTTTCACATCACTACCACCTTGAATCACTGTGAACCGTTAATTATGCACAATATGGACCTAACAATCGGAACCAGAAAACGGAACGAGGAAGTTAAACATTAACTATCATTTTTCGCATTCCCAGGACCCGAGAAACCATCGCTTTAACTGTGAACGCCCACATTATAATTCGACCTTCGATTCTTAACGTCCTTAAAGCGACATGGTTTTAAAGAGTCTTTTAAAAGAGGTTCTAAAATTACAAAAACAGTAACATTTCACAAGCTAAACTTTTATTTTATGTATCTAAAATATACATTCACTTTGTTTACGATTTAAAAAGGCAACTGATTAGTCAGCAATGAAAACTGCAAAATAGACAAAAAAGAGTGAAACTTCTAAATTAAGACTAGAAACATTATTGTGTGTTAAATTATAATTCATGGCTCTTATTACATAATCTGTGTGCATGAAAAAACTCAAAAATAGTGAACAAATCTCCGTGGAAAAACAGCATTTACTACATTTATAATTTAAGGTATCTGGAGCTGATTTGGATCCGCCACCTCCTTCCAAAGTTTACGAAACATAGTTTACTTTTAAGAACGGATATGTAAATTAAATGTTTGAAATACATTTAAAAAAAGGGAAAGCATGGGTAAATGTGGCAAACGTTTGCGTATCAACAATCAACGAAGGGAATCTATATAGGAGTCAGGATATAAGGAGAAATTCTTCTCATTGGAAGGAACTATTATCGTGCTGCGGTCACAACAAGAGACTAGTAGGGAGGCAAATTTTCTGTCTCTCTTTCCTTCAAGCGAGTGCATATAACTGCCAAAGACTTGCACAATAAGCCCTTTTCCTGGAGTTTCCACCAAACTACTATAAAGTTTCTAAGCAATCCAATATGATGTCAAGATTTTTATCTCTCAGTACTGCATGAAAGTATTAATAAAATAACACTAAAGGTACCACAAATGCTTTTAAACTCTAAAACCTTAAACTAAACCTCGAAGATCAAAATAGGCATTTTATGTACCTTAAAAGCCTGTACATTTATGGATATAAATGCAAAGTAGCTAGTTTCAGTTAATTCGTAGATATAAAACATACTATTGTACTATTTGTACTATTTGTCATTACTATTTGTAATGATCACAATTATTTTTGACAACGTACCTTCATTCATCCTGATAATTTTAATGATACTTCTCAAAATAGTCTCCCCTGAATGCGATGCACTTGTCCCAGCTTTTCTGTCAGTCATCAAAGACATGCTGGAAACCATTTTTGAGATATCCTTCAAAATCACCTCCGCAGCCTTCACCACTGCTTCTGATGATGGATAATGCCTCCCACAAAGGCGTTTGTTCAAGTTAGGGAATAGAAAAAAGTCACATGGGGCTAAATCCGGACTATAGGAAGGGTGAGGGATGCACTTCACGTTGATTTTTGCACGATATTCAGCAACAACATTAGCAATATGCGGCCGCGCATTATCGTGGTGCAGCATCCAGCCTGTTTCACGGAAATGTGGTCTTTTGCGCTTGATATGAACTTGCAATGTTTTCAGGACATCCCTGTAGTATTGTCCAGTTACTGATGTGTGTGCAGGTACAACATGCTGAAAACCCATTCCATGAATATGAAAGAATGAGATGACCATAACTTTCCCAGCAGAAGCAACCACTTTTGCTTTTTGAGGGGGTTGGTGATGAAGGAGATTTCCACACTGAGCTTTGCTATTCGCTCTCAGGATCAAAATGATGTAGCCAAGTTTCATCAGCAGTGATTACGTTTGAAAGAAACTCCGGATCTTCCTGTAACATCAACTTTAACTGCATGCAGACCTGCATGCGAATGTCCTTTTGTTACGGAATCAACAGTCTTGGAAGCCATCGTGCACAAACACGTCTCATGTGTAATGTTTCTGTCACCAACGTGTGGGTGGCACCCAATGAAATGTTCAGTATTTCAGAAAGTGATCTTAAGGTAATTCTTCGATCCTCTCTCACAATGGCATCCGCAGTGTTGATGTTTTCTTCCGTAAGAGCAGTAACTGGAGCACCGGGTCCACCTTTCTTTGAAATTGATTGTCTGCCCTCTTTAAACATTTTAAACCACCTTCGAGCTGTGCTGTAGGGAAGAACAGACTCTCCATAGGCCTCCCTGTAACATTGTATAGTCGTCAACTGAAGATTTGTTGAGACGAAAGCTGAATTTCCAAGCCGCATATTGTTCCTCGAGTGTTACCTCTATTGCAACGGTAGGCGATACTAAACATGTCTGAACATACAGGCGGGAACCAGGAGTACCAACAATGAAACTACTACGGGGTGTTTGTTTCACATTAAGCTAACAGTATATAATAAAAAATAATTTTTGGTTCAAAAAATTATGACCGTAAAAAATTATAATCATTCTTTATTGAACAGCCCTCGTATGATACACATATTTTAAACTTACCGTTTGTCGCGAGTAACAACTGAGCCTCTGGTTCGCTAGTTCGCGGGTTCAAACCTATCTCAGGACAATGCCATTCTTTTCGGGCGCTGAATTTCCTAGTATAACTTCCTTCAGAAGGGAAGTAAAGTCGATGGGCCCGTATCGTAAGCTTGTGTTTCGTAAAGGAACCTCAAGTTGATAGAAGCCTATGCACAAAATTACGCGATTTTCACGTCCAATATAGTATGGGGCTGAGAAGTCGAAAAACTGGATTTATTTTCTGGTTGCTCTCGTTCTGGTTCCCATTCTTAGTTATTGTGAACCAGCCGTAACTAGTTAATGTTGTAACTAGCCGTCTTACGTTTTGACCAGCACTGTTACTGCACGATTGTGATATACGAAGTGAAACTCTGCTCAGTTGTAAAGCTGCCTAGTGCAAATAACACACTTATCAATTTGTGTTCCATGTTTTGTCTCTCTCACTGGGACAATACATCACGGCTTGGCAAGGAAGTTGAACTCTGGCAATTTCCGCTCTTCACTCGCGAAATTCTCGTTCCAGTGTTCATTAGACCTTTACCGAAATGAATACAAGAGATTCTGCTACGCAGTAAGATAATAAATGCAATATACCAGCAGAGTACGCACTGTAGTTCCTAAAGTAAGATTGTCTTCTTCGGTTCTCTTCGATTCCTTGGGTATATGAGTAGACGCGAAGTTCCACGGCCGGAGTTAGCATTACAACTGCAAGGGATTTTCGGTATCAGCCGTGATGTGCCCGAAATAATATCTAATTATAATTCACGAATATAATAGACAGGGGCCTAACACTAAAATTTATTCTTAAGAATTGGCATTTTAAAATGATCCCCAAAATAGCATTTTTTTAAATTATTTTCTGTTTCAGCTTTTCCTTACATTTTCTCTGAAAATTAGTGAGATCTAAAGAGTCTTTGCTTGACGTCAAGTACTCGTATAGTTCTACATTTAGCCTGGACATCCCTCATCAGCTCTGTTCCCGATGTAGGGGACCGCGCTCCTTACGCATGCCACGTGTTGGGCGCTACTCGTCAAGGGTCAACAGTCCCTCCTGTACAATGCTGTGTTATTATGCCTATATGTTCCTACACAATCGAGTTCAAATTTGTTACGAAGAGTTCGTTGGTTGCGGTTTTCAGGAAATTAATTTTCTCCGGGAATAACTCATTTACATTACCACCAAATTAAACACTAACAAATCATCAAAATGTTATTTGTCATAAAATGCTCAGAACAAAAGTCGAAGAAAACATTTTGAAGAAATAAAACTCCTACTCAAATGAGTGAACATTACTCAATTCCGAAACAGATTCAGAAACTTCTACTTTTACTTTCAATTCAGAGTACATAAATGATAACACTGGAATTATGAAGATCCAACAAACCTTGAAGTTGGGAACGCAAATACTGGAAAAGAAAACAAATGAAGTGCGTATACCACAAAGAGAAAGAAACAGTAAGGCAATTCTGTGATTAACCAACAAGGAAAAACAAAATTATCTTTTCCAGATTCTGAGAATAACCAGAAGTTGGAGCATCTCCTCTAGGCTTTTTTTCTTTACTTCCTACCAAATATTCGTGTTGTGAAGAAAGTATTTGTTTCTGCGATTTAAAAAACCTTCCGCCTTTAACTATTGAAAGTAGATTTTTCAAACCTCGGAGCAAAATGGAAATTATAGATGTTTTTTTCAATTCACGAAGCATTACGGTTTCGGGATTTAAATTAGAATGTCAAAACCAAATTACATTTCATTCTAAAAAAGGCTGTCAACACAATATCTTGTTGCTCTTTCCTCCTGCATGCAGTGGTAAAAGCAAACGCTAACACACGTGTCATTCTTATTGACTCCTATTACCACAATTTAATCTATTTGCTTTTGGTTTCCGCATTGGATAATTAAAATGCACTCAATCCATAAAGTAAACCTTAGATTAAACACGTGATGAAACTTAAGGTTCTGCTGATAGCTAAAAATACTCGTCATTCTTTGAAGCAATCAATAGAAACACTTTCTGAAATAATTTTAAATCCTTATGCTTATATACTTAATGAAAAAGATTACCTACTTACGTAATATGGAAAGAAAATAAATCATACTTCATAACTTAGGAAATCACAAACACTGCAGACGTGGAATACAATCTCTCAAAACAATTAGTTTTTTTAATGAAAAACATACCAAATTAATTCTAATTTCCTTCTAATTGTTTCATAAAATTTTCAATAATTTCCATTATATATTTTTCAAAACTAACCTCAGTTTGGGAGTCAACACGAATTACTTGTTTATTTGAAAAACTATCATCATTATAATAATTATTAATATGCAGATGTATTATTTCGTCATATATACATTGTAATTATTTAATAAATAAAATCAACAGCTATATAAAATTCCTTTGAACAAAGTATTTCCAACACAAACAAATGCAAACGTGGATTGTAATTTTATTACTCGAGGAGATAATGTAAGGGGTCTTTCAACAAGAGTCGCTATCTTTAACATGTGATAGCTGCCATTGTTATCGAGTTACAGAAGCCATTTGTTTCATGTGGTTACAGTTGTTATTGACAAGTAGCCATGGAACGTCAGCATTCAGCAACGTAGAAATTGTGAAAAATTATCAAAACTGATCATCTGTTCGCCAACCTTCCGTGTGATGCGTGAAGTTTACGGTGTACATAATCGTCCGTGCGAAATAATGATTCGGCGTTTGATCGATAGATTCGAAAGAAGTGGTTCAGAACGCCTGTACGTAATCGACGTAAAGTGCTCCAACGAAAATATAGGCACCGTTCGTGAGTGTACGCGAGAACGGAAACAAATCGATTGCTAGTCGACCGCAAGAATTGGGGCTTTTGTTGAGGACAACTTGGCAAATTCTGCATCTGGATTTGAAGTTGAACGCTTACAAAATGGTGTTAACTCAAGAACTAAAGCTCAACGACCATAGGTTGCGCCCTGTTTTCGCTGATTGGGCTATGGAGCAATTGGGATGGTTTTGTTAAACAAAATTGCCGCTACTGGAGCAATCACAATCCAATGCAGAGTCATAAAAGAAAACTTCATCCCCAAAAGGTTACTGTGTGAAATATGATCTGAAGCTTTCCTGGTGTCTTATATGTTCTAGACGTTCTCGACGTTTCGGGAGTGTGCATCGCTCCCAAAACGTCGATGGCTCTACATCAATGAGGATTCATCATCCTGATGATGGGAGCGATGCACACTCCCGAAACGTCGATGGCTTTACATAAATGATGATTCATCATCCTGATGAGGGGAACGATGCACACTCACGAAAGGTCGATAACTCTACATCAATGATGATTCATCATCCTGATGATGGGGACGATGCACACACCCGAAACGCCGATGGCTCTACATCACTGTACCTGGCTCGAAGCTCGAGAACGTCTAGAACAAGGTTATTGTGTGGTATGGATTTTGGTGATGGTGGATTTTTTTGTCCATATTGTGACTTTGTGGGTTCGTGAAATGAAAAGTCCAATTACACCACTCAAAAATGTTCTTTATTTCCACCGACTTACAGTTAAACACTTGCCAATTACACGGAATTACGTAATGCACACAATTACGATTCACCAGTTCGTCCGTTACCATTCCACTGTACGGTCACAATTACGTAAATTCTTCCGTTGCACATACACAGTCTTCTCGTCCTTACACTAGCACTGCACTCTTACGCTGATTGCCACGAACTCTCACTCCTCCTCTTGCACGACGTGTTGCTTATATAGGGTCCGCTTGCCGATCTGGAAGGTTCTCCATTAGGGGAAATATCCCGTAAGTTCGAGAACACAGGTGGAACAGAAAGAGACGGCGCAGTGATGTTTTTTGTCCCAGCCATCTCCTGTCACCACTATAAGACAAACGAGGGGAGGCGTGGCTAACACGGACCTCCCCTGATTCCCGCTCTCAGCTGCTTCTATAGGGTGTTCCAACGCTCGGGTGACAATATTGTTTCCCAAATAATCTTGTGAATAACATCACGCGTATTATTCCTGAAGTTCTTCTGTCATTGAAAATTGGGTCAACCATATACGCACAACCAACGAAGTCACGGCGGACACTTAACGGATGCCCTCTTCTATACGTAATGACATTATGTTCCAAAATAAAGAAGAAATAAACCTCTATCCCGTGTTTTACTTAAGGGCATGTATGACTGAAATTTCATGAAAATCGTGAAAATAACGACTTTTTTATTTTAATTCTATAAAATAATTTAGACATTCCCGAATGTGAAAAATGCATAATTTGCCTCCGGACGCCATTTTTAAATGCTTATTTAAATGTCGGTGGCCTTTAAACTCTGTCTGAGTCACGCCCTCTTTTGCCTACATCCACATTCTTTGTCTGTTTTCCGTTCTTAAAGTTTCAATTCAAGAAAAGAAAAATAAGGCTTTCAGACAAAATAGTTCCTAAAATGTTGCCAATAGATCAGAGGCTGGCTTCTACAACATTACTAGAGAGGTGCAAAACAGGAAAAACACAGAATTCCAATGAATCTTTGCATCATGTCTTATGGAATAAGTGCCCAAAGGAAGTTTTCATATCAGAACAAAAATTGGATCTTGCTGTTATTAAAAGCATCAGTGAGTTTAACATGGGTAGTCTTAAGTCATTGGAGCTGCAGCAAAATATAGAGGTGAAAGTGTAGTAGACTCAGCAAGGAAAACTTCAGTGCAGCGAGATCAGACTCGTATCCTGCAAAGCAAGAAGCGAAGTTGTGCAGAAGAAAAGCAACATCTAAAGAAGAAAAAGGTGGAAAAAGCAGCAACAGAGGAGAGGAAAAAGAAATCTGAGGGTCCAACCTATCAGCCTGGTGGATTTTAATGTGAGTTATGCAATCAAATCTTTAATCGCTGTTTTCTCAATGTTCATATTTTCAGCATTTTTCTTCCTGTAAAATGCTCCTTGCGATGCTTTTTTGTACTACATTCATTAAATTTCCTACACAGGTTCAGAATATCATGAGGAATGGAAATTGCCCTAGGTTTTATTGTGAAATGTATATAAGTTTTCAAACACAAAACTTACAGTTTTTTAGACAAAAAAAGAATATTTGTAAATTAAAAAATTTTTGTGACCTAAACTAAAGGAGACACAGAAAAACCCAGAGCAATTTCAAAAAGTATGTGTATTATGAACATAGGGTTAAAATATTAGACCAAAATTCAAAATATTTTGTCGCAAGGGACTTTTTTAGTGACGTAACAAAAAACATACAAAATTTATCATAATTTCTAAACTGCTGGAGAAAAATGGTTTAAATTTAGGTTGTAACATGTTTACAGTATACTACACCTATGGTGTAAATTTGAAAAAGCTAGCATTATTAGTTCAGAATTTGAAAATTTCAGTCAAAGATAGGACACTCTTGTTAAAAGACCTTTTATATATAGTTCGTTTCGCTGTGTTTTATAAAATCCGAAACGTTTTATGACATCATATGCATGTGATTAATCGCAGATAGTAGTATCTGTCTCGAAGTAGGACGAGCTGTTGTAAACAGCCGAGAAAGAGAGAGTTGCCGCCGGGGGCCATCTTTATAAACAACCGTGTATTTTCTTCCACAAATCAACAGCCTAAGAGCATTCCGTTAGCATCTATCTCTATCTCGAGGCCCTCCCACATGTTTGGAACATATCCGTTTTAGTTTCAGACAGACCATAGTAAAAAAACTGTCCTTAAATGCAACCTTATCAGCTGCTTTAAAAACAGAGTCGGTGTCTAAATAGAGAATCACAACACAAGAAGGGACTTTTTTGGTAGATGAAGGTCAGTAGCATAGATTTTGTACCGAATTGATCTCCAGGGCCATTTCATTAACTTCATTGACCATACGCCCACCGCCTCTCATCAGCAAATGACGTCAGCACTAAACGCAGTGCCATGCATTGGTTTTTCAGTTCTCATGCCGGTGACTTCCTGTGCCTGTCGCGATTGTCAATGCGACAACTGCAGTAAAGTTTGCATAAAGCCATATTTTAGACACTACTCTGGTAGCTTACCCACTTTTCCCAACATGGGGAGCATGGCATACGAGTATAAATACATTGTCTTCTTCTTCTGATTGTTAGTAGCCAACTTCATCAGTTTTGCTGTATGCGACCTTATTCAACTACTTCTATAAATACCTAGATGCGGACTATTAGAAGTAAAAATAATCTATTGGACCCACATAACTCTCTACTCACTCATATACGAGCTATTCTCCATAGCAACACTTCTACTTCATATTAAATGATCATTTACAAACATCTCTTATTATTCTTGTAGGTACAGCGAGATAAACTGAATACCGCATACAACTCCTTTTAGAATTGATCACTATGTGAGGCTTTGAAATTCAGTTCACCTTGCATGGTCAAAAGAGAAAAGAAATCACAAAAACAAGAAAGAAAAATAAGCAGAATAACGACTTCAACTTGAGAAAAACTGGGTATTTGTAAATTCTAATCAATAACGAGAAATCAGGAAATGACAAAAACCACAAAGTTGTTTTAACTTAAATTATGTATTTTAAAGAGATCTGCGATATACTAGCTATGCAAAGATTACTCAGAATGAAGAGGTCTAATTCCATTCCTCACTGCAGTTTGTAATTCATTTCGATTTTTCCCTAGATCAACCGGAACAAAATATCAACACTGATAAAATTCCTATTGTACATTCAAGAACATCTTGAAATAAAATAAAATAAACATAAAAGTTTTAACAGTGAAACTTCAAGAGATGGGAATTCTTATCACTAATTCGCAAAATTAAGATTTTATTTAAACTGCCTTTTGAATGTTTTATATTTATTCGTATAGAACATTCAAATATACAATTTAATTGGAAATTAATTGTGCTTTCACACTAACCGAGTGTAGGACGCACTATGAAAGGGTAGAGCCAGACTGAAAAATTCAATGCCATAGCCGTCCAGCCGCTCTAACCATTTGAGCTATTATAGCCAACGTGCCAACATGACATTAAATTCTCCAACTGACTCGTGTTTCCCTCTGTAAACCACTAGGAGTTCTCATAAAAACATGAGACAACTACCTTAATGGAAACTTACTATGCTGTAATTACTTTAGGGCCCGGGCTTTATACCTAAGTTCGGACCACTATTAGGTACAATTAATGGAAATTGTTGTTTCACACTAGCCATGTGTAGGACGCACTATGAAAGGGCAGAGCCAGACTGAAAAATTCAATGCCATAGCCGGGATTTGAACCACGGATCTTCTGGTTTCCGTCCAGCCACTCTAACCATTTGAGCTACTATGGCCAACGATCTACTATGGCTCAAATGGTTAGAGCGGCTGGACGGAAACCAGAAGATCCGTGGTTCAAATCCCGGCTATGGCATTGTATTTTTCAGTCTGGCTCTACCCATACAATTTAATTATCACAAAAATATCTCAAACATATTAATGTATTTTAATCAAAATCGTTAGAATTATTTTAGAGAATATCAAAATAGAAAAATTTTCATGTAAAGAACGTTTAGGGTGAGATAATTTTGTTCAAAACCTCTGTGTCACATCCTTGGAAGATTTTGAACTTAAAAATTAAATTTGGTTTATAACCGACTTTTCATTTTGAGTTACGCTATCCAGATACACAGGCGTGAGCCCTTTTATTTATTTCCAAAATGTTTATTTGTGGTTCAGGGAGTCTCAAACATAACATCGATATGGAATTGTGGGTGTAATGCGATAATTTGTCCACTTACTATGCCTACCAGAAAAAATCAACAAAGAAAATTAAATCAAGAAAAGTGAAGACGTATAGGAAAAATTACGTTATAACTCTAAGCCAGTCCATTCTTACTACATAAGTTGGTGGACAATGATATCTGAAATGTAATAGCTGCGAAACGATACTTGGAAAAGAAACGTTTCAGGCCTTAATTAGGATACAAACATAACAGTAGACGTTAGGAGGGTTCGTGGAAATCCGAAAAGAAACTTCCCTTCAGAAGAACAGATCAAAATTTTTTTTTTTTTTTTTTTTTTTTTTTAATTTTACGTCCTTCAACGTTAAGTCATATCGCACGGTGAATGAGATGGTAAAATGATGCTCAAATGTGTCCAGGGTCCATGGGTCCATGGAGCTTAGAGTTACCCGATATAAGCCTTTAAGGATAAGGGAAAACCCTCGAAAAACCTTATGCAGGTAGCTCACCCTGAGCGAGATTCGAACTCGGGAACTCTTGAACGTGAGGCAGACACGCTACCATCTACGCTACCAAGGCGGGCAGCGGAATTTGAACTACAGATCACTCTCACAGATTCATGCATTGGCGGCTTAGGTATGTCGGTCCATAGGTTGGAATAGGCTACTCCACGCAGAAGGTAGGATATCAAGTAAAAGAAAACTAAATAAACTCACTTTGAGAATTGTACAAAAATTTTTACACAACTTAAGTTTATAAATATTGCAACAAATTTTGTTATTGTTCCATCAGTTTTATTCTCAGTAATAAAAGTAAAAATCAATCTTCTATTCTATTCTTGTTATGTATCACAGTTTGTCATATAAAATGTTATTTATGAGACACCTTTCTATATGGTAAACTACATGTTTATTTACTCTCTGAATGCAGCGAAAAATTTTTAATTTGATTGTAACCAGTAACACTGACAGATTGATTTTGCTCTGGCTGAGCGATATATTCCACCTTCTGTCATTAGAGAGATTTTATTTCCCGGACGAAGTATGCTATTGGTGCGATGTGACTAGATCTGCTGTGCTCTTTCTCTTCTGTGGATTTGGAGGTATGACCTGCCCAGACATAACGAGGTAAATAAAAACACCCAGTGTGAGACCTGTAGTGTAAATTGTCCGGGAAAAGTTTCAAATGTTCAGCATTACTGAAAAATTATATTTTAATTTCTGATGCGTAGTTGGATTACATTACCTTGCCTGTGGAAGTTACAGATAATTGCTTGTAACCAATTATTTCAGGGATAACCTAAAACCACACTACCCAAGCAATCTGATCCAAAAGACACTACACATCTGGATTAGAAGAGAAGGAGAGCTACGCTTTATATTTCTTTCATCTCCAGGATCTCGGCTACAAATGAGCACTACCTTGCAATATACTCTTGAGAAGGAACCATTCTAGTAACATCCCATTCAGGACCTCTTTCAATTTGTCCGATCGTCCTGCTACTCAGTCTGTCAGCTCGACATAATGGTTTGCCGTCACCCACGTTTACCACAGATTCAAGTACTTCCATCAATCGCGACCCAATTAGGAAAATGCTCTCCTGTGAGTCATCAACTCCGTCGTTCTGGATCATTGTCTAGTTAATACTGTCGCTGCTAATTCAATTAAACTATTTCACCTTTTTACACATTAATAAATGTCACCTGCACTGGTTACTATAGTGCATATCCGAAATGGAAACAAGGCTAAGGAACCATTTCAAAATAACCGACACATCCTAAGCACTGTTGTGTTCAGAGATCAATTTTACTTCCTCTGCCATGTACATAAGTACCGAAAGAGCTGTATTCCACCAAAATGCGAGTTTAACCGAAAATACATATTTTGAGCTCTCTCAAATAACAAAAGGTCAAAAATATAAATACCAAACTTGGTATCAAAGTTCGTGTACTTTCCAAAGGTACGACTTCAAGGTTAAAAAAAGACACTTTACCTGAAATATTCGAAATAATCTTGTAAAATCGATAAACGTTAAATGAAAGAATGTACTGCAGAAAACTGCAAAGCAAAGTTTATTTCGAATGACCTTTTTGTGGCATAAGCTAGTTTCGAAATATCTGTTACTAACAATTCAATTTGTTAATAGTGTACCTATTATGCAACGAGACTATAATGGTAGTAATTAAAACGCGCGGTTTATAATTATGATACGAGCGTTTTATTATTATTATTATTATTATTATTATTATTATTATTATTATTATTATTATTATTATTATTATTATTATTATTATTATTATTATTATTATTATTATTATTATTATTATTAGTATTATTATTATTATTATTATTATTATTATTATTATTATTATTATTATTATTATTATTATTATTATTATTATTATTATTATTATTATTATTATTATTATTATTATTATTATTATTATTATTATTATTATTATTATTATTATTATTATTATTATTATTATTATTATTATTATTATTATTATTATTATTATTATTATTATTATTATTATTATTATTATTATACTATTATTATTATTATTATTATTATTATTATTATTATTATACTATTATTATTATTATTATTATTATTATTATTATTATTATTATTATTATTATACTATTATTATTATTATTATTATTATTATTATTATTATTATTATTATTATTATTATTATTATTATTTTTTTTTTTTTTTTTTGTAATTTACGTCCTCCAACATTTAGCCATATCGGACGATGAATGAAATCGGTGAAATGATGCTCAATGAGTCCGGGGTTCATGGAGCTTTGAGTTACCTGACATTCGTCTTTGAGGATAAGGGAACACTCCGGAAAGGCCGCGCCGTGGCTCAGTGGATAGACTGCTTGGCTCTCACCAAGGCGGCCAGGTTTCGATCCCAGGCGACCGCAAAGTGAGATTGTGCTGGACAACACGGCGCTGGGGCGGGTTTTCTCCCGGACCTCCGGTTTCCCCCGCCATCTCATCACACCGGTTCTCCATCTTCATATGAATGAAATCGATTATGATTATGATCATTATGATCTTCACACACAAGACAGTTGTCTAAAATGGCCTCAAAAGTATATGTTGAAATCTCGACTTCCAATTTTTTTTGGGACGGAATAGAATATTTTCTCTACTTAATATAGGTATGCAACAGAGAAAGCAAAAAAGTACGAGGTTCTCACCTCATGAGGTCCTATGGCGCACATGACAAAAATTAAACCTACTGGCTTACAGCTGAAGCACAAAGTCAATATTGATACTTAAGAATTTAATCAGCTGCACTTGTTTTGGAACCCTACTTCGTCTCGCGCAATCCAATATTAAACCCAACATGGGATGAAAAGAACTGGCTTAGAGAGCACAGTCTCCCCCTGCATTGTCTCCGAGATACCAGTATAGAAGGAAAGGCGTTCCTTTGTGGACTGCATAATAGCCTAGAAGCTTTTGTTCATTGTTGATAACACTCCAATGTGTAAGAAATGTCAAATCCTTCAGCCAGGTTTGCAAATGCGTTCTGTGGCTGTCTTTTTTTGCAACCCATCATACACAAGGGAAAGAGGGGATGTTGCCCAGTACAAAAGAAAACTCCCATAAGGAAAGGCTATAAAGAACATCTTGGCGCCTCAAAATGAATATGCTACACCAGTTTCGCATTCTTTTGTTTTCTCATTTCACTTTTTCTTTTGTTCTTGCTGATGCAGCTGCAGGGTAGCCAGTGTTGCAAAACCGATCAACTAAGAGCTTCACTCCCTTGCCTTGCAGTACTCTGTGATCATTTTTATTAAAGCATTTTTACTTCTCATCCATATATTTTGCAATGTCATTTATGAAGAAGGGAAAGTGCAATTAGCAAATACAAAGTTATATAAATGTAATGTCTAAGGCAACTGCAAATGTTAAAATGTAGGTATGCGAAGGTCGGCCCACTTTTATAAACACCCATGGATTTTCTTCGACAAATCAACGGCCTTAGAGCATTCCGATAGAGCATATCTCTCTCGCTGGGCCCTCCCACATGTGTGCAACACGATCCTTTTAGTTTCACACAGAGTATAGAATGTAGTACCGACCTTTGACCACTGATTAAGAGTACCTGGTTTTTTGGTCAGTTTTAAAACTTTATTCTCATCTCACACTCTCCAATACACTTGAAAATTCGTTATGTACTTACAATAACACTCCACCGAAATACTCATCTTTCACCATGAAGGTCGCTTGGTTCTAGAATCCATTAATAGTGCCAAACTTTAAATGCATGTCATCTTAAATTGCACATTGGAATCAAAAATAATTATTAATTTAGAGACAATATCCTCATTTGCATTGCAAAAATAGTTGTTTACATATATTCTAAGATATTACTTTTAATTTAGCTTCTAAGAATTCTTTTTAACTCATTTATTGATCGATCAGCGCATGTGCGCTCTACAAATCATTGATCATAGACATTATTTACATACATGATACAGTGAATAACAATGAAATGAGGAAAGCCCAATTGGGCCCCCCATAAGTAGGTACATTATTGTTTTAAGTATTACAGAAGATCTTGTAGTGAGAGCTGATCCAGTGGTAGACGACTCCTGATGCGGGTTGGGAAGCTGGATTTTCTGCCAATTGAATAGTGAATGGCTCCTGAGACGTGTTTTAGGTTGTAGTAGAACTTTTCGGCTTGTGAAGAAATTGATTGTTGAATGGTGCTGATTCCAGTTTCTCTATATAGTTGACAATTTCTGACAAACCATGGTGCACTTGTTGAGTTTTGTAATACATTGTTTTGAAATGTTTGGATACATTTGATTTCGGAAGGACTGGTCCCTCCCCAGACTGGGCAGTAGGAGTGGTCTTAATAAAGTCGTGTAGAGTAGTGTGCAGTTTTTTAATTTGAGTGAAGATCTTTTGTCGAGAAGATGGTATAGCTTAGGCAGTCTTGCTGGAGCTAGTTTGAGTTTGTTACATATGTGTGGTTTCCATGTGAGTCGTCGATCCATAAGTACGCCGAGATATTTAACTGTTTCAGGCTCAGTTTTCCAGGGTATAGGTTTCACTGGGAGTGTTACTGGTGGAGGATAGTCCGGTCTGCATAGTGTAAAGATCATTGCTTCAGATTTTGCTAGTTGAGCGAAATACGCCAGTTATCAAGCCAGGGTATAATTAAGTTTAAGTTTGAAGATGATTTCGGGCGGTGTGTTAAGTATTTTAAATTAATATACGTTTATTATTATTATTATTATTATTATTATTATTATTATTATTATTATTATTATTATTATTATTATTATTATTATTATTATTATTATTATTATTATTATTATTATTATTATTATTATTATTATTATTATTATTATTATTATTATTATTATTATTATTATTATTATTATTATTATTATTATTATTATTATTATTATTATTATTATTATTATTATTATTATTATATGGTAATTTCAATATGATTCTCATCACTGTATTCAGCATATATAATTTTGGTTGAACGGAGAGGTCAAAAGGACTTAACTTAGCCACATGTGTGTATAAATATAATTTATGAATTTCTATTCCAGTTATTTCATATTTTCATGTTTATTGCACCAGCCTGGCCTTTCAATGTTTCTCGAGCTGTGTGTTGTAGATGCGAGATACAGCACGTTCATTTTTGGACAAGGTAAGCTGCTGTACTATTGTCTATGTCACGAAGAGAATTTATATAAACAGAATACGAGTCGATACCGCGGTACCAAATTTGGCCTGAGGCAGTCTACCCTACTGTCTGCTGAAAGAAAGTTCTTTCCCCAGGGAAATATTGATTGTCTTTGGTTGTCAGGCATTCTGCTCCCTACAAGCTTTACAAGAAATTGCTTGCGATGATGATTATGTGTTACCTCTTCCTTTAACGTTTTACTATATATTAGAAAATAAAAATGATTTTATCGGTATATATTTCATAATTTAAGTAAAATATCTTTCTTTTGTTTACGCTTTACATTAAAGTAAATCTCCCAGACGTAGGACGGCAATTCACACTGGAAGAATTAAAAAGGAACTTAACGTCTCTAAGTTGTTTATAAGTGCGGACACAATCTCGGAATCATCTATACGTAGCTCGCCTCGGTAGCTTGGTGACAGCATGTCTGTCTCACGTTCAAGAGGTCCCAAGTTCGAATCTCAGTTAGAACGAGTTACTTCGATAAGGTTTTTTCCGGGGTTGTCCCTCATCCTGATAGACGAATGTCGGGTAACTCTAAGCTCCATGGACTCCGGACTCATTTGAGCATAATTTCACCAATTTCATCCATCGTCCGATATGACAACGTTGGATGACGTAAATTACAAAAAAAAAAAAAAAAAAAAAAAAAAAAACATCTATACCTACATCTTAAACAGCGTGTAAACTGATATCTTTTAGAAAGCATTATAGCTTTTTCTGCACATTAATCATTGTTCAAATTTGTGCTCATCGCTTGATTTTTGTACTAAATGTTATACTTTATGGTAAAATATTCTTGTATTTTACAATTCTCATTTCAAATCGCCAAATTTTACTCTTGTCATTGTGGTGGGTGAGAGATCATCTTGTGATGTCACTTGTAAGGCGTGTCAGCGGATAGGGGCTCAAGTTGCTGGCCAGTCAGGTAATAACAGAAGTGTTGCAACAGCTACGTGTTCAGTGGAAATTTACGCGCGTTCTGACATACATGAATGATCGGATTCTTTGTTTGAAAGCACTTCATTTAAGGAAGTGTTCAGTTGTGATTTATACAATAATTCTGTAAAGATTAAATCATTCTACGCGTTATATTCACAGCATTGCCGCCTTATGTGAATGCTGGCAGACCGTCAGTAGCTATGCAACAGCATATTGCAGAAATGCTCGCGTGGCTACACAATGGAGAAGTCACTAGATAATTTTTCACCAACAATAGTCAACTTCACTTATGACCTAAACTAATAAATAACATTAGAGCACAATTAAGATCAGAAACAAGTGATTGCGATCAGGAGAATTGGCTATTATTGTCCAAAAAAGGGTAATTTCCAACCTATGCACAGTGAAATACCGCGACCCTTCAAAATATTTGCAGTAGGCAGGTTAGACATCCTAAAGGTAAAGGTCTCCTATGTACAGGAAGAAATGCTTTTAACAAACAAGCAAGTAAAAGAAGATAAAGAATGATACAAAGAAAACACTTTTGATACAACAAATAAAATTATTGCAGGCTGGGAAAGTATACGAAGTTTGTAGCTTGTTTTACTTTCAGAACAGCTGTGAATCGGTTTCTTACCCAAGTGCCAACACGTTATGCACTAGGTTTGCGTGTGGAGGATGGGGTTATTAGCTTCAACAACCGAATGGTAGGTGATGACGTTCATCAACAGAAATGGTGTCACCTGACAAACATCATTTGTGTGGCCTGGTGTTATTCCAATGAATGCCGTAATGAAGTTGTGTATAGGATATCGAGTGTAAACAGGATTGACTGCTTCTCATTTTCACGCAGACAGAAAACCAAAAGACTGTGCCACTGTGAAATTGCATTGAAAGCAAACAAGCGGAAAATGTATAGAACAACCGGTTTAACAATATTTCAAGGTCGCATTTTCTTCAAAACTTCTAGTCTGAGTTGCGACCACATCGAAGGTCACTATACCACAGAATTCTTTACTCTTTAAGAACAAAACAGCTTTCTGCATTAGTGTACAAAGCACCTTCTCAAACAACTGAAGAATGAATGTGCCTTAAATATTTTCACACAAAATATTAGTTTTAATAGAATACATATTACACATAATAAGTTCTAAAATAAGATAGAATGTTTTGAGAAAAAAACCTAAGGAAGTATTTATTACATAAGAGCATAAGGAAATGAAAAGAAATTATGTAGATGTGAAACACAATTCAAAATCGTCGTATATGTTCATTCGCATATTACAAGTTGTAATTAGAAAAGTTATTTAACCTCCTCTAAAATATCTGCTCTGCAAAATGTAGTTTAACTATGAAGCTGATATTGCATACATGGATATATTAGGTAAACATGGTCATCTGTAATTAAACTTAAGTGAATAACCAAGCAGGCCATATAGATGATGCAGCAAATGCTTAGGTTTATTGAAATCCCAAATTGTGACGTAGGACCAATCAGAATTAAGTATTGCGGTGGCTTAGTAACAAAAACAGAAAAAAGAACCAATGATTTTATTCTTAATTTTTTTTCTGGCTTTAACTCTCGAAGAGGGTAGACGTGTTTTCAGTTTAAGACTTCTTGTAACTACGAGAAGTTATTGGAGTTCATCATTTATGAACGTTTAGTAAACGTTTAAAATATACATCGAAGACACGACGCTACGATAAATAATTTCAGTAAAAAACCGTTGCATCATTTATAAATAAAAGGAGAAAATTAATATATAGTAAAGGGCTATATACATCAGTGGAAAAAGTCGCATGTAAAGAAGAAAATGACGTCGAGAAATATAATTCTAAGTAAAGTAAAACGGTCTTAATTATTTTATTCCATAGTTGCCCAAAAGTGAAATCCCATTTGTATCGATACCACGCCTGAGAGGTTTCACATCTCATCCCTCGCCGCAGCTGCCGGAGAGAGGATTTATAGAAATCTTCGAAAACATCATCTTCCCGGCTTTTAGACGAAAGGTTCATCACTTCTACATCAAGGTAAGGTTTGGCTTCTTCATGCGTCGTCACAACGAGGGAGCGCGAAACTTTTGCGCGTGTGGGGCGTAGACCTCACGACGGGGCGAATCCTTCTTCAGATATGTCACCGCATCGTGTGATATAAATCCAAACCACAAGGAGGGGAACCGCACCAACTACCACAAGAAGATATATGATTCACTTCGTAATACTATTAAAACTATTAAAAGTCAAAGCAATTAACCGCCTGCGGTGCCGTATGTAGTAAAAGCGGGCGTTAAACACTAGACATTTAATTTCTCAAAGCAATTAAACCCAGTGCACACCTTTTTTTCAGATACACTGCTTTTATAAGGTAGGGGAATACTTGAATTTAATAAATACCCTTAAAATAGTTGAATTAGCTTGTATTATACTCCTTTATTGTATTGTGCACACATATTTGTTAATTTATTTAATCTATTCGCATTAATTACATCTGTACAAGTGTTTACGTACAGTAAATTAATGTGACTTTGTGGGTTCGTAGAATTAAAAGTCTGAGTTGCAGAAATTCAAAATGTTCTTTATTTGCGTAGAAATACACTTCGTAGCAGCAGAAGTACATCACATACGCAAGCGCAATCTACCAAGGTCGATGAGCACAACAATCAGCGCATCTGTTTACTCCTCCTGTTTACGACTGACTCTTGGCGAGTCGTCGCTTCCTTAAATACCTAATTCATAATCCGAGACTATTCTGTAAAAATCAAGAAATCGAATGTTCCATCACTACACAAAAGCACGAAGGTTCTAGAATGTAACTATATATGTGTCGGCATGTATTTCAACTCGGCGCTATGTTTTTTTTCTTCAGGCTCTTTATTTCCACACTGTGCTGTCTATCAGTTACTTTGTGTAAACAAGCCGCGTTATCGTTCCGCACGAACCCTTTTAGCGTGTATGCCACCAGTCGTAATACTGGATTCGCGACATTAACGTTGAATAAAATCAATTACATGAAACAATTAAAATGAAACAATGCTGTGCTAGTTCAGACTTCTCAGGTTGTATTAAACGAATGCTCCGTTCATGTTCGTTTATTCTGGTAGCGATGGTGCTTCCGGTTTGTCTAATTTATTTTTTGATAACGACCATAGAGCCTACTTTCGGGAGACGACCATCTTGGCAAAATGCAACAGTTAGTGGGAGCGGAGAGTTAAGGAGCCTTTGGCCATTTCCTTCGAGAGACAGCACGCTTAATCGTGATGCTGGATTTCAGTTCAGGTTCTCTTGGAAACCGCCCTTAAAATAGAAATCCGTCGACTTAAGAGGCCCAGGTCTATACAGCTTGATCATCAAGTTAAGTAGTTACGTTTCTCTGACCCAATTAATTTTCTATACTCACGCCATCTCCTGGCCTGTCATTTAATTTACTGAAAAGTATTTTGTTCAGTAATGCGAATTTTGATAGTGTATTGTCTTTGTTTATATTTGTGTTATATCCAGCGTTTCATTTGTGGTTATAACATTTAATAAATACCCTGATGATGGGAGAGATGCACACTCCCGAAACGTTGATTTCTAATCGTCTTTTCACCAGGCTTGCTTCCCGACAAGAACTTGAGCATATTCGTCGCCAGGAAAACTTCATAGCTTATTTGACTCCAAACTTTTTTTTAATTAAGGAAATTTCGCAGAATCATGTTTTTACTCTGATTTTTACACTTCTGTTTGAAAAGTAGTTAGTGAATTGCAACACATTTCGCATTTTATTACAGTTATTTCAATTTTAGTGCGTTTCACATTTTATAGCATTCTCAAAATACATTACACAGTGACTTCCAGATCGTAAAAAATAGAAACATCTTTAAATCTACTATCACCAAGAATACGAACATGTAACACGTTATATGATGTATATGAAGAGTTTTAAATCATCTAGAACACAAATGCTTTCAAAATAAGCAAAACACATGCCACGTGTAGGGTGTCGTAACTGCGTTGTAACTATGTTACGATATTTACTATGCTTTTAAAGGGTGAATCTACTTTTAAAGGTTACAATGCTTAAACACAGCGCGATGTTCTTCGAACTCCGTCGACCCCGTAACCCAGGCGGTGGGGTGTACTCTGCAGAGAAACCACCATAATCCACTTACACCTTTCATTCGCTTTGTCAACATTTGTTCAATTGATCCGTTTTGCGGCCGATAGCTGGCGAGCTCCAGCTCAGCGTGTCTGCTTTACCAAAACGCTAGGCATTTCTATATAATTAAATTCACCTTTGATTTTAAAATAGCATCGTCTTCAAATAGATTATATGAATTTACAGTTTTTAACCGGTTTCTGTAGATACAACGAATTTCATAGTGTTTTACACATTTATTATTTAAAGAATTGCTATTAACTGTGTAATGGTTGTTGATTATGTGTTATAAATCCCTTTAGTGTTGGTAGCATGTTAGGAAAGCAACATTGAATTTAAATTATTTTATTCTCAATCACCATAAAAATAATTTACAAGGGCTGATCAACAAAGACTGAAATTGATTTTTTCCTGCAGCTTCCGTGATAGTTTCGTATCTGCAACATAAATATTTGAAAAGAGCGGGATTTTATGTATAATGTCGGTAGGCGACAGCACTCTCGCATTGGTAGGTTGGTAATAATGCTCTATTTTGTAGACCCTACGTTCATTTCGCATACCAGACAGTGGAGGTGACGCGAGAGGAGCAGTACAGCGCAATCAAATTCTGTTTTCGTTTAAACCATACAGACACCGAAACATATGAAAAGCTGAAGCAAGCGTACAGTGAAGATACACTACCTCGTGCAACAGTGTTTAGGTGGTTCAAGGACTTCAAAGAAGGACGACTTGTCAGTGTTAAGCAAGGTGGGCCTGGTGTTTCGGCTTCTGCTGTGACTGAAGTCAACATCAACACAGATGCTGTGACTGTCTGAGAGGATCGGCGTATAACATTACGTAACCTCAGTGAAGTGTTGAGAATTTCATGTGGCAGTGTGTTTACAATTATGCACGACCATCTCCATATGACCCGTCTTTGTGCTCGTTGGGTGCCACGTCTGTTGACTCCCGAACAAAAGGCTGTGCGAATGGAGACAAGCCGTGCGGTGCTGCGTCTCTTTGTTGATGGAGGGGATGCATTTTTAAATCGATTATCACCGGTGATGAGTGATGGTTGCATCATTATGATCCTGAATGAAAACAAGCCAGTACAGTGTCGAAATAGCCAGGTTCTCCAACACCAAAAAAGGCAAAAGTTGTTCCATCTGCAGGGAAAGTGATGGTGATCTCATTTTATGACTGTAATGAAATTATTTACCAGCATGCAGTTCCCCTTCACACTACTGTTACAGCAGCAGACTACACGTCAGTTTTTTGTGCTCAAATGTGTCCAGGGTCCATGGAGCTTAGAGCTACCCGACATTCGTCTGTAAGGATAAGGGAAACCCCGAAAAAACCTTATCCAGGTAACTCACCCTGGCCGAGATTCGAACTCGGGACCTCTTGAACGCGAGGCAGACATGCTACTATCTACGCTGCCGAGACGGGCACACGTCAGTATAGGCTACACCGAGGAAGCACATTGCAAACAATCGAAAAGCTTTCTCGAATTGGATGACGACTTCAACATGACAATGCACGGCCTCACGTCGCAAATCAAGACATGCAGTTTCTGGCTCGATTCAAAGTTACCTGTATACCACATGTACCTTATAGCCCCGATCTTGCAGCCTGTGACTTTCTTTATTCCCATCACTAAAGGTAAAGCTTAGGGGTATTCGATTTGAGAGCTATGAACCAGTGCTCAAGAAAAGTGAGGCGATGCTCAAGGACCTGACAAAGTGCAGTACTTGGTGAATCAACATATAACACAGTATTACTCCACTCTGTGACAATTCAGAAGAAATCAATGATCACGGAAACCATTTTCTCCTCTCAAAGACTTCGCCGGACATAATTAGGCTACGCGATGCTAAATAAAATCTTCGGAAAGATGCTAATTTCGGCGAAAACGTTAGCAGAAATAAGATAGCTTTCGCCTAACTGTAACAATACCATAAATACATTTTCGACTAAGGTGTGTATATTTGTATCTCATCTCCTAAATTTCTTACGTCATTTTCCAGAGAGGAGTATGTGAAAGAGTGTATAGTTTCGGTAGTAACCACTCTGGCGGATAGTATCCAGAAAAGTAAAGAAATGCTCTGATTATGCAGCAAAGATTCGTGCCTCATAATAATGATGATATGGTTGCTAGGCACGTTCAATTCTTATCGCAACTTAACCCTTTATTTGATGGTATATCCAAATGAATACAGATAAGCAACAATGAAAAATGAACAGATAAACACCTGTAGCGACAAATTTTATGAAATGATAACAATACCAATGGTAAAATGTAAAAATTATGGATATTATTGCAAATTAGCCAGAAAAATTGCAAGAACAGGATCTCTGTATAAATTATCCTTAAATATTAACCCACTTCAGTATAATATGAAGTACATCGACAAATTTTTTAGTCAATTTTCAACTCTTTACTTGATATACAGTAGAAAACCGCCTATGAGCAACGAACAACTGCTCATGAACATTGATACGTGAACACTGATATACCCCATAAAAACTAAAGTGTATTCAGCAATAGAAAACTTTTAAAAAAGAGTTAAAAGAATGCAGTCCATTTATTCTTGCTACTGACGAATCGATTTTTATTCGCTGGCCGTACAATTGATGTTCTTTGCATTAATGATGAAATAGTAGATAATTTATTTTCTCTCAGAAACACCTACAGTTCAGGATATCTATAGCCTTATTACCAACTTTTAAATATACAATGATATCGACATATCGAAGCTGTAGTAAACTTACAATGGTGCAACCAACGGTGTATCAAACCGAAAAAAAATTATCTTTCTTTTGAAAGGTGGTGTTACTGCGTTCATTGACTATCACTGCTTAATTCTTACTGGAAACTTACCTAGTCTTTTGAAATCTGTTCTTAAAATTTCATACTACTTCAAAGCAATTGTAACATTAAATTTTATTTCTAGAATACTCCTTAACTTCACTGAAAGTTTCTAGAACGATATACCAGCGTTATATTTGCAATGAGTACTTCATAAGGACGTTAGCTGGTTAAAACGTGGCAATGCTATTACAAGAATCTGGTAAATATTCGAAGACATCAAAGTACGTCTTTTTCAAATAAGTGAGGGAGTTTTAAGGTTAATGCTGCTTTCATGCCGGCCCTCTTTCGGTAGACATCTGAACGAGTTCAGTAAACAAGTTCAAAGTGGACAAAACACAATTGTATTTCAAAGAAATTATATATTTATTTCAGTTAAGGTTAGCAAAGTTATTTTCTGCAGCAGCTAAGAATTAAGAATCATTTGTTAGATCACACACAGAATCAAATACCTAGCATTAATAATAGATAATAAATTTAACTTTTCAGATTACATAAGCTATGTAGAAGAAAAATGTGAAAAGTTAATTCACTCGCTATCCAAGTCCGCGAAGCTGAACTGGGGATTGACTCACGAGGCAATCAAGATCATCTACACGGGAGCTATTTTGCCATTGATGCTGTATGGCGCACCACTCTGGATCGAAGTAATTAAGAAGCAACGTAACAGACACCAATTAATCACAGTCCAGCGACTTGTTAATATCAAAATGGCACACTACCTCCACTGTAGCCCTTTGTGTTATAGTCGGAATGTTGCCAATTATACTAAAAGTAGAAGAAACTGTGCAACTATATAGGATCTTGAAGGGAAATGAGAATGTGAATTGGATTATAGATCGTGATGTAGAGCTGATGAAAACTCTGTCAAAACAATAAGAACCAGCAAAGGTAGAGAAGGAAAACCAGAATCCATATAAGATGACAGCAAGAGCGAGATGGGTTTTGGATCAGGAGTAGCAATATTCATCAATAATGAACTGGCCCACCAAAGAAAATATAAACTGCTCAAACAACCTGGCAGAGCAACAAGCCATCATAAAATCCCTACAAAACATTGAGGAATTAAAAGAAATAGAAGAGGAAAAGAGAACAGTAACAATATATACTGATAGTCAAGTAACACTGGATTCCATCAATAATCCTAAAATCCACAAAGCATTAATACGCAATTTCCGAAATCGACTCGAAAAGCTTCAAGAAAGGAAATGGAAGATTAACCTAAGTTGGATAAAGGCACATGTAGGACATCATGGGAAAGAAATAGCGGATCAACTTGCAAAGAAAGCAGCACAAGATAACGAATTAGAAGTAGCCTACAACAAAATACCGAAAAGTGAAGTAATCAGCTGGCTAAAGAGCTCAAGTTTGAAACAATGGCAACAAGAATGACAACAAACGTCAAAAGAGGAAATTACAAAATCCTATTTTCCCAACATGAGTGACATAACAAAAACTAAAACATCGAATCCAACATCATTGTTAAGGGGTCACAGGAAAACAAAAGTGTACTATCATCGATTTAAAATAAGTGACAATCCAATGTGTAACTGCAACCAAAACGAACAAACTGTGGACCATTTAATCTTTGAGTGTAATCTGTTAGAAAAAGAAAGGGAAAATCTAAAGAAAGCAATAACAATGGCTGGTGGACGCTGGACACTAGAAAAAGGAACTTATACAAAAACACACCAAATGTTTCAGTACTTTTGTGAACAGTATGAATTTCGATAATGTAAATAGTTAATCCGGATGCAAATATTCAGATTAGTTTACAGAATTGTCAATCTCTAGTAAATCTGATATGTAAATAAATAGTGAAAACAAAACTTAATGTAATTGTGCACCCAAGCACAGAGTACTATCACTCGACAGAGCGTTGAGACTTATCGACCTTCAGGTGACCAGCGCTGTGATCGTCTCTTATCGGGTCTTATCTAGTCCATCAGAAGAGTGAAATGTTAGTAAGTTGATGTACAGTAAGTTACGAAACACAAATAGAGCGATTGGAAGCTGCGTGTGTTTTCTCGCGCCTGCCGATGTGTATGACACATTACTGTCCAGAAGACATGATTATATCTAAACAGTATGTGTGATTAAGCTGAGGTAAACATTTCTGTGTTGCGAATTTTTCCCGATACGCTTTCTCGCTTTGCCAAGTAGTACCCATAATGTAATGGAATATGCTGTATAATAATAAATAATAAACACACACACGCACACACGCACGCACGCACACACACTTGAATCTTCGCCGAAGCCAGTTTCCTTGTCCTTAAATTGATAATCGCTAATTCAATAAGTTAGAAACTTCTTTGGCGACGAAGAAAGCAAAAGCTACTGAAGTACTTGGATATACTGATACGTAGAACGGTAGTGAGAAATGGACAGATCAAATGAGTAAATAAGTAATCCATTATGGGAAAAGAGGAAATAAGTACCGCGATGAAACTTAAAAAAAAAGTAAGAAGAAACTGAAGTGCCTGTGCGAGACTAAACTGCTTACCAAGGGATGCAGTGGAGGGATCGCGGATTACGAGAAAGTATGGGACAGAAGGAACTTCTAGAAAAAGATATAAAGGTGTGTAGCAGGATCCTTCTTTGTAATTCACATGCGATATTGAATATACTATGATGATGTGACATGTGGAACAGGATTTCTTTGTTGTAGTTTGAATTGGTTCTTGAATATGTGTCTGCTTAAATATGAGTCATAAGATCTCTTCTTTTCAAGGGTGGTTACGAGTGAAAGAAATAAAATTTGGATCAGTTTATATATTTTAATTGTATCATCTTGATTACATTTTACTTGAACTTTCTTTCCTAGTCAATCATATCCTCCAACATATCGATAAATCCTCACTTCCTTAATAAATAGTTTCCGTTAATTACATAAAATTACTTACTCCTGGACGTCCACTCTTCGAAATTAAAACTTTCATCTTCTCCGCGTCTTTTTCCACAGTCAAGATTATTGATTTTTCTCCCCATAGCAATCATTCATTTCTTTATACTGAAGTCACTTGTACCAACCAATATACATATATCTTGCTGATTTTTTTCTCTCCAGAATTTCATTTCCACATACTTAATATAAACATTATAATATTTTTAAACATTTTTTAAATTCTAAATAACAATACCAAGTAAATAAACAAAACTCATTTTAGTGCCAAACAAAAACAACTGTTAGAGGTGTTTACCTGCATAACAAAGAAAACAGAAAATATGAGAGGAGTTGAATTGATTGTTGGATCAATATTTACCCTATGGAAAGGTACTACTATGTGGAAAGGTAACTTAAGGAGTGCAGAACTCGATAACCAACTCTGTGAACGGTCCGAGTCAAGAAATCCTGTTTATCGTCCGACACCACTTACGTTGAAACACGTTAGTTAAATAAAGCCTGTACTTTGCTACAGTAACATCTTTCGTGCATTTAATTGTATCCTGTTACCTTCGTTGCTACTCTCTTGCGTTATCACACCGATTTACATTTGTGTTTTACTCATCAAACAGTAATTTTAAGTACCAAATGTCTGAAACAGATCCAGCTTCGAAACCACAAACTCGTGTGTCTAGGTAAATAGTAAAAGGAGCCATGTGTTTAGCATTTTACTTCAGCCGTTGGCAAAACTTGAAAATACAATTGGGGAAAGTACAACTCTCGACCTTGTATGAGAATTTCAAGTTCGACTCATAAAATGCATGTGGGAATTGTGAATCTGATGGACTTTAGAAGTACCTCTTGTATTTATTATGAATAGCTGCTTTTGAGGTCAGTCGCGAGTGGCGACAAATGCTCAAGGAGAACTTCAATTGACTGATTTGTAGCTGATACAGAAATTATGGATCAGTCCAATAAATCATTGTTTATAATAAAATGAAATATGAATATATTATGCATTTGTGTTACATGTTAAAGAGTTTTAGGTTTTGCAGTTAATTATGAGTACAGTTTGGTTTGGGGTGAGATGTCATTAAGTAAGCAAAGAGCGAGGGCTAGTCTCCGGGCAATTCGCAGAAGTCGTTTGGTGCTATATGGCAAAGCGAGAAGGCATATCGGAAAAAATTCGCAACAGAGATTTTTACCTCAGCTTGTAACACACACACGGTGAGTCCAGTGTATGTATAGTCTGTTCAGATATAATCATGTCTTCTGGACAGCAATGTGGCATACATCGGCAGGCGCGAGAAAACATATCATAGAGACACACGCAGCTTCCAATCGTTCTATTTGTGTTTCGTAACTTACTGTACGTCAACTTACTAATATTTCACTCTTCTAATCGACCAGATAAGACCCGATAAGGAACGATGGCAGCGCTGGTCACCTGAAGGTCAATACGCCTCAAAGCTCTGTCGAGTAATGGATGACCTTAGCGAGATGGGTGAAGGTTTACCAAGTTGCCAGATTAGGTACGACAAGCTAGCTTGGAATTCGTGGAATATGTGAGAGAATTTCTTAGAAATGTATAGAGAGAGTTTAGGGTGAAAAGCAGAAAACTTCAGTCATGTAGAAATGAACTGACAACATCGTATTAGAAGCTAGTAGTGAGGGCCATAAGAGTCATTTGCAAAAGGGGAGCTTATTAGGAGAATTTTGGTAGCTGAGCAGGACATTCTAGGCAGACTTTCGCACTTCTGGACTGATGAGGTAAGACGTAGCTAAAGAAAGTTTCGTTTCTTGCCTTCAATGATAGAATCACGTGTTATCGCTTAGTATAAGATTCAAATACATTAACTCCGAATATAGATATATTAGTTTCCATTGGTCGGCAACTTCTCGATTTAAGTAATACTTCACAAGTTATTACACGTTTCAAACTTAGATTCCGGTGTCATCTTCTTTTATTCACACAACCATGCATACCCTGAGATAGGACTAAGCTCGAGATTAAAGCACGATCATCGCTAAAACTTGATGCAGCATTATCGTCGAGGCAGAGAGAACCGTGTTACATAGTCTTCATAAGCTCTGAAACATGTCTGAAGGGGAAATACGTAGTACTTGTGAGAAGAGAGGACACCAAACACCACTAATCTCTGCTTCATATAACGTTGCCCCACTGACATGTATCACTCCGCGTGCAACTACCTTCCCCCTCACCCTAATTGGCTAATGCTTTCGCGCCATAGGCCATAGGCGGTGCCTTCACGTCACATTTAAACCTGCAGTAAACGTCATAATAATGGCCAGGAAGATAAAGAAAATCATTCAAATAAGAACATGAAGGCATGCAAAAATAATGAAGTTTATAATGAAACTGAGCAAGTTGAAACTGAATGAATAAGCAATGAAACTGAAACTAGTTTATAATGAAAGGCCTTCGGCCTTTTCCACTAGGATTCTTTAAACCAGCACACATACCTTGCAAAAATGCTTGTCTTTCAGTCTTAAAAGTCGCGTCACGCCATACTTGTCGTGTGTTCTTCATTCACCCAAGTCTCGTCAAGGTAGTATATTTTGCGATTTGTATCCCGGTACAATCTGATTGTCCTTAAAAAACGTCTTCGCCACACAGCAATATCGCCGCTGGAGTGGTAAGTTTTCCTGTTGTCTCAATTTCATGTCGCGATGTTCTTACGCATCTAACACTCACAACTGTAAGTTCAGAGCACAGCTGTTCGACTTCTCTCACTGACAAAGACGGATTCTTTGTGAGTGTATTGAACACATGCACCACAATTCTTTTTTCGCCGCTTCGTAAAGGTTTACCCTTGCGATGCTTCAGCGAAAAACTGGCGGTAGACTGCCATTATAAATATAAGTACATGCGCAATAAACGATCAATAAAATAATTTAGCTCTCGCACTCAGCACAACATACCTTCGAATGGCGATATATGACTATGTCATGTCAATGACAATGTCAATGACAAAAGTCATATAAACAAATATGTCATCACTACCGCTAAATCACGTGCTATCGTGCCATGCGGAAAGACGAGCTTGAGAGGAAAGGAACCTCCTGTTTACTTCGTTTAAGAATTAACATGCATTTCAGATAAATCAACTCTGTTGCGTAATATATTTAATTCAAACAGTTACGAAAATATAAATTTGACAATTCTCTTCCAGCATATCAAGATACATTACCATGTTAAATAACGAACTAATTTTTACCGCACAATAGCAGCGGCACGTGACCGTTAAGAGATACGGGACAAGCATGTGTAAAACAAGGATTAGGTGTCAAAGGTTAGGGGAGTTTACGTGCTCTTAAGCAGCACTCGCTGTTCAAATTGCGAACGTGACACTAATTTTCACTCTGGTGTATAGTGTTTAACGCCCGCTTTTACTACATACGGCACCGCAGGCGGTGACACTGATGATCCATGAGATGAAGATGGAGCACCGGTGGAATGAGATGGCGGGGAAAACCGGAGGTCCC